>OV121075.1:1145000-1674600 GCA_921293005.1 Nemoura dubitans
TGTGTCTCTTTAATCCAGCTGTGTGAATATCAGGTTGAGTTTGATTTGGGCTTACGATTTAACTCCTGTGTGAGTTAAAAAGTACCTACAATCTTTCGTCTGATCCGATCACAACTTGTGTCAAGTGGGAGGAATCGTTTACTCTCACGGACAGCAGAAAAAGTCACCCCTTACAGGCAAAGCATCTGGCCATGTGAAGACCATTGACTTCAAGGAAGCATATATACTACGTATACCTAAAGGCTAGAGCCGCAACTGGGTACTGACAAGCGTGTCAAATCGAACGCCATCTTGATTGGGACCATCAGCCGTCTAGAAAATGTGTCACAGCCTGGCACAGTCCAACAGACGACTTGCAAGACAGCTCTTCCAGAGGCAAAAGTACTCAGAAATAATGTAGTAAGGTATTAATCGGATCTGGAATAGCAACAAGTAGTGCATCACAAGTGCTTCCTTTACCAAAATAAAAGGGTCCAAGCTAGCTCGATTCCGGTATGAAATTTGCGTCAAGGAAGTTTTTGGTTCTTACAACAAGTATTAATCATATCTGGAAATAGCAACAAGTGGCATTTCACAAGTATTTCTACCAACAACGGGTCTGCACTGCGATTTCGTAACTCTGACTTTGCCGTTCTCGGTTACAAAGTTAAAAAACTTAACACGGACAACAACAGGGATTTCATCCATCAGAACCGATAACGGCATGATGTAAAAGTTACAAAATCGCTTGTCTGGGCTACCTTGATTCTAACGTGAAATTTGCACCAAGGAGGTTTTTGGTCCCAATCAAGATGCCATCCAATTTGACACGTTTTGTTATACAGGCAGGTATGGGAGGTTGCAGGTCTAGCCTTATATGTGTAGTATATACGCTTCGGAACATCACTATATAACCTATTACCAGAAAAAATCAAGACATATGGACCAGAAAAATTCAAAAAAGAAGTAAAAAAAATGTACCAACTAGAGGATGAGAAATCAGACTTACAGACACAGTCTTAATTAGAGAAGAAGGTTGCATGGAACAACAAAAAGTGATGTTAGGATGCAATATTCTAATATTACTACTTTGAATGCGACCCATTGACAACTATTCATGCAATAAACAGATTATTTTTATTATCATTATTATTCGTTGAAGTCAATGGTGAAGACGGATGCCAAATGAACGAAGGCAGACGCCGACGGCACGTACCTTGGCTCGCGATCCGCGCGCGGGAAACGCGGCCCGGAACGACGCGTCCTCCATGAACGTGACAAACGTCCGCTCGCAGCGGTTGCCGGCGGCGACGGGCGCTGGCGGCTTGGTCTCCGTGCCGACGTCGTCGTCGTCCCCGTCGACCGTGATCGGACTCTCGGTCTTGACGTCCTCGATCAGCGGCATGGTCAGCGAGTAGTGGCGGACCATCGGGCCCGACACCTTGGTCTTCACGAACTTGGTCTTCTTCTTCTCCAGCTCGAGCTTCGAGTATTCCTCGAGCGACTTGAGGTTCTCGGCCTCGGTGAGCTTGGCTTCCTCGAGCAGCTCGGCCTGCGTCGGCTGGTACGTGTCTTTGGTCGTGCTGCGACGGCTCTTGCGCTTGCGGAACTCTTCCGTCCGCTCCTTGATCAGCTGCTGGGTGGCGGCGGTTTTCGCGGCGGTCGAGCGACGGATCGACTTGCGCTCTGCAAGCGAAAGGGAACGCGTCGGCTGGCTCATTTCTAGGGCGGCGTTTCACTTCGCCGTTCCGCCTCGAAAAGGTGCAGTGGTAAAACGGTCGAACTTACCTACCATCCACACACACACAGCTAAGAAAGCTGAGAACTTGAATTAAGAGATGTAGTACACTACCTTCCCACCACAACTTTTAACTGTACCAAGGTGCTGATATAATATAAGATACAAACAAACAAACAAAAAGTCCAATGACATAGATAGGTACGGGGGGGGGACTATTTTGGGTGTTGCGCAGTTCCTAATTACCTAAAGGGTCTCATCTCATATGTTGGATTTGTTGTTGTTGTTAAGAACCTAGCTGTAAATCGGCACTCACCATATTTGTCCACATAAAAACTCTTTCGTGCCTTGGCAGCTGCAGTCAGTGCTTTCTTGGGAGTCGATTTGGATGCAATTTGAAGCTTTTTTTCAGTCTTCTGCGGTGCCGTTGTCGGCTCTTTGTACGCTTTCGTGACGAGTCTTTGACGACGCTTTGGTCCTTCTTCGTCGTTGTCTGATACCGGCTCGTCGTTTTCCTCGATGCTGAAGTCCGAGTCAACCTCATCGTCACCTTCCTCCTCGGATCTAGATGAAAATGTTTTGTTTATATTAATTTGCCTGTGTAATCCATGAAGGTAGGTACCAGAACCAGATAGATACATTGATTTGAAACTTCTAATTTCAGAATGATATCAGCATTGAACTTTGAATGTGCAATCACATACTGATAATCGTCATCATTTTCGATCTCGCCAAAGCCTCCATAAGTGGTTTTGTAGAAATCGTCCTCTTCTTCTTCATTTAGAAGCTTGGCCATCCGATTCCCTGCCGTTCCTCTTCTTTCGCGGCCCGATGCAAGGGAAGCATCTGAAACAAAAATCAGAGAAGTATCTAATACCTAGTCGATAATAATGATAATATCATCGGTAATGACGATAATAGCATATAATAGTAAATATTATGATACCATATAGATATATAGAGGTACCAGAGCCTATTTACTTCCTACCTACCTAACCCTATTTTTTGAGTCGGCCGGTACATGGCAATGATACTTTGACTAAGAGCAGCTAGGTCAAACCGAAACTTGATAAGAAATAATACGGAATAACTTACCGGTTTTCTTGCTTGCCATTGCTTATTTTTCTTTTAACTTTACAGTGCACTGCCTGCTCTCGACAAAATTATACTTATATCAGACCAAACTGACAGAAGTCAGAATGAATCACTAGTGGTCTTGTTCGAGTTTCTTGGATGTAGGCTATCTTGTGTACTCATAAAATCAATACCACAACTCCAGTTCGATGGCGTAGTCTCAGTACAAAAGACAGAACAACAGTGCTCAAAAGCTTTTAATTTCTCAGCTTTAAACATTAAATGTTTGAACATCGCTTTGAGCAGCTCGTCTCGCTAAGCACTGTTGCCAGATGTAGACTTAGAGAAAATTCCGTAGGGAAAATTTGGGCTGAAAAGCAGTCTGAAGGGAAATGGGAATTTTCGGTCCATTTGTAGGGATTTTCAGAGATCTTGCAATATCTCAGAGATACTGCATGATTGTGATTATCTGTTGTAAACCCATGTTTGTGTCATATAAACAAAGATGTACCTATCTTCAATCGTTGCTTAATAATCACCAGCAGCATCATAAATCTTACTTCAGCACCAGATCCGATGCACCTGTATAGTAGGTATCTTGGATGGCAATCAGGGTATCTAGGCTGCATCCCAGTTCTGTTGTACATGTTCCCAAATCAACTCCACGTTTGAAATCCATTGCAGAGGGATACCAAGTGAAAATCAAACCCACGAAGTGTTCCTGTCCAAAGAGAAAGCAAGTGCAGAAGACAGTCATTCTAATAAATGTCCACCAAGGTCCAAATTAAAGTACGTGGAGTACCGCGATTGTAAATCTCACCAGATGAAAGCCATCAATTTACCAACATCAGTCACCATATTTTGATCTCGGCTCTGAACCATTTCGCCGTTCCCGATAAATGTAATACATCACACAAATATGCGTTGGGGAATAAGTATAAGAAATGGAATGGTCGAATACCTACCAGAGGGCAAGCGAGTGTTCGCTAGAAAACTATTTTTTTTCTTGACAGAATTGTTTGAACTGTCGCCAAACGTCCAGGATATTTTTCAGCTGAGATTGGAGGGCAAGCAGCTCATGGATGTTCAAGGCTTGTAAAGGTTCGACACTTTGTAGGCAAGAGTACACGAGACCGTCTCGTGGACTCACAATTCTCACCGGTCATCGTATATTTCGTCACCCAGTGACGACGCCAGGAATGTTTCCTGGGGGCGGCCAAGGGTAGCCCCAAATTTTCATGGGGTGGCACGCACGACTTTTTTTTCGAGAAGTTGGTGGGACATTCGTCGTTTAAGCGCTACTTACTTTTCTCTCGGAATTTCTGATAATACAAGTTTGATTGATATTATATTAAATTATGCCTACTTAGCAAATTGTTAAGATTGACGTCACAGCCTGAGCCAAGGTTCACGTATTTCCCACAGAAATGAAAAGAGTTCAAAGCTATTCTGCAGTTATGACAAAAATTATGAAAATAAAAAAAATTCACAAAATTCAGATTTCAAAGCAATTCAGTGCTATTCGTGTGTACTTTTACTATCGTTCGACGGGGGGGCCAGTGGGGAGGCCGAGTATTTTCCCCCGGGGGGCGCGGCCCCCCCTGGCCACCCCCTAGTGTCGTCCCTGCCGTCACCTCGCCAACCACCCTTCGACACCCATCCAAAGGTCAGCCAACCAACCAGACACCCATCCTCCCACCCATTGGGGCCGGTGCCATGGCTAAAGTTTAACACTGCCAAGCTGAAAGTACCATTCCAGACTATATAGGCTTCGCGAACGCAATTTGTATTGCATTGAAGATGAGCGTATAGAAGTTTGTAGCATTTAAGTTGAATGCAGAACGTATAGTAAACAGCCATTTACATCCATTAACAGCTATTAGTATTTTCAAGTTTGGTCACACAGTCACTTTTTTTTTTTGTAAATTTGGATAAAATACGCACTTTTAGATAAATTTCCGTATTTTTCCATATTTTCCCAATCTCGAAAATTGCTCTTTTTTTCAAAAAAAAAAAAAAAAAAGAGCATCCGCCAAAAAGTAGGTCCGTGGTCCCCAAACGTCTGTACCGTGTGCAATTGTGTCAACCAACGTCCAAATTGGGATTCGGCCCGAACCCAAAGCCCTGTTGGCTACTAATCACTAACCTATGACATCAACGCCCCCGCCCCCCATCCCGTTTCGCCTACGGTCGCCGTAGTCGACGGGTTCGTCCTTGAACACCTAACTCGCGGCATATCTAACCTGACTCCGCGACAAACTTGCGTCAACTTCGACTGCATGTTTAATTCCCCAATCCCACGCCCCGTCGTGGGTAATTTACCGTTACCAAATTTCCCGAATTCCAATTGTACCAGTTTTAGCCACCAGGCAATAAAAGTGAGGGTTCGTTTCCGTAGCAATGCCGCCTCCCCGCACAAAGTTAACTTTCCTTCGCCGATAATAATAATAATTGACGATTCTACCAAACGCCTTCCCTGCAGGGACCACCGGGACTCTAGTGTAATGCATCCCGGCTGTGTGCTAGGTGATTGGTCTACATGGGTAGCGTGACGGAGCCCATGGTTATAGACCCGTCGACTTTCACGTTATTGCTGTTCACCCCTTTGACCCACGGGATACGAAAATACGGGCATTTGTGTTATCAAGTTTATGCTTTACACGAATCGATCTAATGTCCCTTAGGACTTAGGAGTTAGGAGAACAACAGAGATTATTCCCTAACGGTTGCGAAATCATTTTGGACCACGCCATGCCAACACACAGATGTTTCGTGCTCTGTTCACCTTTGTTTTTGTGTAATATGAGGTCGTGTCAGAGTGCTCAAGAGTGCAGTACATATGCTCAACACCCAATCTTCTAGTCCAGCGGTTCCCAAGTACAAAGAGTTCGAACAGCAATTAGTGCAAGGCTCGAGGAGCGCGAGTGCTGGCGGAAGGGGTGGGGGGGGGGGGGCTCTCGCCGGAAATAACCCCTCTCAATTTCTGCGCCTCGCATCTGTTGCATGAGATTGTGCGTCTTTGACACGTTCAATGACTTTGAAGGAAAGTGGGTCAATCGGCAGTACTATAAGTTCCGAAAATTTCGAAAAAGGTATAGGTACCACTTCATTGCCTCATATTTTCCGTATTTTGCATAATTTTCCCCCTTTTACTTCGTGATCACAAGACGTGATTTGAAGGGGAAGAGAAGGGCGGACTCGGCTCAAAATGTCATTTAGAATGTAATTGTCTGCGGCAATTCTGCCGTTTGCACTCCCTTAAAGCGTTGACACACAGCAGTGGCGTAGCGTCCGCCCCCGCAGCCCCAGCGGCGCGGGGTCAAAATGTCTCAATTGGCTCGTGATCTCCAGCCGGTGTGCGTCGGGGAAGCCGTGTGCCATCCGCAGGCCATTTGGGTATCGGCCCGAGCCCAATTAGCTTTTTGAGGTGACTAGATCTAAACTACATCGTCTTCCCACCAACCCCCCGTCCCCACCACACTAGCATGAGTGCCTAAGGCAACAGGTATACGTTTCACTTGCCGCGAACCTGACCTAACCCCACCATGCGCCACTTGTTGCACCAAGTCGGCCAGTTTGACTCCCCAATGCTGCGTCCTACGAATCCCGTGGTTAACCATTCACCCTAAGCAGCTCGCAAACGCACAGACATCGTAACACAGAGGGTTCGAGAGGCGATTGGTTGGAATTGTCGACTCAAATCGCATGATCGGGTTTCGAATTCCCGCGCGCTGCTCGGGGCCAATCGAGCGGCGCGGTCGTTCGAGAGCCAATCACAGAGCTGGTCGACAACCCCCTCGTCTCTCAGGATATCACGAACCTAGCCTCCAACAGTTGGATCACAAAGTACAACTGCGTACTTCGGCTACTTATTTACGGGTATATAATAACTATATGTATTCACATTTTTTATTTTTAAAATCCGAACGTTTTTAGTTCACCCATCTACTAACAGGGGACCAAATATTCTTACATGTTAGCTCAGGGTACTTTATTCAATGAAGGCGACCAAATTTCCCATTTGTTCACATTAATTTAATTAGTTCCCGTTCTTGCCGCTGGGCGATTGAAATGCAGTCTAGTTTCCAAGGTGATCGGTGTTTGACGCCTCCGGGCGACTGTTGGGTGATGTAAACGCCTCTCAAATTCGCACGCCGAATGCACGGGACTCTGTTCTTGACATGACTACGCAAACCACAGTCGGCACAATCTGTCAATGCAGGAGACAAGTGAACAGGCAGCCAGCTCGTGCTTCGTCCCCTGTCGTCTGTTGACTGAATATGCTAGAAATATACCACCTTTACTATGTTGGTGAACTTCCGAGGGCGATCCCTAACAAACACGTATCCCGAGAGATATTTGCACCCCCTCAACCCCTCGGCGCCCCACAAACCTCGGCCCCCCCCCCCCCCCCCGCGCCGCGGGGTCTGCGGGTACGGTCGCTACGCCCCTGGTAGTCATGCTCAATGGACTGATGTATTGAGCGGTTCATTTGTGAGGGATGACATTTCTCGAACCACTGTCCAGTACCTAGTCCCTCGCAACCACTTGTTGGTCGGCACCCAGCAAATTGTAGGGAAATAGGGATTTTCAGTATATTTGTAAGGTTTCAGAGATTTTCCACACTTCCAGAACTAATGCATGATTTTAGCGATTATTTATGTTAGTGAACCCAAGTTCGTGACATGGAAAGCACCCAAATTTGCCGGAAAAAAGTGCCACTTAAAAAAAACGCTGCACTTGAAAAAGAAACAGCGTTAGAGCCTGAATTATGACAAAGCGTTTGTAGCCCGTGTATGGCCTAAGAACCATTGTTCGCTCCATTTCATCGCTTTTCCAGGGAGTTTTGGCGATTTTATCACGCGTAGGGATTTTTTTGTGAAAATAGGGATTTCTGGCGAGAGCCATAGGAAAAGTCGCCCTCTCCAATCTGGCAACAGTGGACAGGTGCCCAGCTAAAATTTAAACATGGCTGCTGTCACAGAAGAAGATGTGCCAAAATTTGCTGCGGATCCACAAAAAGAACTGTAAGTTTTTGTTTCACGTACATTTGCGAATGACAAATTATTTTTTGTCTTCATTTAAAACTTCGCGTTTGGTTATGTTGCACAAAACGTCCGTTTGTTAATGGCAATATGCATTTAGACCTACTATTCCATTCTAACCTCTATATTTTACATTCAATAGGCACCTCTATTTTATTCGATTTTTTTACAAGAACAAAATGAGATATTAGGTAACTGACAAGGGGATACCGGGACAGAGGCTACATCCTCGTAATAACACAGAATTCTTTCATTCCAAAAAAATTTACTGAAATAAATAACTAGGTACGGTACTATGTAGGTAGGTACATTGAATTTGAAGCCTTCAAATTCAATGGTAGGTACTTATAAGAAAGAACGAAACTACAAATCGGATAAACCTACGTAAACCATTGTCACCATAATCTCATGTATTCACAGGCTTTATGGAGGAGAACTGGACGTCATGGCAAGCCAACCTCATGTCAGCTACAACTGGGTGGATATCACAAATGATTTCAATGATGCCGTAAAAGGTGGGTAGAAACATCCTGTAGCTGCCCTTGTCTCTCTCTCTCTCTCTCTCTCTCTCTTGGCTACCTACCCATTCAATTGCCTGAAATTTCATTCATTCGCTAGGCCTGGAGATGGGCGAGCTACTTCATGACGATCTATTCGGACTTTTCGAGGCAATGTCGGCCATCGAGATGATGGACCCAAAGATGGATGCCGGGATGCTGTGTAACCGTGGCAGCAAAACTGCTCTCAGCTTCGATCAGGTACAATAGCATCCCTTCTTCACCTCGACATTGCGTACGGCCAGTCCTGTCTACCTAACTGTTACTGCAGCAGTTTAATACTTTCCATTACATTTTTTCACATGCTGAAACTTTTAAATCGGTTTGGCAGGCGGTGGCGGCCGGCTCGCTGAAGCTGACAGACATCAGTGCCGCCGAGCAGATCGGCATCGTCGACTCGACGCTGTCGTGCCTGGTCTCGTGGCTGGAAGGCCACTCGCTGGCGCAGACGGTCTTCACCAACCTCTACCTGCACAAGCCGCACATGATCGAAGACCGCGTCGTCAAGGCATTCAGCATTGCGGTCTTCAAGATTGTCGATCTCATCAAAGACTTCGTTAACAGGTGGGACTACGAAGCGACGTTGCATTGATAGCATTGAAAGCTCAAGGATTCCATGCAAAAGATGAACTTTCAAGTGGGCAATGTAGTTTCGGCAAGCATGGTCATTGTTCTGTCAGCCATCGGGTTATCTTGGACTATCTTGAGCTTGGCCTGACTTCTTCAGTAGATCCTTTAATGATTCCTCCATCTTGACACGTCAAGCTGAGCTCAGATAAAAGATTCCCACTTTTCCCATCACGGCAGAAGCTAATTTTTAAAAGTATTTTAACAGATTTTGTGCCCTAGATGACGATTTCTATGAGTCTGGGATAAGTTTTTTGGCCGTGCCTTCCTTCCCTTAGCAGAGATTCACACCAAACTTTTGGCAGTGACTTTTTACAGCAATTGCTTTGCAATATCAAAATTTGAAATTGATATTACAATTTTGAAATTTTGTTATGAAATTGGAAAGATTAGCAAAAACAGACTTGTGTTAAAAATTAAGATGTGAGGAGTCATTTACGAAATGTCTCTTGAATGGTGGTATTAATAAGCCAGGGTACGCTGCTAGTAATCCCGGGACTACGAGTGGCCGCGCTAGGTCCAGGTTTTTTCTCAGTGCTAGGGTTGTATTAATAACAATAATAATAATAATAATAAGCCAGGGTACGCTGCTAGTAATCCCAGGACTACGAGTGGCTGCTCTAGGTCCGGGTTTTTGCTCAGTGCTAGGGTTGTATTAATAATAATAATAATAATAATAATAATAAGCCAGGGTACGCTGCTAGTAATCCCAGGACTACGAGTGGCTGCTCTAGGTCGGGGTTTTTGCTCAGTGCTAGGGTTGTATTAATAATAATAATAATAATAATAAGCCAGGGTACGCTGCTAGTAATCCCAGGACTACGAGTGGCTGCTCTAGGTCCGGGTTTTTTCTCAGTGCTAGGGTTGTATTAATAACAATAATAATAATAATAATAAGCCAGGGTACGCTGCTAGTAATCCCAGGACTACGAGTGGCTGCTCTAGGTCCGGGTTTTTGCTCAGTGCTAGGGTTGTATTAATAATAATAATAATATATATATTGATCTTTTATTGTCTTTTACTATAAACATAGGTACCTACAGACATTTATCACTTTAGGCCAACACAATCTACTGAAGCCGGCCAGCCACGCCTGACGCTTCTTGTCTCTTGTACACTTCTTCTATCTTTCATTCGTTAATTTCGCTTTCTTCTTCCTCTTCTTCTTCTTCTTCTTCAAATTAAACTATCATCCCCCACAACTTCTTCTCGTTCCACAATTCCTCTTTCTCCACTTCCTTCCAGTCGATACTTCTCTCCTCTAAATCGTCTTTAATCATTCCAATCCATTTCAATCTTGGTCTTCCCACCCTTCATCGACTCCCAACAGTTGCTTCAAACTCCCTCTTTGGAATTCTTTTCTCATCCATCCGTTTCATGTGCCCGAACCAACGCAGTCTCTCTCTTCCCAACTTAAACCCCAACCTTTCCACTCCCAAACCTTTCCTTATGAAGCTGCTTCGCACTTTGTCCATTTTTGTCAATCCCTTCACACTTCTCAAAAATTTCATCTCAGCTGCCTGCAACTGACTTTCTTCTTTTCCACCCAAATTCCATGTCACAGCTGAGTATGTTAGTATTGGTATATAATACATTTTGTAAATAATTAATTTAATAATAATAATAATAATAAGCCAGGGTACGCTGCTAGTAATCCCGGGACTACGAGTGGCTGCTCTAGGTCCGGGTTTTTGCTCAGTGCTAGGGTTGTATTAATAATAATAATAATAATAATAATAATAAGCCAGGGTACGCTGCTAGTAATCCCGGGACTGCCAGACCTTACGCAGCCTTTGTGTCGACAGGGCGCTCGTGTTCGAGGAGGAGGACTTCCAGCCGATGGTGTACGGCTACCGCTTGACGCCAGACGTCACGGACGTCCGCGCGATGGGAATGCTCAAGGAGGCCGAGGACGAGCTGCATCGGCGCGCGCGGGCCGCGAACATCGAGTCCTCCGAGGTACCGAACGGGGTCCTGGGTTTCGTTTCCTCCCCCTTGCGTCTGATCCTCTCCTCTGAATCTCCTCCACCGAGCTTTCATTCATTCATTCATTGATCCTCCGATTCATTGGGATTTTGAATGGTTTTTTAAAATAATATAGTAAAAATTCATTATTTGTGATTATTTTAGACTTTGACACAATCATTAAAATTTAGGTAGCTTAGATTTAAAAAAGAAATTAGTTCTTTTGTTCTTGTTTTTGACGTCAGTCGAGCTCCCTTGACAAAGACTTTTATTTAGCATTCAAATCCCAGTTTGATAAAAATACGTGTTTCAAAACTAGTGCCAAAGATAGGACTTATCTATACTAGACATGAGTCTAAGAAATGTAATACTCCTCCGATCTAATTTGCCCCAGTTTAAATGGGTTTGAAGTATGAAAGGTACTATATATATTATTAATTATTATGTACTAAGTACCTACATTACACGTACATTGTATAGGTATTTCACATTATATTACAAGGTATGTACCTCCTATGTACCTATGTACTGGATATAGATAACAACGTTTGTCGCGTTGCCAGCACGAGGACCTTCTGGCCGTGCACGCGCGCATCAAGTTCACGCGCCTGCTGCACGGCGCGCTGGCCGCGCTGGCTCGACGCGAGCCCCCCGGCGCCAACGAGTGCCAGCGCCTGCTGGCCGCCGCCGCCGATCTGCTGGCCACGATGCAGCGCACGGTCGCGCGGGGAGCCGGCGCGGCCAGCGACGGTGAGTCACGTTTGCACGAATTCTACGTCGATATAATGTTAGGTCACGGATACTTGGATCTGCCCTAAGGGATATAGGTGTTTATGACCGAAGGAATCTACATCTAGATGCCAAATACTGCTTACTGATTTGCCCTAAGGGCATGGGTTTTTAAGGCCATTCATTGATGGATGTTGAGGTTAATTGAATTCAACTTTTTATGGATTTCCAAGAGATATTTCGAGGTTCTGAAATAATCAATTGGTTGTCCAAAGTGTGAGGATTCCGTAGATGTTTGTTTCGTTGCGATCGGATAACGGGTGTGGCCTGGAAAGTGGATACGGTAAGAGGTAAATTCTTAGCTGGAATTAACCCTCAAGCGCATCTTTCAATATACCGGCTAAACAAGGTTATTTTAAAACTCTTGTAAGTAATTAACGAGGGAATCTTGCGAAATGAAAATGGTTCAATTGGTTGTCCGAAGTGTGAAGATTCCGAAAATATAGGTTTCGTCGCGATCCGACCAAAGGTGTGGCCTGGAAAGTGTATACCGTACGAGGTGAAGGAAACGGCTCGACTTCGGAGCTCATCGAACAGACTTAAGACCGAAGGAATCTGCATCGATACCCCAAACACTGCTTACTGATTTGGCCGATCACTGATTTTCCAACATCGACGGTCGGGACTGAGATGTTCCTGTGTGGGAGAATGGACCAAGCGGCGGTCGGGACGTAATGGGCACACAAGCACGGACACCGATTGAAAGCACTAGGTTTATTTACACACACACATTGATTCACAGAGCTTGGAACTAGACCTCCCGCACCAGTCTCCTCCGTAGATAACTGTCCTCCGGTTCGAGGCTGCCGGGCAGTCAGCTGGTCTCGTGGCCCGTTGTCCAGACCAGTGGTGGCGGCCATGTGCGAGAACGTTCCCACTCCAGCCTAGCGGTTTTGTAACGTTTACGTCATGCCGTTATCGGTTCTGATGGATAAAATCCCCATCGTTGTCCGTGTAAATTTTTAGCTTTGTAACCGAGAACAGCGTATTCAGATATGTTACGAAATCGCGGTGCTGGCTGATGATGTCGAGATACAAAAAGAAAACACTTTTCACAGACCACGAGAAGTTTAATGTTTTGTTACACATGGGAGTATAAAATGTTGATATATATATATAAATTTAGAGGAAAAATTATACTCAAAATGGGCATACAAAAATGGGCACTGGTATCAAAGAGAGACGCAGCAGAGCGATGGAGAGTGCCAAGTCAGTCGCGGTCGACGACGTTGCTGATGACGCTGCGGCAGAACGGGCACTTTTGTCCGGGCGGGAAGGCGGTGACGCAGACGGGACAGAGGAACGCGTGGCCGCACGGCTGCAGGGACTTCGTGCCCACGCGACGACAAAGACAAACCTTGCAAACGTCGTCGTCGGCAACGCCCTCCAAGTCATCGGCCGGAGCTGGCAGCGGGAAACGGAGCACGCGGCGTTATGATCATTCGGTGATCGGAGTGATGATTGGTGACGTAGTGGCTCTCTGTCGTTTTGCCTGTCTTCTAAGGAGGTGTTATTTCTATCCTTGCTCTGTTAGGTCATGGATCGTTGCTAGCCGGGACATGCAACTAGCTTAGCAAGCTCGAAATCAAAGGGATGCCGCCGTACAGCGTTCAAGTAGGACAAACCTTGGGTCATTGCTAGCCGGGACATGCAACTAGCTTGGCAAGCTCGAAATCAAAGGGATGCCGCCGTACAGCGTTCAAGTAGGACAAACCTTGGGTCATTGCTAGCCGGGACATGCAACTAGCTTAGCAAGCTCGAAATCAAAGGGATGCCGCCGTACAGCGTTCAAGTAGGACAAACCTTGGATCATTGCTAGCCGGGACATGCAACTAGCTTAGCAAGCTCGAAATCAAAGGGATGCCGCCGTACAGCGTTCAAGTAGGACAAACCTTGGGTCATTGCTAGCCGGGACATGCAACTAGCTTAGCAAGCTCGAAATCAAAGGGATGCCGCCGTACAGCGTTCAAGTAGGACAAACCTTGGGTCATTGCTAGCCGGGACATGCAACTAGCTTAGCAAGCTTGAAATCAAAGGGATGCCGCCGTACAGCGTTCAAGTAGGACAAACCTTGGGTCATTGCTAGCCGGGACATGCAACTAGCTTAGCAAGCTCGAAATCATAGGGATGCCGCCGTACAGCGTTCAAGTAGAACAAACCCAAATCTTTTTGCATTTATTACAGTTTTGTTTGTATTCATGTTTATTCACTTTGAAGTTGAATGCAGAGTGAGCTGGCTAGAACAGTGATAGAAGTTTACTAGATACTCTACGATTAGTTTGATCACGGATCGACACTACCTGATAGCCAGTCTTGATTAGAACAATATTCTTAATTCAATGGCACACCTGAGTCAGGACATGATTCATTACAGGTACATCTCATACCGAGGTTAACAAAATTCTGCTGATTACTTTAATCGTGGCAGAACTGAGATTTGAGGTTTTGAAGCTACCAACGAAAGCAGTTCAGTGGTGGACAAACAAATTCTCGTACAAAGATGATAGGTACCTACTACGTACCCACCTACTAACTAGGCGAATTGAATTATGCGCTACGTGGTGACGTTCCGTCATCAACGCTGCTGGTGTTGCTTACCGTCGATTGTTGGCTGGGGATTGTTGGGCTGCTCGAACTCTGCTGGCATGAAGAGAGCAAACGCTTGGTCTGTTGGCAAAACGTTCAGTGTGAGATTCGTGTGGTTTGCAATCGGTCGTGTTGATAGTTGATGGTGTCATTCAGCGGACTGTTTGCTAACCACGGGGTGCATTTCAACTTTCAAAGGCTCAACCACTGGGGGAATATGGGATTGGAGGGTTTTTTCTACCAATAACTACTTTTTGGGGAGGAGGGCAGATTTGGGCTAGGTTGAACGCCAGCAAGTTTGTCCGTGAAAATGTGTTAGTCGAGTTTCTGGCCATAATGCTCTCCGTCAAAAGGTTCCCATTGTATAATACAAACACTGAAAGATGAATGCCTTGTAGGCAAATGGAATAACGTGTAGGAATAGCACAGCAACTACTAATACAATTACTACTTCTTGTGGTTACTACTTGAGTTTAATTATTTAGTTAGTACCACACAAGAAAACTACCCAGATATTCTATCTTATCTATTGTTTCATTCATGGTCTGTTGTAAGAAATAGCAAAAAGATATATTGTATGAAGGATGAAGAATAAAGAAATAAATTAAATATTTTAAAAATGAATTAGGTACAAAAAATAAGGTAAGTAGGTTAGCATGGGTCAATGACTAGGGGGTAAATTTGATTTGAGTAGTTGCCCCAGCAACCGCTAGGATGCATTAGCATTGCTACGAGTGCTCCCACCCAATTTGACGGAGAGAACAGAGTAGCCACGTCAACATTGGAAGGGACAATCTGGGTGACTTGATCTATGGTCTTTCGAACAAACTCTTTCCTACAAACTATGATTTCTTTATAATATATAATATGAAAAATATAAAATTTCTATGCTGAATACAAAACGGCAGCCGTCTCATAAGAGGCTTGCTCGGTCCGGCAACAAACCCTCACCGTCGATGAGGCAACAAACCCTCACCGTCGATGAGGCAACAAACCCTCACCGTCGATGAGGCAACAAACCCTCACCGTCGATGAGGCAACAAACCCTCACCGTCGATGAGGCAACAAACCCTCACCGTCGATGAGGCAACAAACCCTCACCGTCGATGAGGCAGCAAACCCTCACCGTCGATGAGGCAACAAACCCTCACCGTCGATGAGGCAACAAACCCTCACCGTCGATGAGGCAACAAACCCTCACCGTCGATGAGGCAACAAACCCTCACCGTCGATGAGGCAACAAACCCTCACCGTCGATGAGGCAACAAACCCTCACCGTCGATGAGGCAACAAACCCTCACCGTCGATGAGGCAACAAACCCTCACCGTCGATGAGGCAGCAAACCCTCACCGTCGATGAGGCAACAAACCCTCACCGTCGATGAGGCAACAAACCCTCACCGTCGATGAGGCAACAAACCCTCACCGTCGATGAGGCAACAAACCCTCACCGTCGATGAGGCAACAAACCCTCACCGTCGATGAGGCAACAAACCCTCACCGTCGATGAGGCAACAAACCCTCACCGTCGATGAGGCAACAAACCCTCACCGTCGATGAGGCAACAAACCCTCACCGTCGATGAGGCAACAAACCCTCACCGTCGATGAGGCAACAAACCCTCACCGTCGATGAGGCAACAAACCCTCACCGTCGATGAGGCAACAAACCCTCACCGTCGATGAGGCAACAAACCCTCACCGTCGATGAGGCAACAAACCCTCACCGTCGATGAGGCAACAAACCCTCACCGACGATGAGGCAGCAAACCCTCACCGTCGATGAGGCAACAAACCCTCACCGTCGATGAGGCAACAAACCCTCACCGTCGATGAGGCAACAAACCCTCACCGTCGATGAGGCAACAAACCCTCACCGTCGATGAGGCAACAAACCCTCACCGTCGATGAGGCAACAACCCCTCACCGTCGATGAGGCAGCAAACCCTCACCGTCGATGAGGCAACAAACCCTCACCGTCGATGAGGCAACAAACCCTCACCGTCGATGAGGCAGCAAACCCTCACCGTCGATGAGGCAACAAACCCTCACCGTCGATGAGGCAACAAACCCTCACCGTCGATGAGGCAACAAACCCTCACCGTCGATGAGGCAACAACCCCTCACCGTCGATGAGGCAACAAACCCTCACCGTCGATGAGGCAACAACCCCTCACCGTCGATGAGGCAGCAAACCCTCACCGTCGATGAGGCAACAAACCCTCACCGTCGATGAGGCAACAAACCCTCACCGTCGATGAGGCAGCAAACCCTCACCGTCGATGAGGCAACAAACCCTCACCGTCGATGAGGCAACAAACCCTCACCGTCGATGAGGCAACAAACCCTCACCGTCGATGAGGCAACAACCCCTCACCGTCGATGAGGCAACAAACCCTCACCGTCGATGAGGCAACAACCCCTCACCGTCGATGAGGCAACAACCCCTCACCGTCGATGAGGCAACAAACCCTCACCGTCGATGAGGCAACAACCCCTCACCGTCGATGAGGCAGCAAACCCTCACCGTCGATGAGGCAACAAACCCTCACCGTCGATGAGGCAACAAACCCTCACCGTCGATGAGGCAACAAACCCTCACCGTCGATGAGGCAACAAACCCTCACCGTCGATGAGGCAACAAACCCTCACCGTCGATGAGGCAACAAACCCTCACCGTCGATGAGGCAACAAACCCTCACCGTCGATGAGGCAACAAACCCTCACCGTCGTCGACGGCAGCCTCGGCGTACATCGCGTTGTCGAGCGTTCCGTGCACGAACGCCCCGCCCGCTACCGCCGTGGACCGACCCTCGGCGTAAACGTCCCGTGCGAAAACCTCGGCGTAAACGTCCCGTGCGAAAACGTCAGCGTAAACGTCCCGTGCGAAAACGTCAGCGTAAACGTCGACGCTCGGCACGAATCCGCCGCTGTGCAGCGTCAGCCACTCGTGGCGTTCGCAAGCGGCCTCCGAGTCTCCTGCCAAACGCAAACGCACACGGCGTTGTCCGTGCAAGTGCCTCTTTCACTTCTCGTAGAGCTCCTGGGTCGCGATATTGTGTGTCTGTTTTTCGTTTGATTTGACTTGAAGCCGCTCTATTTCATATCGCTGCCCCCCCCGTGTTAAACCGTCCAGGTCGGCAGTGACATTGAAGTCGAGTGGTTTTGAAATCGCCAAGGTACACGATGGCTCCTGATCAGACCTTAAATCTAAACGCACTTCTGCAAGTTTAATCGACAAGGTTTCCTGAAATTTTAAATGTTTTACGTAGGGTACAAACATAGATACAGGAGGCTGTGATCCGTGCCAATGGATCAAGTGTGTGTATTCTACTCCATGACAACTTGTTTACACCGATGATTAATATAAGCAGATGGGTACGTACAAGATGTTGATGACACCTGGGCAGGCATACTGATGACCGTACTGGCCGTACTGAGCAGGCAGATGTCAGGTACGGAGCAAGCACTGATGATACTGATTAGGTACTAGATGATAGATGATACTGATTAGGTACTAGATGATAGATGATACTGATTAGGTACTAGATGATAGATGATACTGATTAGGTACTAGATGATAGATGATACTGAGTAGGTACTAGATGATAGATGATACTGATTAGGTACTAGATGATAGATAATACTGATTAGGTACTAGATGATAGATGATACTGAGTAGGTACTAGATGATAGATGATACTGATTAGGTACTAGATGATAGATGATACTGAGTAGGTACTAGATGATAGATGATACTGATTAGGTACTAGATGATAGATGATACTGATTAGGTACTAGATGATAGATGATACTGAGTAGGTACCTATATTAGTAAGTTAAGACCCAGTTCTGCCATTGCTTTGATCTCCTAATGGAGATCCCAACTAGGAGTAACAACTGAATTTGCTAGGTACATGTGATTGGCTGAATTTAAGCAGTTGAAAATGTTGGTAAAATCGGGCCCAAGGGAATGAGCCGAGGTTGCCCGAAACGTACTGTTCGAAGCTGTTTCTGCCGTAAAATCGGGCCCAAGGAAATGAGCCGAGGTTGCCCGAAACGTACCGTCCGAAGCTGTTTCCGCCGTAAAATCGGGCCCAAGGAAATGAGCCGAGGTTGCCCGGAACGTACCGTCCGAAGCTGTTTCTGCCGTAAAATCGGGCCCAAGGAAATGAGCCGAGGTTGCCCGGAACGTACCGTCCGAAGCTGTTTCTGCCGTAAAATCGGGCCTAAGGAAATGAGCCGAGGTTGCCCGGAACGTACCGTCCGAAGCTGTTTCTGCCGTCTCTTGACAGCCGTCGCTGAAAAGCACCGCCAATTGCGACATTCTACTTTCGCTAGGAGGCCAACCGGATCGGCAAATCGATTCCGTAGGATTGCCAGTTAATTCTCACAATTTATGACAACCTTTTTCCGTGGAGATAGGTCGTTGGGTGGGATTGTTGAATTTCATGACTTCATCGTAAAGACAGATTCTTAGTGAAACAATAGTTTTATTGTTAAATGGCAATAGCAAAGCAACTATAAGTGCACATATTTGGTCAATCAAAAACTTCAATATGAATGTAGGCAAGGCATGGCAAGAAAGTTATTGATAAATGGCAATAGCAAAGCAACTATAAGTGCACATATTTGGTCAATCAAAAACTTCAATATAAATGTAGACAAGGCATGGCAAGAAAGTGTCCCATCTTTCGATACTTCCCGACATTGCTTGTTGAAATTGTTTGAGATAATTACATTTAATTTCTAAGACTCGTGTCTGCTTGTCCTATCTTGAGCTCCGGCAATAAAATCTATTCTTAACGGGGAATTGATTGCTAAAAAAGTCCAACTGATTTCCGAAAGTTTCGTAACATAATATATTAATTTTAAATTTATATTTTTTGAGGACATGGTCGTGGTGGCTTTGACAGGTTGATTCAGAGGTGAATGCTTCAGTTCAAGAAATCCTTGTTGACCTGCGAGGCTCGTACACTTTGGCACGTAGAGTTCCGGGGCACGGTCCAACTGCTCTCTGCAAACGCAGGTCAGCAACTTGCTCCGGGCCTTGTGAACTCTAACCTAAAGCCCGTATTCCCCGAGGGTTGCAACTCGCAGATCCGAAATGCCAATTCCGATCCGCCAGCATGTTTCGCTGTTCCTCACAGAGACCTCCGACTTTCCCAGCGCACGCGCAGTGCTTTGAGACATGACAAAGTTCTGGCAAGACAAGATTTCATGCAGGGTATTTCACATAAGGGTTTCAGCTAATTTACTTCTTAATACCCTTCAAGCTGGTCGCTGGCTAATTTATCTTGCATTTATTAGTCTATATAATGGTATTTAAACGTATATTTATGTGAAATCAGTCAATCAATTTGAGAAATGATGTATTTCCATGTCGATTTTGGCAGATGAAACGATAACAGCTGAAAGTGGATAAATGCATCGGCATGGCTCGCCTTGTTCCTATTGGTCGGTTCTCGAAAACCAGCCGGTTCCAATCTTTCGCGATGGGAATAATCCAATCTGCCGAGCTGTTTGCGCAACCTGTCGCACGCAAGCGCACTGACATCAGAACGAACCCGCCGGGCCCAAACCCCCGGGTTGCAACCCTAGTGGAATAATATGGTCCTAACCTATGCACTGGTTATTGCCAACCTGGCAAGATCAATAGCATTGCCTTCTGATGCTTTAAAGTATCACCCATAGCTAATTGCATTCATTACCTGCAAAAGATTGGACTGAGCTCATGAAATTGCCGGGGAAAATAGTTCTAAGCTTCCCACACATAAATGGTGATATGACCCTTCGAGAGCTTGTAATTATAACAAGTAAACCAGCGACTGGCTTTTCACAAACACAAAAAGAAAACTATTTTTGCACAGCCGCAAAAAATTGCCTTATTTTGTTACATATAAATATAAAATGTTGAAATTGGACATGTAACTTAAATATAAATCTTGTATAAAAAAACATAATGCGTTCCATCCGGGTGCTGATCTAAACGGCGAAATTTGCAGCGAGATTGACCGAAAAGTCAGTGGCGGTCGGCGACGTTGTCGACGACGTTGTCGACGACGTTGTTGATTCTGCAGCGGCAGAACGGGCACTTTTGTCCGGGCGGGAAGGCGGTGACGCAGACGGGACAGAGCTGCTTGTGGCCGCACGGCTGCAGCGATTTGGTTCCCACGCGGCGGCCGAGACAAACCTTGCACACGTCGTCGTCGGCAACGCCCTCCAGCTCGGAAGACGGCGCTGAGTGCGGGAAACGCGGCGTTAAATCCTGGCACTCGGATCGTTTCGAGTCGTGCTCAGAGGACAGATATAGACACGGTTTCTCAGTGGCACGTTAAACATCTAATGGTCTGTTAAGTCTGTGAACTCGGGCCGCTGCCTTTACCTCGTACGGGATACACTTTCCAGGCCACACCTTTGGTCGGATCGCGATGAAACCTATATTTTCGGAATCTTCACACTTCGGAAAACCAACTGAACCATTTTCATTTCGAAAAACTAACCCGTCACTTACTTATACAAGCGTTTTAAAACAACCCTGTTTTGCCGGTACTTTGAAAGATGTCAATTCCCGCTAAGAATTTACCTCTTACCGTATAAACTTTCCAGGCCACACCCGTTATCTGATCGTGACGAAACAAATATCTACGGAATCCTCACACTTTGGACAACCAATTGAATATTTCAGAACCTCGAAATATCTCCTGGAAATTCAAGAAATGTTAAATTCAATTTATCTCAACAACCATCAATGAACGGCCTTAACTTGTTATTTGCTTAGCAACATCCAATCGGAGGGCTTAATTTTCTTGCTAATGGACCGTTAAATCTTAACGGGCCACTAAAAAACCGGCACTTTGGCTTTTTAATTATGGCCCAGACCATCCATGCAGGAGTGAAAAATGTTTAAGGCTATTGGTGCGGTTGTTGGTAATTATTGCATTAAGCTTTGTTTGAACTTAAAACTGGTATTTTGTGATAATAAATCACACAGTGTGTTGCTGAAAGTGTGAGGATTCCGTAGACCCTGGTTTCGTTACGATCGGACAAAAGGTGTGGCCACAAGTTAGTATCCAGTAGGAGGTAAATTCTGCGCGGGAAGCGGCCCGAGTATGAGCTCAATAATACGACATAACAGGGTTGGTACACAATGCATGAAAATACTAGATGAGTGAATGTTTTCGATACGTGCAATCACACGATTTGTTGCCAAAAGTGTGAGGATTCCGTGAACATGGGTTTCGTTACGATCGGACAAAAGGTGTGGCCACAAGTTGGTATCCAGTAGGAGGTGAAATGTGAGCGGGAAAGGGCCCGAGTATTCGCTCACACACCAATAGTCGTAGCCGATTCGTTGAGCGTACTCATTGGGACTGTTTCCCGCACATAGTATACCTCGTACGGGATAATTGAGTCTGGGGGTTTGGAATCGGCACAAAACTAACAAAGCTCTAATCGACTTTAAACGTTTATAACTTTATAGTATCTACTTTGATTTGAGATAGGCCCCTACAAATATCATTCAAATTGTTTCAGTGGTGGGCAAATAATGCGTTTGCTCCGGGCAGTGTTTGTTTTGGTTATTCAATTCAATGGTGGTGCTTGCTGCTTACCGTCAATGGTGGGATAGTGGTTATAGGTAATGCGTTGCTCCGGTCAGTGTTTGTTTTGGTTATTCAATTCAATGGTGGTGCTTGCTGCTTACCGTCAATGGTGGGATAGTGGTTATAGGTAATGCGTTGCTCCGGGCAGTGTTTGTTTTGGTTATTCAATTCAATGGTGGTGCTTGCTGCTTACCGTCAATGGTGGGATAGTGGTTATAGGTAATGCGTTGCTCCGGGCAGTGTTTGTTTTGGTTATTCAATTCAATGGTGGTGCTTGCTGCTTACCGTCAATGGTGGGATAGTGGTTATAGGTAATGCGTTGCTCCGGGCAGTGTTTGTTTTGGTTATTCAATTCAATGGTGGTGCTTGCTGCTTACCGTCAATGGTGGGATAGTGGTTATAGGTAATGCGTTTGCTCCGGGCAGTGTTTGTTTTGGTTATTCAATTCAATGGTGGTGCTTGCTGCTTACCGTCAATGGTGGGATAGTGGTTATAGGTAATGCGTTGCTCCGGGCAGTGTTTGTTTTGGTTATTCAATTCAATGGTGGTGCTTGCTGCTTACCGTCAATGGTGGGATAGTGGTTATAGGTAATGCGTTGCTCCGGGCAGTGTTTGTTTTGGTTATTCAATTCAATGGTGGTGCTTGCTGCTTACCGTCAATGGTGGGATAGTGGTTATAGGTAATGCGTTGCTCCGGGCAGTGTTTGTTTTGGTTATTCAATTCAATTGTGGTGCTTGCTGCTTACCGTCAATGGTGGGATAGTGGTTATAGGTAATGCGTTGCTCCGGGCAGTGTTTGTTTTGGTTATTCAATTCAATGGTGGTGCTTGCTGCTTACCGTCAATGGTGGGATAGTGGTTATAGGTAATGCGTTGCTCCGGGCAGTGTTTGTTTTGGTTATTCAATTCAATGGTGGTGCTTGCTGCTTACCGTCAATGGTGGGATAGTGGTTATAGGTAATGCGTTGCTCCGGGCAGTGTTTGTTTTGGTTATTCAATTCAATGGTGGTGCTTGCTGCTTACCGTCAATGGTGGGATAGTGGTTATAGGTAATGCGTTGCTCCGGGCAGTGTTTGTTTTGGTTATTCAATTCAATGGTGGTGCTTGCTGCTTACCGTCAATGGTGGGATAGTGGTTATAGGTAACGCGTTGCTCCGGGCAGTGTTTGTTTTGGTTATTCAATTCAATGGTGGTGCTTGCTGCTTACCGTCAATGGTGGGATAGTGGTTATAGGTAATGCGTTGCTCCGGGCAGTGTTTGTTTTGGTTATTCAATTCAATGGTGGTGCTTGCTGCTTACCGTCAATGGTGGGATAGTGGTTATAGGTAATGCGTTGCTCCGGGCAGTGTTTGTTTTGGTTATTCAAATTCAATGGTGGTGCTTGCTGCTTACCGTCAATGGTGGGATAGTGGTTATAGGTAATGCGTTGCTCCGGGCAGTGTTTGTTTTGGTTATTCAATTCAATGGTGGTGCTTGCTGCTTACCGTCAATGGTGGGATAGTGGTTATAGGTAATGCGTTGCTCCGGGCAGTGTTTGTTTTGGTTATTCAATTCAATGGTGGTGCTTGCTGCTTACCGTCAATGGTGGGATAGTGGTTATAGGTAATGCGTTGCTCCGGGCAGTGTTTGTTTTGGTTATTCAATTCAATGGTGGTGCTTGCTGCTTACCGTCAATGGTGGGATAGTGGTTATAGGTAATGCGTTGCTCCGGGCAGTGTTTGTTTTGGTTATTCAATTCAATGGTGGTGCTTGCTGCTTACCGTCAATGGTGGGATAGTGGTTATAGGTAATGCGTTTGCTCCGGGCAGTGTTTGTTTTGGTTATTCAATTCAATGGTGGTGCTTGCTGCTTACCGTCAATGGTGGGATAGTGGTTATAGGTAATGCGTTGCTCCGGGCAGTGTTTGTTTTGGTTATTCAATTCAATGGTGGTGCTTGCTGCTTACCGTCAATGGTGGGATAGTGGTTATAGGTAATGCGTTGCTCCGGGCAGTGTTTGTTTTGGTTATTCAATTCAATGGTGGTGCTTGCTGCTTACCGTCAATGGTGGGATAGTGGTTATAGGTAACGCGTTGCTCCGGGCAGTGTTTGTTTTGGTTATTCAAATTCAATGGTGGTGCTTGCTGCTTACCGTCAATGGTGGGATAGTGGTTATAGGTAATGCGTTGCTCCGGGCAGTGTTTGTTTTGGTTATTCAATTCAATGGTGGTGCTTGCTGCTTACCGTCAATGGTGGGATAGTGGTTATAGGTAATGCGTTGCTCCGGGCAGTGTTTGTTTTGGTTATTCAATTCAATGGTGGTGCTTGCTGCTTACCGTCAATGGTGGGATAGTGGTTATAGCTAACGCGTTGCTCCGGGCAGTGTTTGTTTTGGTTATTCAATTCAATGGTGGTGCTTGCTGCTTACCGTCAATGGTGGGATAGTGGTTATAGGTAATGCGTTGCTCCGGGCAGTGTTTGTTTTGGTTATTCAATTCAATGGTGGTGCTTGCTGCTTACCGTCAATGGTGGGATAGTGGTTATAGGTAATGCGTTGCTCCGGGCAGTGTTTGTTTTGGTTATTCAAATTCAATGGTGGTGCTTGCTGCTTACCGTCAATGGTGGGATAGTGGTTATAGGTAATGCGTTGCTCCGGGCAGTGTTTGTTTTGGTTATTCAATTCAATGGTGGTGCTTGCTGCTTACCGTCAATGGTGGGATAGTGGTTATAGGTAATGCGTTGCTCCGGACAGTGTTTGTTTTGGTTATTCAATTCAATGGTGGTGCTTGCTGCTTACCGTCAATGGTGGGATAGTGGTTATAGGTAATGCGTTGCTCCGGGCAGTGTTTGTTTTGGTTATTCAATTCAATGGTGGTGCTTGCTGCTTACCGTCAATGGTGGGATAGTGGTTATAGGTAATGCGTTGCTCCGGGCAGTGTTTGTTTTGGTTATTCAATTCAATGGTGGTGCTTGCTGCTTACCGTCAATGGTGGGATAGTGGTTATAGGTAACGCGTTGCTCCGGGCAGTGTTTGTTTTGGTTATTCAATTCAATGGTGGTGCTTGCTGCTTACCGTCAATGGTGGGATAGTGGTTATAGGTAATGCGTTGCTCCGGGCAGTGTTTGTTTTGGTTATTCAATTCAATGGTGGTGCTTGCTGCTTACCGTCAATGGTGGGATAGTGGTTATAGGTAATGCGTTGCTCCGGGCAGTGTTTGTTTTGGTTATTCAAATTCAATGGTGGTGCTTGCTGCTTACCGTCAATGGTGGGATAGTGGTTATAGGTAATGCGTTGCTCCGGGCAGTGTTTGTTTTGGTTATTCAATTCAATGGTGGTGCTTGCTGCTTACCGTCAATGGTGGGATAGTGGTTATAGGTAATGCGTTGCTCCGGTCAGTGTTTGTTTTGGTTATTCAATTCAATGGTGGTGCTTGCTGCTTACCGTCAATGGTGGGATAGTGGTTATAGGTAATGCGTTGCTCCGGGCAGTGTTTGTTTTGGTTATTCAATTCAATGGTGGTGCTTGCTGCTTACCGTCAATGGTGGGATAGTGGTTATAGGTAATGCGTTGCTCCGGGCAGTGTTTGTTTTGGTTATTCAATTCAATGGTGGTGCTTGCTGCTTACCGTCAATGGTGGGATAGTGGTTATAGGTAATGCGTTTGCTCCGGGCAGTGTTTGTTTTGGTTATTCAATTCAATGGTGGTGCTTGCTGCTTACCGTCAATGGTGGGATAGTGGTTATAGGTAATGCGTTGCTCCGGGCAGTGTTTGTTTTGGTTATTCAATTCAATGGTGGTGCTTGCTGCTTACCGTCAATGGTGGGATAGTGGTTATAGGTAATGCGTTGCTCCGGGCAGTGTTTGTTTTGGTTATTCAATTCAATGGTGGTGCTTGCTGCTTACCGTCAATGGTGGGATAGTGGTTATAGGTAACGCGTTGCTCCGGGCAGTGTTTGTTTTGGTTATTCAAATTCAATGGTGGTGCTTGCTGCTTACCATCAATGGTGGGATAGTGGTTATAGGTAATGCGTTGCTCCGGGCAGTGTTTGTTTTGGTTATTCAAATTCAATGGTGGTGCTTGCTGCTTACCGTCAATGGTGGGATAGTGGTTATAGGTAATGCGTTGCTCCGGGCAGTGTTTGTTTTGGTTATTCAATTCAATGGTGGTGCTTGCTGCTTACCGTCAATGGTGGGATAGTGGTTATAGGTAATGCGTTGCTCCGGGCAGTGTTTGTTTTGGTTATTCAATTCAATGGTGGTGCTTGCTGCTTACCGTCAATGGTGGGATAGTGGTTATAGGTAATGCGTTGCTCCGGGCAGTGTTTGTTTTGGTTATTCAATTCAATGGTGGTGCTTGCTGCTTACCGTCAATGGTGGGATAGTGGTTATAGGTAATGCGTTGCTCCGGGCAGTGTTTGTTTTGGTTATTCAATTCAATGGTGGTGCTTGCTGCTTACCGTCAATGGTGGGATAGTGGTTATAGGTAATGCGTTGCTCCGGGCAGTGTTTGTTTTGGTTATTCAATTCAATGGTGGTGCTTGCTGCTTACCGTCAATGGTGGGATAGTGGTTATAGGTAATGCGTTGCTCCGGGCAGTGTTTGTTTTGGTTATTCAATTCAATGGTCGTGCCTGCTGCTTACCGTCAATGGTGGGATAGTGGTTATAGGTAATGCGTTGCTCCGGGCAGTGTTTGTTTTGGTTATTCAATTCAATGGTGGTGCTTGCTGCTTACCGTCAATGGTGGGATAGTGGTTATAGGTAATGCGTTGCTCCGGGCAGTGTTTGTTTTGGTTATTCAATTCAATGGTGGTGCTTGCTGCTTACCGTCAATGGTGGGATAGTGGTTATAGGTAATGCGTTTGCTCCGGGCAGTGTTTGTTTTGGTTATTCAATTCAATGGTGGTGCTTGCTGCTTACCGTCAATGGTGGGATAGTGGTTATAGGTAATGCGTTGCTCCGGGCAGTGTTTGTTTTGGTTATTCAATTCAATGGTGGTGCTTGCTGCTTACCGTCAATGGTGGGATAGTGGTTATAGGTAATGCGTTGCTCCGGGCAGTGTTTGTTTTGGTTATTCAATTCAATGGTGGTGCTTGCTGCTTACCGTCAATGGTGGGATAGTGGTTATAGGTAATGCGTTGCTCCGGGCAGTGTTTGTTTTGGTTATTCAATTCAATGGTGGTGCTTGCTGCTTACCGTCAATGGTGGGATAGTGGTTATAGGTAATGCGTTGCTCCGGGCAGTGTTTGTTTTGGTTATTCAATTCAATGGTGGTGCTTGCTGCTTACCGTCAATGGTGGGATAGTGGTTATAGGTAATGCGTTGCTCCGGGCAGTGTTTGTTTTGGTTATTCAATTCAATGGTGGTGCTTGCTGCTTACCGTCAATGGTGGGATAGTGGTTATAGGTAATGCGTTGCTCCGGGCAGTGTTTGTTTTGGTTATTCAATTCAATGGTGGTGCTTGCTGCTTACCGTCAATGGTGGGATAGTGGTTATAGGTAATGCGTTGCTCCGGGCAGTGTTTGTTTTGGTTATTCAATTCAATGGTGGTGCTTGCTGCTTACCGTCAATGGTGGGATAGTGGTTATAGGTAATGCGTTGCTCCGGGCAGTGTTTGTTTTGGTTATTCAATTCAATGGTGGTGCTTGCTGCTTACCGTCAATGGTGGGATAGTGGTTATAGGTAATGCGTTGCTCCGGGCAGTGTTTGTTTTGGTTATTCAATTCAATGGTGGTGCTTGCTGCTTACCGTCAATGGTGGGATAGTGGTTATAGGTAATGCGTTGCTCCGGGCAGTGTTTGTTTTGGTTATTCAATTCAATGGTGGTGCTTGCTGCTTACCGTCAATGGTGGGATAGTGGTTATAGGTAATGCGTTGCTCCGGGCAGTGTTTGTTTTGGTTATTCAATTCAATGGTGGTGCTTGCTGCTTACCGTCAATGGTGGGATAGTGGTTATAGGTAATGCGTTGCTCCGGGCAGTGTTTGTTTTGGTTATTCAATTCAATGGTGGTGCTTGCTGCTTACCGTCAATGGTGGGATAGTGGTTATAGGTAATGCGTTGCTCCGGGCAGTGTTTGTTTTGGTTATTCAATTCAATGGTGGTGCTTGCTGCTTACCGTCAATGGTGGGATAGTGGTTATAGGTAATGCGTTGCTCCGGGCAGTGTTTGTTTTGGTTATTCAATTCAATGGTGGTGCTTGCTGCTTACCGTCAATGGTGGGATAGTGGTTATAGGTAATGCGTTGCTCCGGGCAGTGTTTGTTTTGGTTATTCAATTCAATGGTGGTGCTTGCTGCTTACCGTCAATGGTGGGATAGTGGTTATAGGTAATGCGTTGCTCCGGGCAGTGTTTGTTTTGGTTATTCAATTCAATGGTGGTGCTTGCTGCTTACCGTCAATGGTGGGATAGTGGTTATAGGTAATGCGTTGCTCCGGGCAGTGTTTGTTTTGGTTATTCAATTCAATGGTGGTGCTTGCTGCTTACCGTCAATGGTGGGATAGTGGTTATAGGTAATGCGTTGCTCCGGGCAGTGTTTGTTTTGGTTATTCAATTCAATGGTGGTGCTTGCTGCTTACCGTCAATGGTGGGATAGTGGTTATAGGTAATGCGTTGCTCCGGGCAGTGTTTGTTTTGGTTATTCAATTCAATGGTGGTGCTTGCTGCTTACCGTCAATGGTGGGATAGTGGTTATAGGTAATGCGTTGCTCCGGGCAGTGTTTGTTTTGGTTATTCAATTCAATGGTGGTGCTTGCTGCTTACCGTCAATGGTGGGATAGTGGTTATAGGTAATGCGTTGCTCCGGGCAGTGTTTGTTTTGGTTATTCAATTCAATGGTGGTGCTTGCTGCTTACCGTCAATGGTGGGATAGTGGTTATAGGTAATGCGTTGCTCCGGGCAGTGTTTGTTTTGGTTATTCAATTCAATGGTGGTGCTTGCTGCTTACCGTCAATGGTGGGATAGTGGTTATAGGTAATGCGTTGCTCCGGGCAGTGTTTGTTTTGGTTATTCAATTCAATGGTGGTGCTTGCTGCTTACCGTCAATGGTGGGATAGTGGTTATAGGTAATGCGTTGCTCCGGGCAGTGTTTGTTTTGGTTATTCAATTCAATGGTGGTGCTTGCTGCTTACTGTCAATGGTGGGATAGTGGTTATAGGTAATGCGTTGCTCCGGGCAGTGTTTGTTTTGGTTATTCAATTCAATGGTGGTGCTTGCTGCTTACCGTCAATGGTGGGATAGTGGTTATAGGTAATGCGTTGCTCCGGGCAGTGTTTGTTTTGGTTATTCAATTCAATGGTGGTGCTTGCTGCTTACCGTCAATGGTGGGATAGTGGTTATAGGTAATGCGTTGCTCCGGGCAGTGTTTGTTTTGGTTATTCAATTCAATGGTGGTGCTTGCTGCTTACCGTCAATGGTGGGATAGTGGTTATAGGTAATGCGTTGCTCCGGGCAGTGTTTGTTTTGGTTATTCAATTCAATGGTGGTGCTTGCTGCTTACCGTCAATGGTGGGATAGTGGTTATAGGTAATGCGTTGCTCCGGGCAGTGTTTGTTTTGGTTATTCAATTCAATGGTGGTGCTTGCTGCTTACCGTCAATGGTGGGATAGTGGTTATAGGTAATGCGTTGCTCCGGGCAGTGTTTGTTTTGGTTATTCAATTCAATGGTGGTGCTTGCTGCTTACCGTCAATGGTGGGATAGTGGTTATAGGTAATGCGTTGCTCCGGGCAGTGTTTGTTTTGGTTATTCAATTCAATGGTGGTGCTTGCTGCTTACCGTCAATGGTGGGATAGTGGTTATAGGTAATGCGTTGCTCCGGGCAGTGTTTGTTTTGGTTATTCAATTCATTGGTGGTGCTTGCTGCTTACCGTCAATGGTGGGATAGTGGTTATAGGTAATGCGTTGCTCCGGGCAGTGTTTGTTTTGGTTATTCAATTCAATGGTGGTGCTTGCTGCTTACCGTCAATGGTGGGATAGTGGTTATAATTCGGCTCGCTGGCGACCGAGAAGCCATCCGAGTCTTCGGCTGTGGACAGAATTTTCATTCGGATTTTATTGGGATGTGCTAAAAATTTTATTGTACTTTGGTCTTCAAGAAACTATTTCAAAGTGGGTTTCGAATACCAAATTAAATTCTCACTGTTTTATGTTTTATTTAGCATTGAAACCCCAGTTTGATAAAGTGTTTTTCAAATCTAGCGCTATAGGTAAGACAATAGACATAGGTTTAAGAAATAATATAGGTAGTTATTTAGTTTTTTGGTTAAGGGTATGGAGCAGTTCAGATTGTATATTTTTTGAAAAGTTGACTCAAACTTTGTAAATCCCTAAGAAGCTACAGCGAGCACGATAACGAGAGGCACGGAGTGTCAACAACGTCTCATATTTTGTCGAGAAGCAGTCGTAGGGGTGTACAAAGTTAAAAATTGAACATGGAAAATTTTGAAACACCCATTTTTTCCACCGTTTGAGAGTCAGATCGTTGAAGTAATCATTTCAAACAAAAGACCTCAAATTGGGTAACCATGGCCCTTTTTTCGAATTCGAAACTGCACAATAAAACACTTTTGACTGTAGATCACACAACTTTGACTACGTATTAATGGATTTTTACAGAGAAATGAAACACAGTCAAATCTCTTCCCTCCATTTTCTTACTACTCCGGTTAAATCCGTCTTTCTGCTTTTCTGTGTGACTAATTTTACTATACATGGTCAAATCAGCAACTATATTCGAGCATAATTAATCTAAATAGTTATTTACTGCACACTGAAATTGAATACGAAGAAAATTATCTCCCTAGTAAATCCACTTCAATAAAACTGAAAAGATTGGTTACAAAATTTAGTTAGTACTTAGTAAAGAAACACCTCTACCACAGCCTCTACTCTTACAGACAGATAAAAATTCTGAACCGCTAAATTTTCTGCTAAATTCTGTATCGTAGCCATCGTCAAACTTGTGTCCACCGCAAGCACTCACTGAAGAAGACGAATGCATTTTCATGCACTTGGCTTCCGAGACCGGCCTGCATAAACGTTGCGTAGGGCTCGATAATTTCAACCGCCGATTGACTTTCGTCGCTCGAGCTCTCGTCGGAGCCGCCGCCTGACGCCAGCGTTCCGCCGTACTCGTCTTGTTCGAAACCGTCGGCGTCGGCGTCAGAGATGCTGCCTTGCGAAACGTTGCTCCGCGAAACGTTGCTCCGCGAAACGTTGCTCCGCGAAACGTTGCTCCGCAAAACGTTGCTCCGCGAAACGTTGCTCCGCGAAACGTTGCTGCCTTGCGAAACGTTGCTCCGCGAAACGTTGCTCCGCGAAACGTTGCTCCGCGAAACGTTGGTCTCGCTGTGGTGGGACCACCTCGTGGTCGACTCGGAAGCTTCTGTGCAACGGAGAACGTTGGGAGCGGCACACGACTTGTACAATTAGAAAATGAAGTTGTTGTTCCCACAACCTTCTGTCATAAGTTCTCATTAAGATTTCTTTTAGGATTCTGCAATTATATCTTCAAAATTCATTGGGTTGAATTTATTTTACCATACCTATCCGTAACTTTTGCGTTGCTGGCTAAATTTTTGGAATTTCTCTGCTCAATGTAGCCAAGCACCTACTCTTGTCTGAATGCAGTGATTGATGTATGCTAAGCGATGATTGCAGGCCTTTTTGCGTCAGTACCTACCATTATCAAAGAGTCAATTGCCATAAGTTGGGGAAATAATGTCCTCTCTTATTTGCTATGTGATACTTTGAATGGAAACAAAACTTCTACAGAGCATGGAATGGTAAATGGGGGCTGGGAGGAGTCGATGAAAAAGATTGAACCAGACAAAGAGAAATACCCATTTAGATATCAAAATTCAAATAAAGTCCTAGTGAAGAAATCAAGAAAGGAAAGTGGGAAATTGTTATTTACCCAAAGCACAGGAAGAGATTGAAATATACTTCAAGATAAAATCTTTGAAGGCGACAAATTTGGTTTAAAATATTGATGTAAATGTAAATTTTCGATTAATATTAGATAGTAACATACAATTAAACTTGGTTGTACCTCGATATTACGTATAAAATTTAAATGCATATATTATTAGAAGGAAGAGGAAAAATTTGCCACCTGTACAAACATACTATTTGCAGTTAAAAAAATGAAATAAATAATAGCTGAGCATGCAAGCAAAGGCTGCAAATAGCTGGAAGTAATAATAAGCATATTTACTTTACGGTTGCATCGTACGTACCGCTTGACAATATAACGATTGCCTCGTCTCCAGTATCGCTCAGGTACTCGACCGAATCGCTTGTTTGCGACATTGTCTGCACCTGGTTAGAGAATCTAGAGTAAATTTCGAAGATTTTATAGAAATTTTTTTATAACCGATGTATAACCGTGGAGATAGATAGGCCATTGAATTGGTACAAGACTTCATTGTGTAAAGATAACTCAGTAAAATAGTTTGATTGTTGAATTAGAGTAGAAAAGCAAGGACTAAGTGTGAATTTACGGAACATATTTCAAAAAAAGTTTCTTATCATATATCTTATCATAGATTTTAAATCACTAATTCTTAAACCTGTGCATATACCTTATGATGACGAATTGTGAATATCAGCCTCAACAAACACACAGTGCAACAAAATGAGGAAAAGATACGATGCTTTCTTCCCCGTACTTTCAGCCCCATTGAAGTCTTTGCTCGCTCGTCCAGTCAGAGAAATTCATTGGCAGCTCCAACACTGCCGAGGCATTAAATTTAGTCCAGAACCGTCATCCGAAAACTCGGGACGTTTCTTAAGCTGTGTTTACACGGTTCAATGTTTTGTTCGATGCATTGAATTCAATGCACTGAACGAAACATTGAATGCTCTTGAAAGCCGTTTACACGACTCAATGTTCTAAATTCATTTAAAATGGTGGCACAGCCTTCCAAAATCTTTGTTTCTAGAAAGCAGTGACATACCCTTTCTTGTATTGAAAGGAAAATTGAGCGATATTTAGAACACGTCCTAAATGAGAAAACATTGAATGAAACCACAGATGAAAACTTGAATTCAAGCTTCCATTCAACGATTCATTGAATTCAATTGTTGTGTACACGGTTCAATGCATTGAATTCAACCTCGAATTCAATGCATCGAACGAAACATTGAACCGTGTGAACGCAGCCTAAGAGAGCTAGAAATGCAGCAGCCGTGTCTGATCAGTGTGCTCCGTTGGCAGCCGACCACCACGCGATGATGGGCTTCGACCCTCTGGTCAACCAGCGTCTGCTGCCCCCGACGTTCCCGCGCTACACCAAGATCAAGTCGCGGGCGGACGCGTTGGACTACTTCGAGGAGCTGCTCGTGCGGCTCAAACTCGTCTGCAAGATCACCGGCTACACCTCGTTCCACAGCGCCCTGGTGAGCTGCGGCCAATCGGACCTCGCTTCACTTTGGAAAGTTCGAAGCATTGGCGTTTAGTTTTCGGCTTGATGGGGCGTCATGGCTCATGGGGAACAGTTGTGCGTCATGAACGTAGAATAGAAGGTATTGAAGAAGAGTTGGTAAACAGGGAAATGACAAACAGGATGCAGAGGAAAATGCATGGGCAGGTGGATTAAGGAATAGAATAATTCAGTTGGAGTGGACAATTGGGAGTTTGGGATTTGTTTAGTGGTTTGGGATTTCATTTCATTACTAAGGAAGTCATCTTTGGCTGGATCTTTAAAATTTAGGAAGCCAAGGGTGCTTCTTTTCACGCTGTCAAGTACGTCTAGCTATAGCATCCTTGAAGAAGTAGCAAGTACATGTTACAAAACGTGGGGAAACCAGTGAGACTTTTATTTCAGCATTCAAATCCCAGTTTGAAATAGTGTTTTTGCAAACTATTGCCGAGATAGGAAAGGCCGACGCAATCTATGCAATTCGCTAACCTGTCCCCTTTTGCGCGTCGGCAGGACTTCTTCGTGGAGTTCAGTCGGCAGGGGCCGTGCATCTTGTCGCGGTCCGCCTTGCAGCTGCTGTACCTGCCGCAGAGCAGCCGGGTCTTCGGCTCCCTCGGCGTCGTCGACGTCTTGCGAGACGCCGCCCGCACCTTCATCTGTCCCCCGGCGCTGGCGGCGAAGTCGACGCTGCTCAACAACCCGCAGGTGCCAACGCCGCTCTCTAGGACTCGGACGAGACGTACTTGCTTGTTTACACCGGCATTCATTTGAGTTTGCCACTTGCTGGGGATTTCATTTCATAGAGAACCATACCAAAAGGGTGAATGATTAAGAGCGAATTGCAAACGATTGGATTCACAAGCGACGCTGCGATGGCCCGGGGTCGGTGCAGAGGTTCACGCGGGAACTTCTTACACCAACAATTATTAATGTACAAATCTGGGGGTAAAAACCATACCTAGACCGAGAAAGTATCACTAGATGTCGGATGGTAGTTTTTAATGCAAGTTATGACATACTTTTGCCATGCGAGCTACGTAAAAATGCAGTGAAAAAGGCATTTTACGCACTTTTTGAAAGTATAATAACCTAACGCAACATCCGACATCAAACAACCCTTCAACTACACGTGTATTGCTTTTCCAAAACTCTGTGTTAGTATTCGCGGCCAGGAGAAGTTCCCGCGTGAACCTCCGCGTACGACGAAAACACTGGCGTTTCGTTGCCTCTTTAAGTTTTTATCATAACCATTAAAAATTGTAGGTATTTATTATTGCTATTATTTACCATTTTACTCTTGACAAATTGTAAAGAGTCAAATGATACTTTACTTCGAAGACTTGACGGTGAACGCTGACCGATGACTACCGGTATCTATCACCCTTGAGAAAGTAACTAAACTCCAGAAAGAGGGTGGATTTGCGTCTTCCTCGAGGACCCACTGCTGCTAGACACGAGCCAAGAGTTTCAACACTCACAAGCCATGTCTTGAGCCGGACAAAAGGCTCAGTGGGCAGTTTTGGGACTCTAAACTCATTTCTAACCTCGAAGAAGATGCAAATCCCTACCATGAAATGACGTAACTAGTAGGGTTACGAAACGCCGGCAACTCTTGCTAACAAACTAAGATAACACAGTATTTTGTTGACAGGGCCTTTTATTCTATTGATGAATTTTTAGCAGACAAAGATATTAACTCCTTTTCAAAAAAATCAACGTGTTTTTAATTTAATTTAATTTAATTTAATTTAATAACTTTATGACTGGCAGTATTTTTTTTGCCTATATATTTTAGTTTTTAAAGAGTGTCAACACATCGCTTCAGTCCAGGGGGGCCATCATGTACATTTGTGGTTTCAAAACGATTGCGTTTTCAATATCACTGCCTATGGTTTAACACGGGGGGCAGTGATTTGAAATCGAGTGATTTCGAGCCAAATCGAATGATAAAAAGTTACATGAACTTAAAACTTTGTAATACTTTGAACATATTATACAACTTTGTAACTCGGCACATTCAACCTGTAAATGTAATTCTATATTAGCAACTCATACTTGTATCTAATCTAATAATAAACTCATAAAATAATAATAAAAAATAATAATGATCGCCCCCCCCCCCCCCCCTGTACTGTGTTCTATTCGATTTCATGACAATAACCACTACAATTGTTCCTACGCCCGATTGCAAGCGCCTTGGTTCCCGGCAGGCGCGCGATTACGTGGACTCGTTCCTGGCGCACTGCGCGAGGCCGTTCGGCGCGCTGGTGCACGCGAGCGGTCACAATCGTGCGCGGCAACGCGACAAACTGGCGCAGCTCCTCGACGACTTCGCCGCTCTCCAGGTAACCCACGGCAACCGCTGGCGACAATCACAGCGGGGGTCACGGCAACGGGATAGGAGGAGGCTTGGCGAACGTCTTTGTCCCCCGTGATTTGCAGCGCCTGTTCCCCTCGACTGTAGACGTATTCGGTCCCAGAGAGGAAATGCTTTCACCCCTCCCCGGCTTATGTTGCATCATGTTCCGGGGTCAAAGGGCTTTGGGAATTCTAGATATCAAGGGCATGCTATGAATCTTCTACGTCAATGTAGTTAAGATAGCGCCCATCTCTGACAAAAACACTAGCATTGAAACTGAGAACAGAGCTATAAGTTCTTACTGAAAAATCTACTTAAAAGTGGGATTTGAATGCTAAATAAAAGTCTTGCTGGTGTTTGTATTTAGCATTCAAATCCCAGTTTGAAATAGTTGTGTTTGAAAACTAGTGCTAAAGACAGGACATAAGAGACGTGAGTCGTAAGAAATTACCTAAGTGTGTTCTTAATATTTGGCAACCAAACAATAGGACTGCAAACAGTAAATTAACTCGAACCCCTCATTTGGTGTAGATAGCCGGAAGAAGTTATCGAAGGCATTGGGTTTCGTTTTCCGCCCGAAGTCTCCTACTTTCGACCGCTATTCACCCCAAGCTTTCGGCAGCGACTCTTTACATCCGACACTTAGCAACATCCAAACTGTGAATTCCGATGCAAACGTTTATTTATTTAATTTATTAATTTATGTACATTTCATTGTACCAGCCCTTTGCGTAATACATTGTGTGTTTTACAAGCTTTGAAAATAGTCAGTTGTCTTAAAATTTAATGTCATCAATCATCATTGATACGTCCTCTATTTACACTCTATTTAAAACTTATTTGCATTCTTTAAAATTACATCCATTCATATTTAAAAATTCGTTGGTATCATAAAAGCAATGCGTTATTAATAAATGCATGACATCTTTTTTAAAAGTGTCTCTGTTCGTATTTTGATTCATCAGCCGCAAGGGTAGGTTGTTGTAAAATGAAGCTCCTAAGTGTAGCACATTTCTCCTACTTATTAACAGTTTACAGGTTTTTCCTCTAATTTCTGCCTTTCGTCCCATGTTTCTTTCATGTACATCTTCATTTTTTTTTTCAAGAGTGCCGGATTGTCTTGTACATATAAAACCGTTGTTTTATCGTTTTAAAGTTATCGAAGGCATTGGGTTTCGTTTTCCGGCCGCAGTCTCCTACTTTCGACCGCTATTCACCCCAAGCTTTCGGCAGCGACTCTTTACATCCGACACTCAGCAACATCCAAACAGTGAATTCCGACGCAAACATATGGTGTCCGTTGTTCGCCAGGACGAAGCTGAACGAGTGGACGCGTTCCTGCACGACCTGTCGCTGAAGGCGGACATTCCTCGGCCGCACCTCGCGTGCTTCGGCACCTGGATCCTGTACCACACTCTGCGCGTGATGGTCATGTACCTGCTGGCCGGCTTCGAGCTGGAGCTCTACTCCACCCACGAGTACCACTACGTCTTCTGGTACGTGTGCCTTTCTACATCTTCTGGTAAGTGTACCTATCTACCTCTTCTGGTTAGTGTACCTATCTACCTCTTCTGGTAAGTGTGCCTATCTACATCTTCTGGTAAGTGTACCTATCTACCTCTTCTGGTAAGTGTGCCTATCTACATCTTCTGGTAAGTGTACCTATCTACCTCTTCTGGTAAGTGTGCCTATCTACATCTTCTGGTAAGTGTGCCTATCTACGTCTTCTGGTAAGTATGCCTATCTACATCTTCTGGTAAGTGTACCTATCTACCTCTTCTGGTAAGTGTACCTATCTACATCTTCTGGTAAGTGTACCTATCTACCTCTTCTGGTAAGTGTACCTATCTACCTCTTCTGGTACGTGTGCCTATCTACCTCTTCTGGTACGTGTGCCTTTCTACCTCTTCTGGTAAGTGTGCCTATCTACGTCTTCAGAGTGTATCTATGTACGTCTTCTGGTAAGTATGCCTATCTACCTCTTCTGGTAAGTGTACCTATCTACCTCTTCTGGTAAGTGTGCCTATCTACGTCTTCAGAGTGTATCTATGTACGTCTTCAGCCTAGCGATTTTGTTACTTTTATGTTATGCCGTTATCGGTTCTGATGGATAAAATCCCTAGGTATTGTTGCCTATGCTAATTTTTTAACTTTGTAACCGAGAACGGCAGAGTCAGAGATACGAAATCACAGTGCTGGTATGTGCATCTATCTACGTACGGCAAGTCGGGCTTTGGGTTTTACCAACAGCCCTTCGGTGTTCTACTTGTCGCTGGCATAAAAGTACGTCTCGAAGTCGATATTTCAGTGTTTCATCAACGACCCATCTGTTTTCTACTGGTTCTTAAGAGTGGTCTCCGCATATAATCCGCTTATTGCAGCTTATTATAACAACCACAACAATCTTGGCAATTGCGAACACGGAAATAATAAACAATCTCCGAGATTAATGCAACTGAAATGTTCTAGGAATCGCAAAATGCATAAACACATATCATCATATGTAAAAAACATATAATTTCTTGTAAATTAAGTTGTTAATGACACGAAAGGGTTCGATTTTGATAGCTGATTACTGATTAGTGATTACAATCGATGTTGAATCAAAGTTTACGTGCACCAAATGGCCATTTTACAAGGCTTTCTGGCCGCAAAAATTCTTACCCATGGAGTCATAAACAATAATTCGACTCCGAACTTAATGCTCGGCTTTAATCCTGTGCATCCACCTCTCGACGCAACTCAAAACAAGCGATAAAATGATTCTTGTTGACAATTCCGTAGAGGGTGATTGCTAAAAATTAGTGGTGCAGACCCTTACGTGTGGCATAAAAAGAGGGTCTAAATGTACTAGAAAATAGTTGAAAAGAAAACTGTGCATAGCGAAAGAGTGCGCGCTTTTTCGGGTCTCAACTTTTTTTGCAAAAAAGAGCGAATGGATATCGTTTCACAATCGATGCCTAGAGCTCATTTAGAGCTCATGTAGGCGATTTTTTTAAAATTACACCAAGTACACACTTTTGAAAATATCAAATTGTGATGATAACCCAAAACTAGATAAACTATTCCTTCATCCACTGGTATGTTCAAATTAAAGATTGGACCTCTACACTCAGCGTTGAAGTAGGGGTAGGGGTGAAAGGATTAACCATGAGGAGCACTCTTCACATCAAAGTACACTGTACAATCAATATTTTCGTATTTCTTACCTTCGACCACTGCTCTAGTATGGGACAGGCAAATAGTGTACTAAAGCCAGCAACAAAGCAAAAGGAACAATTCACAATTTAAAACCTTTTTAAAAATGTACTTGTTAAATCATGGTTTTTACAGTATTGACAAGTTTATGAATGCAAAATGAGATGTGTTTTAATTTGATGTAAGGACTTTTTATAATAATAATAATATGTTTCTTTATTGTTTTCAGTTCTACACTATGGTTACAATATATTTATCATTTCTAGTACATTTTTACACTAAGTTGAATTATACAAATAACAGTGTAATATTGCATTTTATCATATTTTAATAGTAGGTACATTCTTAACTCAATTCATTTTCCACTTTCCCTATGATCGGAGCCTTATTTTGAAAACTTTTATTTCATCAGACCAAGAACTTAAAACCATACCAAGGTTATTCCATTCAGGGATGGTGCTGCCCAAAAAGAAAAACTTGCCAATGTTGCTTTTGTATCCCTTCGTTGTCAACTTAAAGTTATTCTCATTTCTTCCTAAAAATACCGATTTATTTATCACATTCTTTAACCTAACCATTCACACGTGTCAGTATGTTATTAGTTATTATTTATTATGGATCGCAAATAAAAAATAATAAAAAAAAAACCTCGACCCTACACTAGAATTAATTTGAGTTTGCCACTTTCTGGGGGTCTCGCATCATAGATTTCCATAGAAAATAGTCAAAGATTAAGTTTTAATCATTACCATTAAAAGTGGTATTTATTATTACCATTATTTACCATTTTACTCTTAACAAATGGTAAATCTTCAAATGTTACTTTACTTCGAAGTCCACCAGGCTGTGGTAAAGTAAGGCCAACCACGACTGTAACCTAACCTAACCTAGAGCGCGTGCGCGCCACTGTGCAGGTACCTGTACGAGTTCCTGTTCGGCTGGCTGGTGTCGGCGTTGTCCCGAGCAGACAGCTTCCTGGCCGAGCAGGAGGCGCTAGCAGAGGCGGCGGCCGCGGCCAGCGCCAAGGGCGGCCGCGGCGCGGGGAAGCGCGCCAAGGGCAAGAAGAAGAAGGCGCGGCCGTACGGCCACGAGATCACCGTCTACCAGGCGCTGCAGAACATCTGCGGCGGCTTCTACAAGGCCATGGTCGGCTTCCGGATCGCCGGCAAGGTGCCGCAGCCGCATCCGGAGTTTGACAACGAACGCGTCAGGTACAAGCCGGAACCTTCGATCACTGCTCCGGTACGGGATAGGCAACTAGCGTGCCGTGCCAGCTCTCACTGCTCCGGTACGGGATAGGCAACTAGCGTGCCGTGCCAGCTCTCACTGCTCCGGTACGGGATAGGCAACTAGCGTGCCGTGCCAGCTCTCACTGCTCCGGTACGGGATAGGCAACTAGCATGCCGTGCCAGCTCTCACTGCTCCGGTACGGGATAGGCAACTAGCGTGCCGTGCCAGCTCTCACTGCTCCGGTACGGGATAGGCAACTAGCGTGCCGTGCCAGCTCTCACTGCTCCGGTACGGGATAGGCAACTAGCATGCCGTGCCAGCTCTCACTGCTCCGGTACGGGATAGGCAACTAGCGTGCCGTGCCAGCTCTCACTGCTCCGGTACGGGATAGGCAACTAGCGTGCCGTGCCAGCTCTCACTGCTCCGGTACGGGATAGGCAACTAGCGTGCCGTGCCAGCTCTCACTGCTCCGGTACGGGATAGGCAACTAGCGTGCCGTGCCAGCTCTCACTGCTCAGGTACGGGATAGGCTACTAGCGTGCCGTGCCAGCTCTCACTGCTCCGGTACGGGATAGGCAACTAGTATGCCGTGCCAGCTCTCACTGCTCCGGTACGGGATAGGCAACTAGTGTGCCGTGCCAGCTCTCACTGCTCCGGTACGGGATAGGCAACTAGCGTGCCGTGCCAGCTCTCACTGCTCCGGTACGGGATAGGCAACTAGCGTGCCGTGCCAGCTCTCACTGCTCCGGTACGGGATAGGCAACTAGTATGCCGTGCCAGCTCTCACTGCTCCGGTACGGGATAGGCAACTAGCATGCCATGCCAGCTCTCACTGCTCCGGTACGGGATAGGCAACTAGTATGCCGTGCCAGCTCTCACTGCTCCGGTACGGGATAGGCAACTAGCATGCCATGCCAGCTCTCACTGCTCCGGTACCGGATAGGCAACTAGCATGCCGTGCCAGCTCTCACTGCTCCGGTACGGGATAGGCAACTAGCATGCCGTGCCAGCTCTCACTGCATTAGGTTAGGTTCTTAAAACTGAATAAACATTAATACAAACAAACAAGGGGATTATTTAGCTACTTCTAAAGTTCAATTTACTTATTTAGAATGGACTAGTACATGTTTATTCTTTCAAATAGCAATACATAACGGCATAATGATGGTTATAGAGTTGATCTGACCGAAGATGACAGCTGGTAAGGCCTATACTTTAACGTTGCATGGGATACATACAGCGCTGAGCTAGTTGCGTATCCCGGCTAGCAATGGTCGAAGATAAAACGTTACGCTTGCAAAACTTACTACTGTCGTTCTTTCTAGATTTACTGATTAATTTGACTAGTAGCATTGTGTTCCTGAGTATTTTTACATTTTTGTCTTTGTCTAAGCATAATATCTTTTGCTTTGCATATTAAAAAACAAAAATCCTTGGGGTTGGTGGTACCTACCATCTGTGTACCTAAAACGTATTCTGTGAGATTACGATTTTTGTTAGCAAAGGACCATTGAAACAATTCGAGGTATGCCTTCCTTCCTTCCTTCCTTCCTTCACACTAGCTCTATCAATCTAGCAGATTGCAAAATGTGAATGCAAATTAATACTGAGATCCATTCCCCATGAAATTTCCTAGGAATGTATAGTATTCTTTTTTCAATTTTGTCCTAACTAAAGCCATCAAATTTCCTCTTGCCCAATATGGGGCCTATTTTCACGGTCCCAGCGGTTTTAGAATCGACCTGAAAATGTAAGGGAAGCGAAGCTGGGAAAATGTTGTTGGCCGGACCATGCTACGAAACCAGGACCTCCTGATTGCCAGGTTCATATACCGGCCCGGTCAAACATTTTCCCGGCTTGCTTCCCCCACATCCTTCGCTTGCTGGCGAAAGAAACCTCCCCTCCCGAGAACTCCACGAAACTGCAACATGAAAATCGGCCACAAATCTCCATCCGGTCCCCCACCCCAAACCGAACGGACCTGCACCATCGAAACCCGCGCTCGTTTGGCGCAGATACGAGCACCGCTTTGCGCCGTTCGCCGCGCTGCTGACGCCGCCGCCCGTGCAGTACGCCGAGTTCTGCGAGATGACGGCGCCGCGCGGAATGGCGCCGCCCTCCAGCGCCGGCAACTTCCTGGTCGGCTGCCAGCACTTCCACAAGGCGCGGGCGCTGCTGGAGACCATCCCGAGTCCCGACAACGAGGTGGGTCGCCTTTCCCGTCAGCCCAAACGCCTCGCGGCTCTGCTTGCTTGTGTTTGTTGCATTTCATCGTACAGTAATAACAAGGTACTGGCAAGGTACTGTCATCCAGCTCAGTGGGGCTCTCTCTGCACCCCACACTGCTTGTTTTTGCTCTGATTCAAAATTATCTCGGGGATCGAACCCCCAAACCCCCATTGTGCCGTAAGCAATGTCGATTTTCTTTCATCACGTACAAGCAACAAACATGTTCAAGAATTCATTCAATCAATACGCACGTGTTGCACAACGCTGTATCTTGCAAATTGCAAGTTTTGTGTCAAATAACCCTTTGCAGCCTGCAGTGGTAACACAATATGTCTTTTGTTTGGCCCTGTGCAAAGGAAGTTTGAGTACCACTGATCTAGCTAGTACAACCAATATATAATAATCAATGGTAGTAGTAGGTACCTATATATATCAATACGGCTGTGAATTATCCTAGCTGAAGCACTGGGAGTGGCCAATCCCCTGACGGACAGCTGTTATCTATCGGAGGCTAACACTCTTTTGGCCATGCGTAACCAAGATGGACTCTCTCCCCACGCAATGTGCACGTATTGCCGCCTCTGAAGCCGTGTTTACACGGTTCAATGTTTCGTTCAATGCAGTGAATTCAATGCATTGAACGAAACATTGAATGCTCTTGAAGAGCCGTTTGCATGACTCAATGTTCTAAATTCATTGAAAATGGTGGCACAGCCTTCCAAAATCTTTGTTTCTAGAAGGCAGTAACATACCCTTCCTTTTATTGAAAGGAAAATTGAACAATATTTAGAACACATCCTCAAAGAGAAAGCATGGAATTCAACCTTGAATTCAGGGTTTCATTCAATGATTCATTGAATTCAATTGTTGTTTACACGGTTCAATGCATTGAATTCAACCTTGAATTCAATGCATTGAACGAAACATTGAACCGTGTGAACACAGCTCAAGTCTCGTTGCTTTGCAGGTGGCTAGGCGTCTGAAGGTCAGCAAGACCAACTTTGTTTGCAGGTGGCTAGGCGTCTGAAGGTCAGCAAGACCAACTTTGTTTGCAGGTGGCTAGTCTTCTGAAAGTCAGCAAGACCAACTTTGTTTGCAGGTGGCTAGTCTTCTGAAAGTCAGCAAGACCAACTTTGTTTGCAGGTGGCTAGTCTTCTGAAAGTCAGCAAGACCAACTTTGTGGTGCTGAAGCTCCTCGCCGGCGGTCACAAGCAGGACTCGACCTCGCCCCCCGAGTTCGACTTCTCCGGTCACTCGCACTTCCCAATCATCAAGCTCACCTAGCCGAGCGAAATCGTCGCAAAACTCGGCGCTCACTACGTTTTCTAGTTAGGACGGCCGCCGAGCTTTTTATAAAACAGCTTTTCGAGGAGAGTGAATAGTTGCTCGCAGACCTCTGTGCGTTCACGTAGGAACACAGTGCAAAGTCGTTGCCTTTGCCAGTCAGTCATTTGTCATACGGTTTGTTTTTTTGTACAGTTTATTGTTTCTAAGAATTAAAATTGTTTTCTTTTTGTCTAGGAATATTTACATTTAATTTAACCTGCCATGCAGGAAATCGTCTTGCGCCATCAGTCCATTGCAATAAATTAAGGTGGGTTCACTACTTTAAAATTGCAGGTAAAATACGTGCAAGGTTGTGTGGAAAATTTGATTGTTTGGTTGAGTGGCCACACATTGGCAACGTCTCTTCTAGATGACAATAAAATTATGATTCATGCTCATACATTAAAAACAGAAAGGTGGGATTTCACTTACAAAACCTGTAAAACTCTGTTGTGTGATTGAACCAAATTGAAAGTTGATGTTTCAATTGCATTATCAGCCTTGAGTAAGTAATAAGTACATGTACAACACAGTGGGAACAAAAGATGAGTTTGCTGAGCTTCCAATAAGCTTGAAATACCTGTTTTGAAAAGTAATCTTACAATGAGAAAATAGGCTTGATTCCTAAAATGTAATTGCTCTCCAATGTTCGCGCTCTGTCTCCGCCCTACTCCAACCAACGACACTGTCCAACTCCAAACGCCCGACTACTCCCCCATCCGGACGGCGTAGTTCTCGTAGTCGCCAGCAATCCTCTTCACCTTGACGACCGTCTCGACCTCCGTCGGTGCCTCCTCTCGTTCGTCCTCTCCGTCGTAATCCTCCTCGTCGGCAGCTTCCGTCGTGGTCGTCACGTTCTTGAGGTCCTCGTCGACCGGGTCGAGATCGTCGACCTCCGCGGCTTCGTTCGATGTGCCGTTCGCGGCCAGCGAGATAGCGACGTCGTAGGTCGGCACGTTGACGGAAGTCGCGGACGTCGGATGCAGCACGATCACAACCTGCGTAGCGATCAACACGTTGCGATGATTATGATGAATGACTGTGCCAACTTATTTGGGACAGACATTGGCTGATATTTATAAAACTAGATCGTTGATCATAGGCCCTATATCAATGTACGTACTGGAATTATCAAAAGTTACCTCCCTATTCTGTATTCTGCTATAATTAAATACAAATTTTGATAAATCAACTTTTGATTACAGGTAGGTACACTATATGGTAGGTAGGTATCTTCAGAAAATTGATCCATCTGCAATCATCGAATGCCGGAATACTTTTGAATCAATTATTACAGTATTCCATCTTTCCTCTTACACCTACAAGACTTTGAGATTCTGGAGTAAGTATATAAATTAATATAGTAAATTGATAAAACAATAATAAAACAATGTATGGGTTGAAAATATTGTTGGTTTTCATATTTCATATTATATTAGGTCCCTAGGTACCTTCTATAATATTATAATATGTGATTTTGCACCATATTCTTTTACTTAGGTCTGTATAAATGAGATTAACTTACCGATATTTGATCATAATTTGGCTAGGAGTTTTATCGATTGTTCATTGATGCAATCAGCAACACAGACTAGGGGCGAACTGGAATGTGAGGGCATCGCACCCGGACTTTTGGCATTTCGGGATGAAGTTACTATGTTTTGTTTTGGCTCAGCTCATTAATTCCGTCGACAATTAAGTCCACCTCAGAACTCGAAAATCCGCCTAGTAGAATGTCGGCTATGTGCTGAGAAAGGTTCGACTGAAAAGAGCATAGGCAGCTGCCAGGTACCGACCACGTGGATGAGCACGTGGAGGAATCTCGCTTTTAGAAACCAGTTTTCTTATCAGCAGCTGCCTCGTGCCGTGAAATGAGAATCGACCCAAGCTGATAGATCGGTGCACTGTGGAGTCATGCGTTTAGATTTCACGCAAATCCAATTGCCTAAAATAAGTAATTTTTAAGTTATCAGAAATTTCGAAAAGTTTCCTGCGTCTTCTCTGTACGAAAGACACATTTATGCCATCACTTTTTCGGTTCTTTAAAAAAAAATGGTATTCGCAATTTGAATGAATTTAAATTGCATAATTGCTTTTGTTATCTCGCATTACCTCCGACCCGCCTGGACGAGGTACAGCCACCGGAAAGGTAGGGTATAGGTAATAACCATTAAATTGATATCCAGATAACGGAAGCAATTAATATAAATAAAATGAAATTGAGATGTGGAAACATATGTTTTCTTGAATATTAAAATAGTGGTGACATAGAAGTGTTCCTATGAAAGAGAGGATTCGAGACGTTTTTTATTTTCACTTCTAACTATAAAATTAGGTGTTGTACCTATGTTTTAATGTTTTAATGTGTTTATTTGTCATATGATCATTACAAAACGATATCGACAGTTGTCATATGATCATTACAAAACGATATCGACAGTTGTCATATGATCATTACAAAACGATATCGACAGTTGTCATATGATCATTACAAAACGATATCGACAGTTGTCATATTTTGAACAATTATGTTACATCCTAATAAAAACTCAGTCGTCGAGTAAAAACATTTTTCTATAAAGAATATCTTCAGTTTATCTTTAAAATTGTTTTTGTCTTTCATGCTTTTAATTTCATTAGGCAGTTGTATGCCAGTGGGGGAGGGGGGTGGGGTGGGATCTGATACAAAACATGCCAGAGAAGAAATTCGTGAGTTTTGCGAGGCAGGTACTGATAATAAAACTAGTTAATCAAAACTAGATTGCGACCAATCAATGAACATGAAATCCCCTGCCACCATGTGCTCATCCACGTGGTCGGTACCTGGCCTGCCTAAGCTCCTTCCCGACAAACCTTTCTGGGGACATAGCGGAAATTCTACTAGGCGGATTTCCGAATCCAGAGGTGTACCTGCCTGTATCAAGTTCAAAACAATGCACAATACCCTGCCCCTCGTCCAATGTCTGCCCAGTTGACGATCACAACCCGCGTAGGTAATACGTGTTTGTTTCATTCGTGTGTAAACAGTGTGATGTGTGGTGGCTAACACTGACTCGTGGATAACCCAGCATTTCGCAGCCCTCGAGGTAAGATCAGCATGTTTAAAACACGTAGTGTGGGGTTAATTGGCTTGATACTTGATAGTCTAGGTAAAAATATGCCCATGTTATACCCCAACCTGCACTGGCGCGCTGAGTGCTTTTGTTTGCCAGATATTGTGCAAGTGGGACTAACTTGAAACTAATTCTGTGCATAAGGGAATTTGAGGTGAAGTGGCGCCTTCTGCAATTACGCCTACGTATGCATTAAAAATAGCGGGCCTAAATTTTGAACAGGACCCCAGGCCAGTCCGCCTCTGAACTAGAGTTGAATATAATTAGTAGCCAGACTGCATATACGCTAGTGTTAGATGCAACAGCTAGTGTTAGATGCATCTCTTGGTGGGTGGATCACTCAATTATATTATCCCGTACCTATAGTACGTGTCACGATTTTTGGCAGCGCTTCGGGGCCCGGTTTGTTGCTGCCAAAGAACCTGGGACTAACTATAGGCAAGTACCTACCTCGGTCGGCGGTTTGGGCTGGGGGTCTCCCAGCGGCCGCTCGATGCTCATCTGCTCGGACGGCTTGACGATGGAGACGCCGTCGACGCCGATGCGGATGCAGTCGAAGTTGATGACGACGACGGTGATGGCGAACGCGATCGCCTCGAGTTTGACGCACGCGACGATGTTGCCGCCGTCCTGGTGGATGTCGTAGAAGCGCGCGCAGAACATGACTGCCGGGAACTGCGGGATGGGCACGCAGAACGGCGGGGGGTTGCGTCCTGGAGCGGGGAGCGAGGGGTTCGAGGGTCAGCGACCGATTTGCACAGCACGCGGCACAGCCACAAACGAAACACCAAACGGGGGGAGGCAAGATGATGGCCACAAAAAGAGCACCTTGAAATCAAGTGTTGTGACAAGGCATGGCAGCCATCGACAGCACACATTGAATTTCTATCCGAGCATGCAACCCTATAGATGAAATTGTGTCCCATTCGTGGTCTAATAAGTGTCATGTGATTGATAATATATTATAAGTATGTGCCGATAATGACCTGAAATCCTCGTCTCGTAGAGCGTCCTGTTGTTGGCCAGCACGTTCATGCCGACGGCCAGACTGGACGCGTCATACGTCAGATTCACGCAGCCTGGAACAGACAATCGAGACAGCCGAGTTTTAGACGCTGGGCAAACACCGAGTGCAGGGTCCAATCGTGGGGAGAGAACTATTTCACCCGGGTTGTCTATCGCATACTTCCTGCCAGCGAGCGCGCTCCGAGAAAGGCCGAATTGGGGATGGGTATGATTCGGAGACTGACATGCTGACGATAATTTACTGACATATTGTGACGTTGCGGTCACGGTCCCGCCAAACAGTTACCGGAAAATCATCATCAATTGGGCCTAGGAATGCGTATTTTTGTTTTAAGGTGGCGGAAATTCACGAAATCTCTTCGAACGAAATTTGGTTCCGTCCCCTTGCACACAATTCCCATTGAATTTCTCGAAGGGCGGCCCAGTTTTAAATCGGACACTACCCTGCAACACATAGCTACGCCACTGCTGTCATAAGTATGTCTCTCTAGATTGAAAGGTAATCGGATAGTAGTCAATAGAGCATGTAAGTCTATGATTTTAATAGGCGTCGTTTTCCTCGCGCTCCTAAGCGGGAATTCGAACGTCTACACAGGGAAAGTGTGGAGACAATAATCACCCACGTAACACCAGCACGTGAAGAAAGACTGCGTGGAGTCGACCGATAGGTATATAATAGGCATTCCTCGAGATTAATGCATCTGGTGCAAGCATGAGTTGGTGTCTATACCTGGGTGTCTGTCTGCCTATGGGCAAGCTAGAGCTTTCAATTCCAACTGCTTTTTGGCGGCGATTGGTGAAAATGAAGGCGAGCAATGCCATGTCGTGCAAAGTCGTCTCTCTCTCCCCTCTCGATGACAATAATTCATGCTGGTGAGTTGAATGCAGAACTGATTTCTCCACCAATTCGTCCGCGAAATGATGGACTGTAAGGGGGTTGGTGATTTTATGGAGGTGCAATAATGTGTTGCAAGTTGTTGCCTGGCCCCACAGAGATTTCTGCACATTAACTGGATAGGTACCTGATGAGAATGCAGCTTGTTTCGATGCTTTGGGACGGCGTCGATCATTGGTATATAGGTACCAACAATCAGCTGCCACGCGCAGACATTAATGATACTAGAGCATTGCCAAAAGTTAATAGAGCACGAGAGTGATAGGTACAGATAATGCAAATTGGCCTTCCTGTCGTGATAATGAAAAACTGGTCATCTGCCAAGCCGATTACTTTCTTCGGCAGAAGATCACTAGACAATGCCAACGTGAACGTTGTCTCCCAGCTGAGAAAGTGAATACCGATTCTATATAATATAATATGAAGCTAAACATGAACTATATATATATATATATATATATATATATATTATATATGTATAAACAGTTATCAGTCAGTGTTATAGGCAAAAAAGACCATGAGTTCAGCTATTGGTTGGGACTTGGGACTTGAACCGGGATTATTTTCTATCCATTTGATTGGGAAATGCAGATGGTTCCGACTTTAGACATTTGTGCAAACTCCATGAGTAAGTTTGAGGCAAGAACTTGACCGACCGGGCCACGAACCCCGTACTGACCTTCCTGCTTGAAGTTGATTTGCTGGATGTTGATGCCCGCACAGCACGAGCACGACAGCCCCGCGCACGCGCACGGCAACGAGCGCACGGTGAACTGCTCTTGCAACGCCCTCCTCAGCGAGGCGTTGTCCAGCGTCTGCACCGACGTCGACGTCGACGACGTCGGGACGCCGCGAGTCGGCACGGCGTCGACCATCGCGCCCAACGACACCAAGACGACGACAAGACAGAACATGGCGCAGGGGGGAGGCGTTGTCGATCGGGGACCTGGTCGACGAGTGTCTGACGTGATCCTCCCATGGCTGGCTTATAGTCTAGCTGTCGAACGGCGGCGGGGGGGGGGGGGGCGGACGCGCTCTGTATGCTAATGGCGCTATTAAAACTCATCGGAAACAGTTAGACCTTTCTTTCTAGCTAGTGCATGGGACACATATATATATTATTATATCTGTGTTTAGACCACGGTTGACAATGACAGGGTTAGATATCGAGCACGCGTACGCCCGGTAATTGCTTCAAATGCAAACACATCAATTATTTTGTTAAACCGATTCTCTCTACTGATCCACTTATTTTTTTCCCACAATTGGTGTGTACCCAGTCAATCATCTGACTTGAATGGAGGACTCTACAATTCCAGAGTCAATCATCTGACTTGAATGGAGGACTCTACAATTCCAGAGTCAATCAAATTCTTTGTGTGTCGGGCTAATGGTTGCCAGAAGGATATAGCATTGCATTTGTGTGGGAAATCAGTGATTGGCTCTGCGAGCTGTGGATGGTCCAACGGGCCGGCGACGGAACTGTGCACTCACGGGACCGTGATTGACATTGGACGCTCGCTCGCTCATGATGGCACTCAGTCGTCATCATTGTTGTTGTGGTGGCCATCATTTTGATTTGTGGTGCGCATTGTCGGATGCGCGCTGTTCGATGCGCGGCGTGGTTTTATCGAGTGGTTCTGGCGCGACACGCGCAAGGTCGCGGCGAATGCAGTTTGCGTGCACGCGATGCATTGCGATGCGTTTTGCGATGCACTCTGGGGCCTAACCTCAACATGCCCAGGGGCCTCACCTCAACATGCCCTGGGGCCTAACCTCAACATGCCCAGGGGCCTTACCTACCTCGGCCATTTGGAGCGGCTACCAAGCGGCTAATTAGCCGGGCTGGCGGTGTTAAATAACCCGGACCTAGAGCGGCCATTTCAACAATGGGCAGTTTGTTGATTTCGTAGCACCACTAGCAACCAGTATTACGGTGGTGCTACGATGATAGCATTATCTAGAAGGCATACTGCTTTTTAAACGATCATCATTGTGCAGTGAAGTCAAATCAACCAATCTCATGGCTCGTTACTAAAGTCAGAGTCGATGTGCCCCGGCTATATAACCCGGCCGTAATACTGCCGCTCTAGGTCGGGGTTACTGCTTGGTGCTACGGTGGTGTTAATTAGCCAGGGTAGACTGCTAGTAATCCCGGCGCTACGAGTGGCCGAGCTAGGTAAGGCCCCTGCACACTGCAGCTGTAACTGCAGCTGTAACTGCATTCGTGTGCGCATGTGCATCTTGTATACGAGCGGTGACCGTTGCAAGGCAATGTGCTTTGCATTCATCGAATCAGTCTTGATGCTAGTGCGAAAGGTGATCGTCTGATACGCTCGACTTTTAAAGATTGTAGCAATATGTTTCTTTTGACAAAAAGGGTTTTTGGAAAACTATAGTGCTGAGACTAGGAGATTTAGCAAATAACCCACTCCATTTTGGACAGCCCAGCTCAGCCCAAAACGCGAGGTTTTGAAAGACGAGCACACAGGAAATATTTGGTGATTTCAAAGATGGCGAAAGGAGCTAGGGGTATCTGACAGGCGGGAATTAGACTTCAACATTGAACGTCCACCATGCTGTGCTTTTGACTGTGATTTACATTTTACATAATACATAATATACAAAAGATACAGTTTGTGTGCAGATATCTACACATATAAATATATATACAAAGTATAGTTTAATATACACAAAAATCGATAAACAGATATTCTACCGATTTCGGGAAAAGTCACAGTTCGAGCCTCCCTCTCAAATTTGGGGCACACTCTGTTGTTTCGTGTGCCCAAAAACCTGCTGTCCCATGTTCTGACTATCCAACGCACAGTTGCGATTCAATCGCCTTGATATGTTACCATCACAGACCAATGAGAGGTCAGGACCCAAATGGCAGCCGCTTTGCAAGAGCTCAAGCGAGATTCCTGGCCGCACCCGACCGCGCAATTCCGTTTCGTGCCTCGTAGACGCAATGTTACATTTCCCGCATTTCCGGCTTTTTGGCAGTTTGTCCGGACCTGGCCTTAAAAAATTACCCAGGATGCACAGTTCGAGAACCTACTGTGATGTTTCAGGAGTAATGCAATTAAAAACTTGGGTACATCCTCGACAACGCACGATAGAGTACGGAGATGCACACAGAAATGACGAAGAATTGAGGCAAGAAAACGATTTCAAAGTGAAATACGATGTAAATAAGATGCTTTAATTCGTCCAATTGACTTTGATACCAGTTTGCTACCAATATGGTGCCAATATTTTACACTGCCAGTATGATATTGCCGGACTGTATAAATTGAACATTGCGTCTACGAGGCACGAAACGGAATAGCGCAGCCCGGACACTCAGCCACCAACGGCGGCCCTTCGCTGTCGCTTCCTGATCGGCAAGCTCGGCTTCTTGTAGCCGTGCAGACTGGCGATGTCGTTCCTGATCGTGTTCCACGGCAAGACCGACGCCGACGCCGACGGCGGCTTGGGGCGTCGCGACGCCGTGCGGTTGCGGTCCTCGGTGACGGCGTCGTAGTCCTCCAGGCCGCCGGCGGGCGGCGCGTCCGGTCCGAACTCGTCCACCGGCGCCTCGATGACCACGTCCTCGTCGTCGTCGCCCTCGTCGACGCCGTCGATGTCGCCCCCCGCCTGCAAGCGTGGACACGGGGTCAAGGCCAACGAGTGACCAACGAGTGAAGGTCATTGGCTTTGCAGGGAGAGAATATGGAAGACATGCGGTCACCCATCCAGCGTCTGATCCAAGGTGCTGCTGCTTAACTTCGACTGAGTGAAGGGCGGGAAAGGATATTACAAGAGTTTTACGAGAGCGAATATAGGTGGCAAAGCTAACTGACTTGAAAGTGTTCGTTGATGATTGAGGATGACCTTTAATGATTGAAAGCAGCTTTCTTTCAATTTCAGTGGGTTTTAAAGATTCAAATGCGATTCAATATGTTGCAAAGATTGTGAGGATTGGGTCATAGCCAATACACACTGCGCTTTGGAGCCCTTAGGTCTAAGCCCGTCGGATTCCAAAGCGCAGAGTGTATTGCAAATCCGTCTCGTTCTCGGCCTCTCAGAGCGTTTCGGGCTCCGACGGGCCCAGCCCTGAGGGCTCCAAAGCGCAGTGTGTATTGCAAATCCGTCTCGTTCTCGGCCTCTCAGAGCGTTTCGGGCTCCGACGGGCCCAGCCCTGAGGGCTCCAAAGTGTGCAACAAGTGTTGTGTGTACTGGCTCTTATATACATACTAATTTCATCGCGATCCGACCAATGGTATGACATGTAATGTAACCTGAACCCACTACGAAGAAAATTCGAAATAATCCATTGAATCTGCTCAAGGGTTTTGTAAACGAGGGGTTTTGTCAACGACGGGTTTTGTCAACGAGGGGTTTTGTAAACGAGGGGTTTTGTCAACGACGGGTTTTGTCCAATCCCGCGCCACGACGCCTACCATCTCGCCGTCGCCCCCCGTGTCGTCCGTCAGGCCGCCGCCGTCCTCGGGCCGCACCAAGGCCAGCCCGTCGACGCCGAGGCGGATGCAGTTGAAGTGCAGCGTGGAGATGGGACGCCGTTGGACGCGCGCCTCGAAGTCCATGCACACGTGCAGGTTGCGTCCGGGCAGGTACACGTCGAACAGTTTCACGCACATGTCGAAGCGCAGGCGCACGAACGGGATCGGCAGCGGCAAGCACAGCGGCTTCGGGTTCTTGGCTGCAGCAAGTCCGTTTTGAACGAATGAATAGTGGGGTTTTAACTTGTAAGACGCGTCTACCTTTCGGTCATTTCGCGCCTGCAAGTCAGTTTTCCCTCACTTTACATTTGGAGCTGCATCATGTACGCGAAACAAAACAAGCCCTGGACCCCTATTCTGTTACTTTTCTGATGTGAGATGAAATGAAATGAGAGCGAGAACCTCCATTTGTTCCATATGAAAACATAGGCGAACTTGGTGTTGTCACTCTCATTTCTTGTCATCTCACTTGGGAAAAGTTACAGAATAGGGGTCCTGGTTCATCGCGGTCACTGGAAGAAGCAGTTACCTCTTCAACCGACCGACACACAATATTACTGAAGGGCCGTTGATGGAAGGTCGCATGCTTTTTTACTCATGTAAAAATGTACACATTACAATCGGTTTATTTCAAAAAGAAGACTGTCATATTTCCTGACAACACCTGACAAAACAATTATCATTATTGTATACACACACCTTGCATTCGGTCGATGGGGGTTTCGGTGTCAATTTGACGGCTTTTGGCTACTAGAATCTTTGCATGGGGTTTGGAAAATAGGCTGTGTCCAATTGGGTTTTCAAAGTCAAGCGAATTGTCTACTAATTTCTTATGCGCAATGTCTGCTGGTCATATTATTGTCTGAAGCACTTGTTTACAAACTGGGTTGGAAGGGTGGCGAGATTGATTGATGCGGGTGTTTGGGGGGGGGGGGGGGGGGGGGGCAGGACAAAAGGGTTGCAGGGGGTGGCAGGACAGAAGGGTGGCAAGGCAATGGGGGTGGCAAGGCAATGGGGGTGGCAAGGCAATGGGGGTGGCAAGGCAAGGGGGGTGGCAAGGCAAGGGAGGTGGCAAGACAATGGGGGTGGCAAGGCAAGGGGGGTGGCAAGGCAAGGGAGGTGGCAAGGCGATGGGGGTGACAAGGCGATGGGGGTGGCAAGGCAATGGGGGTGGCAAGGCAAGGGGAGTGGCAAGGCAAGGGGGGAGGCAAGGCGATGGGGGTGGCAAGGCAATGGGGGAGGCAAGGCGATGGGGGTGGCAAGGCAATGGGGGTGGCAAGGCGATGGGGGTGGCAAGGCGATGGGGGTGGCAAGGCGATTCTCACCCGAGACGCGGTTCATGTAGACCGACTCGTCGTTCATGAGCATGTTGGTGGAGATGGCGAACTCGTACGGGTCGTACGTGATGTTCATGCACGCTGCAACGAAACACGCATGCGCTGTCAGACGCAGTCGGCACGTCTCGGTCATGAACCGTGGGCGTGGGTCCGTGCCGATGTCTGGAGCGACAACGGACACGTCTCGTTCGGTGGAGGCGTTAGCCTGCTCGACGGGACGGGACGACCACAAAGCGCACGGGACGTAAACAAGGATGCAAGGGCTGCGTGGCCATGACAACGAGGATTTCTGTTACACACGTCATATTGTGGCTATAGTACGTCTCAGGTTCTTTGTCAGCTCCTCGGGGGATTGGGCCTATACTAGAACATCGTATAAGACCGGTTCGCTGCTGCAAAGTTACCTGAGACGTACTATAAAATGATGTATTTTATGATTACAGCCTGTCTGTGTATATTTTGACTGGACACTAACTCTATACAAGTATACTTATGTCAGGTTCAGGTTATAGCTAATAAGCTAATTTCATATTTATTATATTTATTATGGTGACGGTTTCACTGCCTCTTGTATATTTCAATGGCCTGCAGTGTTTATATGCACGAAACTTTTCAAAAACTGCAATCGAGCAATGGGAATTGGTCGGGGTCGCTGTACCCACAGAGTAAAATATCCACCGCTAGGGGATTCGAAGTAATCTAGTACTTGGACCGTGGCTTGTGTTTCCATCATCATAAATACACTTTCACATTATTCGTATTAAATGCATTCGTTTTGTTGCGAATGTAATAAATAAAGTTTGGTGTTAAATGTGAAAAGGCCGTGAGAGCCGATGGGTCCGTTACAGCTACAGCTAGAATTGGCTGCACAATGGTGCACTAAAATGATTGTGGTGACATCTCTCGACAAGTGTCACCCAGCCCTTCGACCAGCAAGCAGGTCCCCGATCTGTCGCGAAGAAACCCGACCTTCGCTGGCAACGACGAGAGACCGCGTCGTCGCCTTCATGCCAGAGCTTTTCAAAACATTCGGCCGACGGCTCAAAACACTGAACATTTTTTTAGGTAAGGGTTTTTATGGTCTATTATGCCAGGGCCAAGCACTTTACCAAAAATATTTGACAAATTTCCCAATTTGGCGGACCTGATATTATTGACTTTTTTCAAAATATTCTGCCTAAGGCTCAAAACACTAAAAATCTTTTGGGCCAGAGTGTTTTCATGGTCTATGAAGCCAGGGCAATGCACTGGACCAAAAATATTTGACAAATTTCCCAATTTGGCGGGTCCTGATATTATTGACATTTTTCAAAATATTCTGCCTAAGGCTCAAAACCCTGAAAATCTTTTGGGTCAGAGTGTTTTTTGGTCTGATGCCAGGGCAATGAATTGGACCAATAATATTTGACGAATTTCCCAATTTGGACCTGATATCATTGACATACAAAATTAGTTGATATCGCATAAACTATATATATCAGGTCCGCCAAATTGGGAAATTCGTCAAATATTTTTGGTCCAGTGCATTGCCCGGAGGTTTCGTTGAGCATAAAAACATTTACCTAAAAAACGTTCAGTGTTTTGAGCCGTAGGTAGAATATTTTGAAAATTGCCAGCTACATATCGGCTAAACGCCCCCGCCCAGCAGAGCGTCCACACGGAGTGCACGGTGCACTGAACGAGGCCACTGTGTCTCGGGCCTCGCCCGCCATGGATTCGGCGTCGAGTCGCTGCTTCCTTCGGCCGACAGGCGCTAGGAGCGCTAGGAGCGCGCGTGTGAGATTTGGCACGAGCAATTTGTGCAGATTTGCATTGCCGTTCGGCGGTGCATTCGAGGGGGTCGTGCGGCTAATTATTGGCGCGCGCCTCGCGTGTTTCTGGGACGGCAATTTGGAAACAATGGGAACAGTTTTTGCAGCTTCGAGCAATTGGCATGTTAGCGCTGAAGACAATGCTTGATTCGCAGAACTCGGCGGACCTTTGATGGAAGTTGGGGGCAAAGAGGCTCCCTACAGCAACCCCACCACTAAATTCGAGTCTGCCTTATATATATGACTTATATATGACAGGCGATGTATACGTTATAAAGTTCGACTGCGAGCGACAAGAGCTTGTCACTTGGCGCTTGGCGATACGCGATTCGAGCTGAACACGGCCAGCTGGATGTGGCGAACTCGAGCAGAATCCCACGTATTTCATTCGATATGGAGCTCGAAATCACGCGATTTCAAATCGCTGCCCATTGTTAAACCACATGACAGTGAAACAGAACACGATTGGTTTTGAAATCACACAGTCGATTGTGAGGTTATGGGCTTATATTTGAGGTAGTGAGGCAGTGAGGTAGTGGGGTGTAGTGAGGTGTAGTGAGAACTCACCTCGCCGGTCGAAGCTGAGCGTGACAATGCGCATGCCCGCGCAGCATCCGCACGTCATGCCCTGACACGTGCACGGCAGCAGGGGGCGTCGCGACGTCGCCGTCGTGTTGAGACTGGGTCGGGCGCGCGTGCCCAGCAGCGTCATCGGCGTCCCTCGCGCCGGGTCGTAGAAGTCGACCACGGGGACGGCGCCGCGCACCAGGCCGCGCTCGGTCACGGCCTGCTGGCATCGGGCGCCGCAATGGATCCACGTACCCGTGCCAGTCCTGGCTTCGACTCCCAAACAATGGCGTCCCACGTGCCAGTCCTGGCTTGGACTCCCAAACAATGGCGTCCCACGTGCCAGTCCTGGCTTGGACTCCCAAACAATGGCGTCCCACGTGCCAGTCCTGGCTTGGACTCCCAAACAATGGCGTCCCACGTGCCAGTCCTGGCTTGGACTCCCAAACAATGGTTTCCCCATGAATTTCCTATGTTTTTTCTACGCCTCGAAAGTCAATGGTCAAGGGTTCGCCTCCATATTATGTACCAATCACCAACTGAGGGCAGCATGACCTTGCTGCTAACCACACGAATGGTGGCGTCCTGGATTTTGGCCAGGTCGTGCAATTACCTGCCAGGCGTTGCCAATCCTAAAGGTGACCGCGTTAAAGATGGTTTTACCATGGAGTAGAGATGTGAACGTGGTCCTGCCTTGTCGGACCTAAATTAACCACCCCCACCCCGCTCAACAACAAAATTCCAGGTAATTTGAAGCGTTGAGTTCATATTTTTATGGCTCACTTTCTGGACTTGCTTTGCGACAAATCAATCTCATCTCGCCCTCGGCGTATTTCTATTTGACAGCTGTCAAGGCACCGCCAGTTTGGGTTCCCTGCAGACAACTGCAAGACGCGTCAGAACTTCGCACGAATCCAAGCTGCCGAGAAGCCGTTGAATCCGAATATGCGCTATAGCCGCAAATCCCTGGAGCGCATGTAGACTGCCTCGAGGGCCCTCTATATTTGTTCCGGTCCTCGACCGCGCCTGTCCATGATCCCCGCCCTGCACCCCCTGTCCTGTAAGTACCGTACCGATCCGTGGGTGGAGGTCGCCGTCGCCTCCCCTAGCAGCAGCAGCAGCAGCAGCAGCAAGGCAGAGAGGTCCCCGTCGAGGAGCGTCGGTCTTCGCGACATGGCAGCACTCGAGTTGGGCGTCGACTGTCCACTGGCCCCGCTAAACGACCTCAAGGGGGGGGGGGGGGGGCGACGGGGGGACCCGCCAGACCGGTCGGGCCAAACGCCTCGCCACCGGACGCCGAGAAAGTCGTCGCTCGGCGCATAATTTATGTAGTCGCAGCATCGACACTTCGGAGAAGAGGAACAAACCTTTTCTAAAAATCTAGAATAGCGCTTTGTGGATGTGTGCGCAATCTCGCGCATGCGTGTTCATTTACAATGACGCCCATCTCCTCTGAATGACACACTTTTAGTGAAATACTTAGAAATATACGAGTATACATAATTCAATAAATAACATAAATACAATTGGACATGAGGAAATGCACGAACGAGAATAGAAGGATCTAGAAGATTTGCTGGCCGACGACGTTTCCTACGAGGATGTAATCACTTTGACCCGTCGTCGTCGTCGTCGTCGTCGTCGTCGTCTTTCGCGGCTTCTTCGTCGTCGTCGTCGGCCTCCCCTTCGTCGGCTTCTTCACCGGCGCCGTCGACGTCGAGCTGACGTCGCCCTCCTGCACCGGAGGCGGCGCCGGCACCACATCCGGCACACTAGAACCCACATCGTCGCCATCGGCATCATCATCGTCATCGGCATCCTCTTCGTCGACGACCTCGTCGGCAATGGTCTCGATGTAGCTCTCGATCACCTCGTCTTCGTCCGCGTCCTCGTCCGCGTCTTCGTCCGCGTCTTCGTCCGCGTCTTCGTCGCTTTCCTCGTCTTCGTCCTCGTCCCCCTCTTCCTCTTCCTCCTCCTCCTCCTCCTCCTCCTGTTGTCCTGGAGGCGAGGGCAGTCCGCCGCCGTCCTCGGGCTTGACGACGGCCACCCCGTCGACGCCCATGCGGAAGCAGTCGAAGGAGACCTTGGCCAGCGTGCTGGAGCCCCAGCGGCCCTCGAGCGCGACGCACGCGTGCACGTTGCGCCCCGGGAAGTAGACGTTGGAGAAGCGCACGCAGAACTTGGCGGCGGGGAACCGCGGCATGGGCACGCACACGGGCCGGGGGTGCTTGCCTGCAACCAGCGCCCGCCATTGGAGTTATGTAGGACGTTTCGCGCGTCAAGAAGGAGAGTGGATTTGCGTCTTCCTCGAGGACCCACTGCTGCTAGACACTAGCTGAGAGTTTCAAAACTGCCCACAGAGCCTTTTGTCCGGCTCAAGACATGGCTTGTTTATGTTTTGGAACTCTATGCTCGGGTCTAGCAGCAGTGGGTCCTCGAGGAAGATGCGAATCCTCTCTCCTTATTGACGTGAAATAGAGTTTAATCGAGCAAATTTGTGAAATGGTCCTTTGTTTTTAATGGTTGGCAGTGTAAGTGTCTATATACTGTTGTACTTCTTAAGATATAACAATCTACATGAGAAAAGGTGGCAAATGTTTAAAATCACGTTGGTTTTGCATCTGAGATCCACATTCTGAGATGAACTTCTTGATCGCTTTTTTTGATCCTGATGGACAAGCTTTACTGACCGGCAAACCAAACGGCTGTTGAAGTTGTAATTTCAATATTTCAGTATGGTGTAGACACGAGACGTAAAAAGGGCGACCGTGGGCCATTTTTTTATAGAAAATTTGCCCCTGGAATGCTAGAAAATTCCCCGAAACTCTTAATTTTTTACCCATTTTAGAACCATTGTATACGAAACTGCAAAGAAAAATCGGGAAAAGGGGCCATGGGCATGTTACTGCCGGTGGGCGGTGGGCAAGTAAATGGGCGGGTGGGCGAGTAGTTGGACGGGTGGGCGAGTAGATGGGCGGGTGGGCGAGTAAATGTGCGAGTGGGCGAGTAGATGGGCGAGTGGGCGAGGGCACTCACCGGAGACGACGTTCTGGTACAAGACCCGGTTGTTGAGCGTCATCTTGATGTCGAACGAGAACTCGTCGGGGTCGTAGGTCACGTTCATGCAGCCTGCAAAACACCGCCACGACCGTTAGGTCAGTCACGACCTAGCACCGTGACCCTGATGATTGAACACCGTGACCCTGACGACCTGGTCGATCGAACCAGTGGTTACCGAACTGGACGAAGACTACCAGCGTTTAGCCATCTTAGCTAATAGCCTTATACCATAATATAGAGTAAGGATAGTTCTTATACTGAACTATCTCAAGAACCCATTGATTATTGAATATAATTATTGGGATGTTGGACGGGTTTTATAATGTGATACGGATTGGCTAGGTCAGTGGTTCTCAAACTTATTGGATCCAGAATTTTCGCGGCTCCCTTGTACGAATATCACGAGTTTCACAATGCAGCCTGTACTGATCTTCACGTTTTCGCAAGATGCCTGTGCAATTGATACATCTCAAGTGGTCGCCTTAAAGTGTGTGAAAATACTTTTCTAGATATCAGTCATTTGACAAGACAAGGATTTTTGTCAATCGCAATCATGTCAATTGTATCTCTAGGGAATAAACATTATTTTCATACAGGAAAATAGCGATGCCTGGAATCTTGTGAAAATTCGGCGCTGCCCCAGGGAGCCGCGAAACACGGTTTAGAACCACTGCAGGTTAGGTTGGGCAACGGTTAGGTTAGGTTAGGTTATGTTTCTGGTGTGATAGGTAGTGGTTTTGAAGTGCATTATTAATTATGGATAACCATTCGGGCAGAGTCCTTCGACAGTGTTAACTGATTTTCAGAAAGCCATTAACAATGGGTGCTTCGGTTGACGACGGGGCGACAAGCTCGCATCCCGTTTGACCTCCACCCGCACCCACCTTGTTGCTGGAAGATGCCGAAGAGACTGCCCGCGCAACATGCGCACTGGCCGTCTGCGCACGTGCACGCGCGTCTGCGCGGTCGCTTGGTCGTCGTCTCGGGCAGCGGCGATGACGTCACGCTCGGCGCAGCGGTCTGCGCCGGCGCAGCGACGGGCGAGTCTGCGCACAGCAGGGGAGCAGCGTGTGAGGACAATGGGGTGGCCGACTGCTTGCTGCTGGAGTCTGGCAGGCCGTGCGTTAGTCATTATGGCAACACATGATAGTATGTTACTCCATTTCACGTTGACAAGGAGAGTGGATTCGCTTTATGTATACGCAGGTTTGTAATTAAACTAGTCGTGTCTAGCAGCAGTGGGTCCTCGAGGAAGATGCACATCCACTCTCCTTCTCAACGTGAAATGGAGTTTAGGTCGGTGTGACTGCAGCGCCCAGTCGTGGGAGAGAGAACTGTAAAGCGATGATGGACACGAACATGATGAACCACCATGTGCAAATTCTGATAATCGTCATTGTTAAAGCAAGTAGTTCCACAAAGTTTGTTATTCTCACACTTGTAGCGGGGGAGGGGGGGGGGGGGAGAGGTTGCAATAATTTAGTACCACCAACCCCCTTCTGCCCCTGTATCCCCCTCCCCTTGGAAATCGGAATGATCGGGCATCGCGCGTTGACATCACCGGGGCCGCACTGACGATTCCCAGCGAGTGCGACACGCAGTAGTTGCAGCAAAGTGCAGTCTACTTCCTGACACCGCGAGCATCCGAAGCCAGAGATAATGAGTCTGACACGAGCCATCCGTAAACTTATTAGCATCTCGTCGCCATCTGTCTCACGTGTTCTGGTCAGCGGCTGACCTACCTGAAGCCACAGACCACAACATGGACCATCAACAATATGGAAATAACACTAGGCCATGTGGAACATTGCAATTCGTAAAATATGACATGATTATCTCCCATTACGATACTTGGGATTTGGGCGAATACGTTTGATGGCCAGAGAATGAGATGTGGTTTTCTTGAATTCCAAGAAGAAGTTTCCTTTCCTATCTGCGGCATACTTTTATCACCGAATTCAAAACTCGAAAGTAGCACCTCTCATTTGTTGGAAACCACCAGAGAAGGTTTAGAAGACTGCCGCATCCTTTGTAGTCGAACTATTTCCAAGAATTTGCGAGGAATCACGGAAAATCACGACTTCGACGGTCGCCATTTGGTAGGTGTGACCAGCTCAGAGAAGTCTGCACTCGGCACTGCGAGGAACGAAATCTGCACCACGCTTTGGAACAGGCAATATTGGCGACACGCTTTTGCGTTCTTGGCTGAGATTGGTTGCAGTCGACTGGGCTCTTTTGGGACTCGCTGCAATTGGCTGGATCTCTCGTGGCATGGGCTCTATTGGGACTCGCTGCTATTGGCTGGATCTCTCGTGGCATGGGCTCTATTGGCACTCGCTGCTATTGGCATGGGCTCTCGTGGCATGGGCTCTATTGGGACTGGTTGGGTGTTGTGCAATTGCTTCTGGCTTAGATGAAATAATGGACCTAACCCCGTTGTTTACTTTACGCTTCTGGCCTACAATTTGCCGGTAATTTCCCAGCCAGCCTCACAGGCCAACAATGCACACACAGCCAATGCAGTCCATGTGTTCTGATTCTGACGACCCTTGCCCGTCATTTCAGGCTGGCTTTAAACCGAAGGCCCCAGAGCAAAAAAAATCAGAAGTCCCCGTCACCAGTCCCCAGTCTCGCTTCAAATAAGTAATTCCCTAAAAAAAAACGTCGCCGCCATGCTTTCGGATTAACTTGGGCCTCTGCGGGCCCCAAAAATCTCTTATGAGGCCCCCTAGGCCCGAGGCCCCCGAGCACTGGTATGCCTGATCCCTTCTAGTTACGCCCCCTGCCAGCCATGGCCTCACAGGCCAACAATGCAAACCCGAGTCGCGTATCGCCCCCCTCCTGCACCAACGTGCTCACCTTTCCTCTTGGCGTGCGCCGCCAGGGCGCAGCCGAGCAGCACCATCGCGACGAGGCGCAGCGCGCAGCTGACGGCCATGACGCGAGTGCAGCGGCGAGTGCAGCGACGCAGCCGAGCGGTCGCGGCGTCGACGGACGACTGACCCGGTCGCCGAGAGGCAGACGGGACCGCGCCGTGCGGCGGCGACTGTCCCGTTGCGGGGACGCCGTTGTGCGTGCGCAGTCGACACGAAGTGCGTGCTCAGTCGAGGGTCACGCGTATGGCACGCACTTTTGGAGGGGGGGGGGGGGGGGGGGGGGTTCCTCAATGGTTCTGTTCCTATAAGCTCGCCTTTGATTGGATGAGTTTTAACTCTTAAAACTCACCGACGAAGGAGGTTACGATTTTAGCGGATTGTGAGAAGTGTTCCATGTCCTATCTTTGTTCCTTCCCTAGACGAAATAATAATTGATAAGCTATATACTCACTCCCAAGGTTTTCTTGTATACTCCCTAAACTGTAATTCGTTATGTATGGTTTTTTTGGTACCAGTTCTACATATTCTATATTCATTGTATGAGTCGTTATCTGGGCTAGATTTTATTAATTTCTATTGGCGTCGATATTTGGGACTTCTTGTGGTATTTTCTGGGAAATTCCTATAACGGTTCCTTGACGAAAACAATGTATATCTTTGGGGGTACCAAGCATTTTAATTAGGATCGAACTTGTACGTGCCTTTTGTGGCCCTAAAATAATTGTCGCTATTTGTGATGGCATTTCGTCTCACAATACTTAACAAAAACAACAAGCCAACTCACATATTATATGTTATAGAAAACAACAAGCCAACTCGCATATTATATGTTATAGAAATGAAATTCAACAAGTCTTTATGGCTGTAAATTATTTTGCGCACTGCATATATTTTCGTTGCAGAATTATAAATAGAAATACATTAACAATAAATAAAAATAAATATTAAACATAGCTCGGTCTCGGTCGACATCGAATTCGGCGTCGCCTCTTAGCAAATATCGTTTTGGCAGCAACTCCTTCGCCTCGCCGTCCTCCTAAAACCGCATCCGCCGATGCGTCCGACTACTCCGCTCGAACTTCGGCGTTTCGACAAACTTCCTGCTCTCGTCCTCATCATCATCATCATCGTCGTCGTCGTCGTCGTCGTCGTCGTCATCGTCGTCCAATCCCAGATCGAGCAAGTCTTCGACGCCGCCCTCGTCGTCCTCGTCCTCGTCGTCCTGTACTTTGGGAGCCTTCTTCTTCAGCGGCTCCGTCCGCGCCGTGATGACCTCCGTCTCGAAGACCGTGGTGCCGTCGTCGCCGTCGTCGCTTTCCATCTCGTCCAGCGCCTCCTCGTCGTCGGCCAGCTTGTCGTCGTCGTCCTCGTCCAGCGTGTCGATCTCGTCCTCGATCTCACTGATGACGTCCTCGATGCCGTCCGCCTCCTCGGGCTTGTCCTCGACGGCCACCGCCGCGGGCGCCACGTCGTTCGTCGAGCTGATCAGCTCGTAGCGGTCCTCTTCGTCGTCCTCTTCGTCGTGCGCCGTCTCTGTGGACGCCGCCAACGTCGTCGCCTCCTCCGCGGCAGTCGTCGTCGCGACGGGCGTGTCCTTGACGTCGTCGTCGTCGTCGTCGTCGTCGTCGTCGTCGTGGTTGTCGTCGTCCTCTTGCACGACCTCGTTGACGGTGAACGAGGTCGACGTGACCGTCTCGGTGGCGGCCTCCTCGACGACCTTGACGGGCTCCTCGACGACGACGGGCTTGGCGGTCGTCACCTTCTTCGACGGCTTCCTCTTGACCGGACTCGGCGTGCTCTTGATCGGCCTGCTCGTGGTGGTGTCGGCCTCGTCGCTCTGCGCGACCGGCTTGGTCTTCTTCTTGTTCGACGTGGACCCCGTGCCGCCGAAGAAGCCGCCCAACTCGCCGAGGACCGCGCTGAACCCGGTGTAGTCTGGCGACACGTCGTTGCTCTCGTCGTCGTCGTCGTAGTCGTCGTCGTCGTCGTCGTCGTCGTCCTCGTACGCGTCATCGTCATCATCATCATCATCGTCGTCATCATCATCATCGTCATCATCATCATCATCGTCATCGTCGTCGTCGTCGTCCGAGTTGGGCAGCGGCGTGGCCGGCTCGAGTGTGACGCCCCGGGGGCCGAAGCGGAAGCAGGAGACGCGCAGCGCCGCCTCCAGATCGCCGACGGAGCGCAGTTCGAGGCCCAGACAGGCCTTGAAGTCCTCGCCCTTGCGCGCGATGTCGTAGATGCGCCCGCAGAAACGCGACACGCCCCCGGGCAGAGGCATGCACACCGGCTTGGGCTTCTTGCCTGCGACCGCGGGAACATGGGCGCGTTAGTGGGGGGCGTTTCACAGGCTTGGGACAATGCATGGCAAGGTATGGCGAGGCAATGGCCCATGACAACATCTATGTTAAGTGATAACATCTATGTTAAGTGATAACATATATGATTGATAACATATAACATGATAACTTGCCAGGATATCCACTCCCCATACCGAAACTGGCACTAGTCCATAAGGGCCAAAATATGCAGCAGCTCCATTTATAATAGGGAATTGCAGTTCAGGGTAAACCTATATGCGTTTTTGGCAGGAAACTGGCCCCCAAAGTTTCTACGCGCTGAAAAGCTGTGTTTGAATGTCACGAGAAACCGCTGTTTTCAAACTGTGTGGTTTCGGGTCAGATTAAGTTAACAACTAAACTCTGGAAAATGATTCCAAAAAAATGATGCGTTAGATTTTCTCGGACATTTGGGCATAAAAGAAGTGTAAATTCCCACGAATGTCCTGCCGCGTGCCATGACTGAGGAATGCTGCAGCCACGTGCCGATGCACGTTCCCGCCGGATGTCCGATCTGTCTAAACGCCCCCGCACGAGGTGCGGTGTGCGTCGACGCCTCCCTGCAGCACTCACCGGAGACCGTGGTGTTGGCGAGCACGCGGTCCCCGAAGCTCATCGCGATCATCATGTTGTTGCCCTTCAGGTAGGAGAGGCTGGCGCAACCTGCGGACACAACGCACACTCGTCAACGCTCTCCCCTTGGCGGCGTCACACTCAAGTCGCACGTCAAGTCTAGGAGTCATTTGCTTCGGCCAGAATTTGAGAGAAATGCCCGGCAAATTTATTTTGTGACCGTCCCCTATCGAGCAATATTCAGTCTGTCTTCACTGCTTAGGGTTTGGGCCATAAGCATATAGCTTGGGTTGGATTGGGTTAGGTTCAATTTTTATTTTGTGATAAACGGATACCTATTTTTTTTTCTCTCTTTGAATACTTCATTCATATTGTGGCCCTGACTTTGATTTTTGGTTTCTACGTTTCTACTTTCATTGTCAGTGCTGTGCCTGTGGGTAAAAGATGATCCAGGGTTATTTTTTTCCCTGCAGAGATGCGATAGCAGCGACTCTAATGGGCGGTGATTAATTTTCATTTATGTCTATGCAAAGCAGGGACGACTTAAAGCGAAGATGAAGGGGAAGTTGAATGTGCAGACGAGAGTGAAGAATGCGGAGAAGAAGATAAACGTGACGAAGAGATGAAGACGTGTAGACAAAGACGATTGTGAGTGAAGAAAAAATGGCATCAATGTGGCAATGGCGGTGCTATGATATTTTAGTGCAGTGGCGTGCGGCGAGTGATGTTAAACCTCGCCAGCGGCGTGCGGTGGTGTTGTTGTAGTGGTGTACTGACCCATCTCTTTCTTACCCGGCCCCTTCAGTGGACCCAGCCGGATGTTGAACTCTCGACAGCAGTTGCACATGAGCTCGGCGCAGACGCAGTGCGGACTCGCCTGCTTCTGCGCCTGCGTCTTCTTCTTCAGCGTCGAGCTGCGCTTCCTGGCGACGCGCGTCACATCGTTGGACTCTGTGCGACGACGCAACGGACAGTCGTTAAACATTGGCATAACTTACATTGATATCATCGTGAGAGTCAACGTCTCACTGTTTGCCAGACGCTTCGTTACAAATACTAACCTCCATTTCACGTCGAGAAGGAGAGTGGATACGCATCTTCCTCGAGGACCCACTGCTGCTAGACACGAGCTAAGAGTTTAAAAACTGCCCACAGAGCCTTTTGTCGGGCTCAAGACATGGCTTGTGAGTTTAAATCTCTTGGCTCACGTGTCTAGCAGCAGTGGGTCCTCGAGGAAGACGCAATCCACTCTCCATCTCGACGTGAAATGGAGTTATAGGCACTTATTCCTATGAGCAATTACCATCTACTACATGACTGGATATAAACCTACATAACATACGTATGACACGAAAATGACTTTATGTTAACAATTTATTAGCGTATTTACGGACTTGAGAGAGGAGAAGAAAGAACAGTTTAACCGGGATTCGAACGTGGTGCCTTTCTTTGTGTTGCAACTGGGTTTACAATCGTGCTAATCTTCCGCCACACATTTCGCCACAAAACAACACTCTTCTTTGACATCCAGCTGTCATCGTGCGGTCGGAACAGTTTCGTGTTCACGAATTCACTCAGCGCATCTGCACTAGTGTGCAAATATTGCCACGCTTTCCACTTGGGCATGACGCCGTGATCCTCCGATGGAGGCGATCTTGCATTCTTGGCCGAGGCTGGCTGCTATTGGCTGGCCATCTCTCGTGGCATGGATTTCCCAGCCAGCCTCACAGGCCAACAATGCACACACAGCCAATGCAGTCCATGTGTCTGATTCTGACGACCCTTGCCCGTCATTTCAGGCTGGCTACTGGCAATTTCCCAGCCAGCCTCACAGGCCAACAATGCACACACAGCCAATGCAGTCCATGTGTTGTGATTCTGACGACCCTTGCCCGTCATTTCAGGCTGGCTACTGGCAATTTCCCAGCCAGCCTCACAGGCCAACAATGCACACACAGCCAATGCAGTCCATGTGTTCTGATTCTGACGACCCTTGCCCCTCATTTCAGGCTGGCTACTGGCAATTTCCCAGCCAGCCTCACAGGCCAACAATGCACACACAGCCAATGCAGTCCATGTGTTGTGATTCTGACGACCCTTGCCCGTCATTTCAGGCTGGCTACTGGCAATTTCCCAGCCAGCCTCACAGGCCAACAATGCACACACAGCCAATGCAGTCCATGTGTTCTGATTCTGACGACCCTTGCCCCTCATTTCAGGTTGCCTACTGGCAATTTCCCAGCCAGCCTCACAGGCCAACAATGCAAACTCGAGGCGCGTACATCGCCCACGGCGGACACCCAAGCTTGGCTCGCCCAACTCACCGATCACCCTGGAGGCGGCGAACGCCAGCAGGACGAAGAAGATGAGCAGCTCGAACAGGAACCAGATGCGCATCTTGGCGGGGGGCGGGCGCTCTCCTCGGGTCGAACTCGGGACTCTGAGGAATAGAAGCAAGCCCTCGTTTGAATTTTTTAGTTTCGAGAAGACGACATGGATTGTGATTGTGTGCATATTGTGAATTGTGCTGTACACTTCTGTGTTTCACTGAGGAAAACACTCTTGACACGATCATGTACGCGAACGATGTAAATGTGCAGATAAACAAGTACAGAGATGGTAAACGTTAACTAAAAAAACCACTGCTAAAACTCTATGATCTATTTCCTCAGTCATCAAATTATTCGCTTCTTTTAAAGTAGGTTACCACGTACACAGCAGTTAGCAAGCATTTGCACCACAGTCGTTCGCTTATTCGAATACATATTCGAATATTTCTATGACTTAACAAGATGTTTTTGGTAAGAAGGCGATAAGAGTTTATGTTTTGGTGAGAGGGCCGAATGAAGTTTGGCGGAACATTGTTGTGATCGACGGGATTGCTTGCCCGCAATCGGGCGTCCCTAATTCGGCATCCCAGACCAGCTAGCTTCCGGCGCCTCATAAGCGAGTAGCCCCATGTCCATGCCTCCCCCCTAGTCGTCGTCGAGCGCCTCCTCATTGCGGCGACAGGAAGCGTCGAGTGGCCGTCAAACGCAAGCGTAGCCCTGACCTAGTGAGGCGCATGTCACCGCTCACGGAGGCGAGCGAGGGTCGGTAACCTGTATCGGATCCACGCCGCCGTGCTGCAAGCTCCGACCATCGTCTCGCATGCGGCTGCCGCGGACTGGCCACCACTGAGAGGTCCTCCTGAGCTAGCAACATCGGTCCTCGAGAGGTCCTCCTGAGCTAGCAACATCGGTCCTCGAGAGGTCCTCCTGAGCTAGCAACATCGGTACTTCCGAGTCCTGAGCGAGCAACATCGGTCCTCGAGAGGTCCTCCTGAGCGAGCAACATCGGTCCTCGAGAGGTCCTCCTGAGCGAGCAACATCGGTCCTCCTGAGTCCTGAGCTAGCAACATCGGTCATCCTGAGTCCTGAACTAGCAACATCGGTCCTCGAGAGGTCCTCCTGAGCGAGCAACATCGGTCCTCGAGAGGTCCTCCTGAGCGAGCAACATCGGTCCTCGAGAGGTCCTCCTGAGCGAGCAACATCGGTCCTCCTGAGTCCTGAGCTAGCAACATCGGTCCTCGAGAGGTCCTCCTGAGCTAGCAACATCGGTCCTCGAGAGGTCCTCCTGAGCTAGCAACATCGGTACTTCCGAGTCCTGAGCGAGCAACATCGGTCCTCGAGAGGTCCTCCTGAGCGAGCAACATCGGTCCTCGAGAGGTCCTCCTGAGCTAGCAACATCGGTCCTCCTGAGTCCTGAGCTAGCAACATCGGTCCTCGAGAGGTCCTCCTGAGCTAGCAACATCGGTACTTCCGAGTCCTGAGCGAGCAACATCGGTCCTCGAGAGGTCCTCCTGAGCGAGCAACATCGGTCCTCGAGAGGTCCTCCTGAGCGAGCAACATCGGTCCTCGAGAGGTCCTCCTGAGCGAGCAACATCGGTCCTCGAGAGGTCCTCCTGAGCGAGCAACATCGGTCCTCGAGAGGTCCTCCTGAGCTAGCAACATCGGTCCTCCTGAGTCCTGAGCTAGCAACATCGGTCCTTCCGAGTCCTGAGCTAGCAACATCGGTCCTTCCGAGTCCTGAGCTAGCAACATCGGTCCTTCCGAGTCCTGAGCTAGCAACATCGGTCCTTCCGAGTCCTGAGCTAGCAACATCGGTTTTTCCGAGTCCTGAGCGAGCAACATCGGTTTTTCCGAGTCCTGAGCTAGCAACATCGGTCCTCGGTGGGCAATTTGATTGTGTCTGTTAATAACCGGATTTGCTCTGTCTGTGACTGTATTTTTCACGTTGAGAAGGGAAGTAATGTTGTGTAAACTCCAAACATGGCGCTGTCAGTCATTCGATGCTCAGACCATTTAACCCTTTAGCGGAACAATGGGACGGCCTGCGAGTGTTGACACCTTAGGCTCTTCTAACAGCAGTGGAGCCTCTTTGAGAGAGAAAAACCGCTCTCCTTCTAAACGTGAACAAATACGAAAGGTGTAAATAACAAAGGGGAAAAGAACGATATTCAATGCGTTAGTTACGGTGATTAAGATGAGCGTTTTAACCAAGCACACTATTTTTGTCGAGCGGTGAAATCTGGTAAGACGTCTCCGGTTGCGCGTAATACATTTGCAGCGAACTGGGTGAAACCACAAAGAGCTGCCGTCACGAAAACGGGTCGTTAGAATTCGACGTACACTCAACGCGCCTGCGCTCTAGCTCAGTCTAATTAGCGTCGAATTACCCGTCCGGGTCTCCGTGACGACGATCTCACAACATGCGACTTAGCCCCGATCCACGATTCACCGGTCACGAGATCGGATGGATCCAATCGAACGCGTCGTCGTCGCCGTGCGTCGAACTCTCCGCGACGGCGACGTCCTCTCGACGGCGACCCTCACTGTCGATCGCCTCGTCGTGCCGCGATCGACCCTCGGCCGCCTCCGTCGCGCGGCCTCCACCACGATAGCGACGGATCGCACCGCGTAGAGACTCGTGCTGGCCGCGCGTACAAAGACAACGTCTCACCTGAGTCTTGCGCTGCTGGTCTGGCCGTGTCGTCTGGTAGACTGTGTGTGGATTCTCTGCGGCGCCCGTCGCTTGTTTCTTGTCCGCTAGTTTCGATGGATGTGTCGGCCGAGCGGCGACGAGCAAGTAGGCAAGTCGGCTCCACCGCCTTCCAGGTCACCGGAATATCGGTCAGTTGTACGCCGCCGCTGCCGCCGCCGCCGCCGCCGCCTCGGTGCGCACGTCGTCCAACGCTATACGGCGAACGGTGCGCCGAGAGACGCGTTGCGTTGCGTTGCGTTGCGTTGCGTTGCGTTGCGTTGCGTTGCGTTGCGTTGCGTTGCGTTGCGTTGCGTTGCGTTGCGTTGCGTTGCGTAGCGGCCACATTGTGTCTTCGGGTATCGGGGCCAGGCGGCGAGTGGTGGGGGGCCTTCGGGAGCTGCGCGACTTCCGAACGGACGCGGTCGTGATTTGTGTGTTATTACGTCCGCCACATTGGGCGCTGCTGAGGCACGGGACGGGGGACGGGGGACGGGGGACGGGGGACGGGGGACGACTTCTAAATTTGGTGTGAGTGTGTTTATTAAACACCTGAGGGCAGGTCACGTGCTGACTGCTGATTGCTGACTGAGAGATTCTCGGCGATTGTCTAGAAATTGCGTCAGCCAAAGTCGAAGGAAGACGCGTGGCGTTTCAGGATGAAATGGAATTACGGCGAAGAGAGAGAGAGTTAGAGAGTCGTTTCTCGGAAGCTTCGAGATCAAGTCGTTCTCGCTCTGACGTCACTCATCTTGTTGACAGAAAGGCGGCTATACATCAATTACTCCCCCCCCCCCCCCTCGGAGAAGACGGACAGTGTGTGTGTTACGGTTATGCGTTCTTGGCCTGACCCAAAGCGATCGCGATCCTTGCTGAGATTGCGTCGAGGCTCGTGAGGCGTCGCACTGTGCCGCGCGAGGTGCATGCCGATCACGGGGGTCGACGCGTACCCCCCGAATCGGAGACCCGCGCACGCGCCCGACGATCCAGATCACGCGCGTAACGGACGGACAGGAAGTACTAAAGCAGCGCGATCGACGACGACTCCTTAATGTGTCGACCTGCCGAGCGTCGAGACGGGGAAACGCCGACCTCCCGGCGGCCGTCGACGCGACGTATATCTGCGCCTGGACGCCACCAACGTGCGGTTCCTTTGATCGCTGCTCGATTACACTGGTTGATATGTGCAAATAGGGTGTGTTTGTAATAAGAATTCAGTTTCATTTTTACTGCCATGTTTGACGAAAAATTAGCGTAAACCCACATTTATTTCCAACACTACGCCATCTGTATATACATGGACCCATGGTATAAAGGTAGGTACCATACTTATACCATGGCCAGGACCAAGAGTTGGCGATGTTTTCAGCGGCATGTCTTCAACTGATGCAAAGCTTTTGACTTTAGAAGCACTGCATACATTATTCGTTACGGACAATCATCCACAAAGAATGTATACCTACCATACCTGTTGCGATACAGGCATATCCTCCCAGTGCTATGAAGTAAAGGGGCAGCAGGGAGCAGGGAGGAAATTGACCCCCCCCCCCCTTCAAATGGGCTCCCGTGCGCAGTAGTCAGCCGCTCTGATGCGCATGCGTGGCTCTCAGCGCGCGTTGGAGCGCGAGCAAACGAGAGTTCATCTGGGTCAGCCTTCTTGCCTCGCATTACCGGCCTTACCTCGAACTCACCTGGCCTTTTACCCGACGTCGCAGGCGCTGGACATCGCCTCCAACTCAGGGGCAGGGGCATGGGCATGGGCTGTCAGGGGCATGGGCTGTCTGTGACCTCCAACTCGCACGACGGCGACCCTCGTCAATGCGACGGAGGCGACGTCCCTCGGCGAATGGAGGCGTTGTGTGTGTTGCGTTTGCCACTGGAGGCAGAGATTGAAAAGACATAGTAAAGGTGACATGTCTTTTAGAAAATGTTCTTATTTATCAGCTGAGAAGTTAACTACAATCGACAAACTTCTCATATCGCCCAGCTCCAAGTGGGTGAAGCGATTCTCTTGGCGTGGTTTTCTTGGAGTGGTTCTCTTAGAGTGGTTCTCTTGGCGTGGTTTTCTTAGAGTGGTTCTCTGGAGTGGTTCTCTGGAGTGGTTCTCTTTGAGTGGTTCTCTAGGAGTGGTTCTCTTTGAGTGGTTCTCTAGGAGTGGTTCTCTTGGCGTGGTTTTCTTGGAGTGGTTCTCTGGAGTGGTTCTCTGGAGTGGTTCTCTTAGAGTGGTTCTCTTAGAGTGGTTCTCTTGGCGTGGTTTTCTTAGAGTGGTTCTCTGGAGTGGTTCTCTGGAGTGGTTCTCTTTGAGTGGTTCTCTAGGAGTGGTTCTCTAGGAGTGGTTCTCTTAGAGTGGTTCTCTTAGAGTGGTTCCCTAGGAGTGGTTCTCTAGGATTCGGACCCATTTCACGCCGCTCTCCCATGGTCTCGGTTCCCACCACTCCAATGTTTTATCTCAGAGGATTCTGAGCACGAACCGACCCCGTGGTTCCCAAGACGACGCAGCTTCCCATCGCCTCCGATCGTAAACCGATTAGGCCCCTGGCTGAAGCCGCCGGGTCATTGACAAGAGTCGGGGTCACGGCGAGTTGGTTTCGTTGAGATGTGATTGTGTGTTTCACTCGGTGGTACACACGGCCCCCTCGGTGTTGCACTGGAAGCAACCCGGATTTACTCCCTCCCGGTATTTGGTGCGTGCACATGCCCGAAATTATGGGCGAAACTTGGCATAGGGAATGGCTGGAGTTGCTTGTCCCCTAGCGGCTAGTAATGTAGCATAGGGAATGGCTGGAGTTGCTTGTCCCCTAGCGGCTAGTAATGTAGCATAGGGAATGGCTGGTGTTGCTTATCCCCTAGCGGCTAGTAATGTAGCATAGGGAATGGCTGGAGTTGCTTGTCCCCTAGCGGCTAGTAATGTAGCATAGGGAATGGCTGGTGTTGCTTATCCCCTAGCGGCTAGTAATGTAGCATAGGGAATGGCTGGAGTTGCTTGTCCCCTAGCGGCTAGTAATGTAGCATAGGGAATGGCTGGAGTTGCTTGTCCCCTAGCGGCTAGTAATGTAGCATAGGGAATGGCTGGTGTTGCTTATCCCCTAGCGGCTAGTAATGTAGCATAGGGAATGGCTGGAGTTGCTTATCCCCTAGCGGCTTAGTAACGAAGCTCAAAGCGTCATCACGCGAGTCGCCGAGCCATGGCGGTCACCGCGCAAGAGAAACGAAAAGAAAGTTGAGTTTGGAGGTCGCCCCGCAGTCGGGCGTGCACCGTGCCGCCGCCCCCGCCCTTTGGCACCGACCGCGGGGGGACGCGCCGCGGCAGAGTCTCCGATCCACCGACCCGGGAACTGGGTAACCTGCTGACCTGGTTCGACTCCCGGGACGGGCATCGCCGTCGTCGACGTCCGTGCACCAGTCTGTCGTCTCGCGTCGAAGCGACTACAGTGCATCGTTCGGTTCGTCGCGTCGCTCTGCTGCAACTATGTTGGTGTGCAATCGGCTCGCTCTCGTCGTCGGCGTCGTCGGCGTCGGCGTCGCGCTCTTGGGAGCGCCGGCCAACGCCGGATTCCTCGGTACGTGGTGTGCGCGACGAGGGACGTGGCCGTCGGTGGACGCCGTCGGGGTCACGTCGGTTGATTAGTGTGTCGAGGCCGAGGATGGCGTCGGTGGCCTGGTTGGCCCGATTGGGCGACGCGTTAGGGCCGAGAGGGTGCCGTTGTCTTGGTGGTATGTGTGTGTGTTCTAGGTGGACGTGCGAATTGATAACACACAGAAATGTCATGGTGCGTTCACAAATATGGGACCAAACAGCGACCGCAAACAGATTCTGGGCCAAAAGTCTGCTAAAACCTTTCGCTAAACGAAAGTCTATAAGCCGTGGCTCTGACCTCTCCGTCGAACCGGTCACGGGATTCTAATAATTCGTGTGCCGGCACGGGATGTTGAACGCCTTCAGGACAATGTTTTCACGGGTACTAGGGCATCCAGGGATCCGTTCCCAAGTTATCCCTGATACATACATCCGAGCGTGTCAGAGCGTCCCGTTTGGGATTCCGTGACATTCTGATATTGAAGTCTCGATTTCAACGATTATCACAAATGCATTGGACAACAATTTACTAATTTTCACGCCCGATTGCCTTTCGGCGTCGAATATGCCCGCGATCGCTGTGCGCCTGCGCAAGGCGTTTGGCGATTAGATAGTCTTCAGCAACAGGAGGGAAATGCGACAAACATAGTTAATAGTGTTTTTACATCTTTGAAAACGGAATCAGGATGGTCGGGATAGGTTGAAGTGAGGTAAATTCTGTCATCCCATTTCGTCGGCCTGTCAGCGTCTTCATCCAATCATTTTGTTGACCTGTTGACGGGACACTTGTTGCAGACTTGTTCACCTGGGACCTGGGTTCGAGCCTGAACGCCGACCCGAGCAGTGAGGCGAACCGCCGCGAGGACGCGCTGTCGTCGCTCACGAAACGCACGTGCAACTGCGAGGGCAACGGATGCAACTGCTGCGTCGACTTCAACATGACCTTCATCGACCTCGGCGGGCCAGGTGCGTGTTCTACGCCCCCCCCCCCCCCCCCCCACCCGTCCACAACCAAGGAGTCGCCCTTTTGACTGCCATCGCCAGACCGTGCGAGGAACCTGGACTAGCGAGCATGCGACTTTCACCTTTCAAAAATCAGTCTGTTTTCAGCTAATCAGTGCAGTTGCTTTAGAATTGACCCGAGGGTGAACACCCAATTGATAAGTTGACATTTTAAAACATGTTAAATTCTCGCGCTTTCCTTTGTATGATAAGGTATTAGCTGCATTATAGATAAGTTGAGAACTAAGATTACCGCTAGTCATAACGTTGGTACAAGGTTTCCTCGGCGTTCATGTTTCGGTCGTCTGTTAATGTAGTCTCGGGGTCGCGTTGGCTTCATGCTACATATGACCTGTCTCCGAGGATGTCAGGTTACTGTAACTGGAAGCCGCCTTGCAGACGGCTTCGGCCAAGCACAGGTTTTAAAAGTCTCCGGCCATAAAAGACTGGCGCCGGTGAAACTGTAATGTGTACTCATCGGTCAGATCTGCCAGACGAGTCAACTAAACTAACCGAAGCATGAAGGCGAACTGAACGTCCATCGATGCGAGACAGTCGACCGCTCTGTCCCACAACGCACTCTGTATCCCACAACGCACTCTGTGTCCCACAACGCACTCTGTCCCACAACGCACTCTGTATCCCACAACAAACTCTGTGTCCCACAACGCACTCTGTCCTACAACGCACTCTGTGTCCCACAACGCACTCTGTCCCACAACGCACTCAGTCCCACAACGCACTCTGTCCCACAACGCACTCTGTCCCACAACGCACTCTGTCCCACAACGCACTCTGTGTCCCACAACGCACTCTGTGTCCCACAACGCACTCTGTCCCACAACGCACTCTGTCCCACAACGCACTCTGTCCCACAACGCACTCTGTCTCACAACGCACTCTGTCCCACAACGCACTCTGTCCCACAACGCACTCTGTCCAACAACGCGCTCTGTCCCACAACGCACTCTGTCCCACAACGCGCTCTGTCCCACAACGCACTCTGTCCCACAACGCGCTCTGTCCCACAACGCACTCTGTCCCACAACGCACTCTGTCCCACAACGCACTCTGTGTCCCACAACGCACTCAGTCCCACAACGCACTCTGTCCCACAACGCACTCTGTCCCACAACGCGCTCAGTCCCACAACGCACTCTGTCCCACAACGCACTCTGTCCAACAACGCACTCTGTCCCACAACGCACTCTGTCCCACAACGCTCTCAGTCCAACAACGCACTCTGTCCCACAACGCACACTGTCCCACAGTGCCTCGCTCTGTCCCACAGTGCCTCGCTCTGTCCCACAGTGCCTCGCTCTGTCCCACAGTGCTTCGCTCAGTCCCACAGTGCCTCGCACACTCCCACAGTGCCTCGCTCAGTCCCACAGTGCCTCGCTCTGTCCCACAGTGCCTCGCACAGTCCCACAGTGCCTCGCTCAGTCCCACAGTGCCTCGCTCAGTCCCACAGTGCCTCGCTCAGTCCCACAGTGCCTCGCACAGTCCTACAGTGCCTCGCTCTGTCCCACAGTGCCTCGCTCTGTCCCACAGTGCCTCGCTCAGTCCCACAGTGCCTCGCTCTGTCCCACAGTGCCTCGAGCACAGTCTCACAGTGCCTCGCTCTGTCCCACAGTGCCTCGCTCAGTCCCACAGTGCCTCGCTCAGTCCCACAGTGCCTCGCTCAGTCCCACAGTGCCTCGCTCAGTCCCACAGGGCCTCGCACAGTCCCACAGTGCCTCGCTCAGTCCCACAGTGCCTCGCACAGTCCCACAGTGCCTAGCACAGTCCCACAGTGCCTCGCTCAGTCCCACAGTGCCTCGCACAGTCCCACAGTGCCTCGCCCAGTCCCACAGTGCCTCGCTCAGTCTCACAGTGCCTCGCTCAGTCCCACAGTGCCTCGCACAGTCCTACAGTGCCTCGCACAGTCCCACAGTGCCTCGCCCAGTCCCACAGTGCCTCGCTCAGTCTCACAGTGCCTCGCTCAGTCCCACAGTGCCTCGCACAGTCCCACAGTGCCTAGCACAGTCCCACAGTGCCTCGCTCAGTCCCACAGTGCCTAGCACAGTCCCACAGTGCCTCGCTCAGTCCCACAGTGCCTCGCACAGTCCCACAGTGCCTCGCCCAGTCCCACAGTGCCTCGCTCAGTCTCACAGTGCCTCGCTCAGTCCCACAGTGCCTCGCACAGTCCCACAGTGCCTCGCCCAGTCCCACAGTGCCTCGCTCAGTCCCACAGTGCCTCGCTCAGTCTCACAGTGCCTCGCACAGTCCCACAGTGCTTCGCTCAGTCCCACAGTGCCTCGCTCTGTCCCACAGTGCCTCGCTCAGTCCCACAGTGCCTCGCACAGTCCCACAGTGCCTCGCTCAGTCCCACAGTGCCTCGCTCAGTCTCACAGTGCCTCGCTCAGTCCCACAGTGCCTCGCACAGTCCCACAGTGCCTCGCACAGTCCTACAGTGCCTCGCTCAGTCCCACAGTGCCTCGCTCAGTCTCACAGTGCCTCGCTCAGTCCCACAGTGCCTCGCACAGTCCTACAGTGCCTCGCTCAGTCCCACAGTGCCTCGCTCAGTCTCACAGTGCCTCGCTCAGTCCCACAGTGCCTCGCACAGTCCCACAGTGCCTCGCACAGTCCCACAGTGCCTCGCTCTGTCCCACAGTGCCTCGCACAGTCTCACAGTGCCTCGCTCAGTCCCACAGTGCCTCGCACAGTCCCACAGTGCCTCGCTCTGTCCCACAGTGCCTCGCTCAGTCCCACAGTGCCTCGCTCAGTCCCACAGTGCCTCGCACAGTCCCACAGTGCCTCGCACAGTCCCACAGTGCCTCGCACAGTCCCACAGTGCCTCGCCCAGTCCCACAGTGCCTCGCTCAGTCCCACAGTGCCTCGCCCAGTCCCACAGTGCCTCGCTCAGTCCCACAGTGCCTCGCCCAGTCCCACAGTGCCTCGCCCAGTCCCACAGTGCCTCGCTCTGTCCCACAGAGCCTCGCACAGTCCCACAGTGCCTCGCACAGTCCCACAGTGCCTCGCTCTGTCCCACAGTGCCTCGCTCTGTCCCACAGTGCCTCGCTCAGTCCCACAGTGCCTCGCTCTGTCCCACAGAGCCTCGCACAGTCCCACAGTGCCTCGCACAGTCCCACAGTGCCTCGCTCTGTCCCACAGTGCCTCGCTCAGTCCCACAGTGCCTCGCTCAGTCCCGCGGTTGGCCGAGGTCAGCACTTGCACTGACGCCGAGGCAACGAAAGCGCGCCGTCCGACATTGACCGCCGAGAACAAGGTCAACTGCAATGAAAGTTTGTGCCGCTCGGCGCCCGAACGTCGTCGTCGTCGTCGTCGTCGTCGTCGTCGTCGTCGTCGTCGTCGTCGTGGACTACTTGGCGGCACGCAACGCGGCGAGGCCGAGGAGCGCGCGTCACGGCGGGGAGGACGACGACGACGACGACGACGTGATCTCTCTCTCGGGGCGCGCGTTTTACGAGCGATGTGCTCTGGTTTCGAACCTCGGTCCGCGGCAAAGAGGCGTCGTAGTGAGGCGCCTTTACCTCGGCGTGAGGCGCCTTCACCTTGGCGTGAGGCGCCTTTACCTTGGCGTGAGGCGCCTTCACCTCAGCGTTACTCGTGAGGCGCCCGTACAAGTTGGGCAAAGAGCGGTCGCAGTTTCCGGCGTATCTAGACCATCTGTGTGTGATTCGGTTGGGGCCGGCAATAATATTGAGTGTCAATGTGCTCCAGTTCGAGCTAATTACAATCTTGGCAGTGCTTTTGTTTTGGCATTGTAATTTAATGACTCTAGCTGACAAAATGGAAATCGAATTCGTGTGCAGTAAGTTCTTGTGCGGTGCCGGGGCTGCAAGACCCCAATTCATTTGTGTCCAATCAAATACACAGGCGTCTGTGAAGCCAGCGAGGCGCAAGGGAAAACTTAAATACAACGCAGAGTAATTTTTTGGCGCCTTTTTGGCGAAAATGTAGCGCGTTCGTGGGATCTTAGTCAAATATGCAGGGTCGAACAAATTCCAACATTAGTGAATATGATGCACATGTGTGATTGGTGTCGACATCTTGTCAGTTCGGGTCATGCTATGGCAATGTTGGCTGCCTGTCAGCGTGCGTGAGCTCCAATGTTGGCTGCCGTGTTTCAGGCTGCGTGAGGATGAACTACATCTCGCCGTCGGAGGGCATCCTGGTGAACGTGTCCTACGGGGACAGCCAGCTGCACAGCGAGACCGTCAAGGGTAGGTGGCCGTCCACGTGGGGGTGGGCAGACCGTCAAGGGTAGGTGGCCGTCCACGTGGGGGTGTCAAGGGTAGGTGGCCGTCCACGTGGGGGTGTCAAGGGTAGGTGGCCGTCCACGTGGGGGTGGGCAGACCCTAATCATAATAATGGGGGTGGGCAGACATAACTAATCTGAGTAATTAGCAAGGCCTATTACCACAAACGAAACACAGAACGGAAAATACCGTTACCTGTAAGGTTTTGCGGGCTTAGAATAGTTTACAAAATTTTTGGGAAATTGTCAACAAACCAGACTGGCCTTTTAATATGCCTTTACGAATATACAAAAGAAAATACCCTTAAAGATTCATGGTGGGGTTTGACTTTTAATACGATCACAGTAGTTTTTTCAACATGCCGTCTAGATATTTACAATATTTAGCCGACTTTATCTCCCTGACGTGAGCTTCCCCCCCCCCCCCCCCCCCCCCCGTCGCTCGCTCGCTCGCTCGACGCCGTACCGACGCCCCCCCCCCTCGCTCGCTCGCTCGACGCCGTACCGACGTCCCCCCCCCCTCGCTTGCAGGCGCCAACCCCGAGCCGACGTGCATGGACGTGCTCACCGACCTGGCGCAGATGTGCGCGCGCTTCAGCGACCTGGCGCCGACCAGCGACGGCCTGCGCTGGTGTCTGCAGCTGGAGCCGACGCTGCTGGGGCTGGCGCAGACGCAGTACCAGGTCGGCTGCTTCCGCATGGGCCCGCTGGGCATGACGGTCGACCCGCCCGTCGTGGCCAACGCCACTCTGGCCACCGCGCCGACGCCGCTGCCGGGGTGAGTGCAGACTTTCGAACTCTGACTTTCACCACTGTGTCGGCAATCTATTTCCCATGTCGGCCCTGGCTCCCAATCCCAGCATGATCATGGACTGAGTGAATCATTTCCCCATGCCAGCCCTGAAGCCCAATCCCAGCAAGATCATGGACTGAGTGAATAAATTCCCCATGTCAGCCCTGGCGCCCAATCCCAGCAAGATCATGGACTGAGTGAATAAATTCCCCATGCCAGCCCTGGCGCCCAATCCCAAAAATGTCATGGAATTGCGTTTATCAATTCCCCATGCCAATGCCAGCCCTTTCTCAACACCTGAGGGCAAACAAGGCCACGAAACGTACTATCGAGGTTCGGATCAATTTCACTGCACATTTTCCAGATTACCTTTCCCTCTGTCCATCGCTAGTCTAAACTATACCTCGTGTCCCTTCGTCATGAGATTGGGTCTAAGGGTCTTAGTGGCAGCGCCATCGCTGTCCATGGGGCCGAGTCCATTGGTGTCTCGTTCTCGGTCTCTCTCCACCCTCGGAGGTCCCCTGAATCCTGATCCCACCCAGCCAAGCAGGAGACAAATTGTTTGGTGCAGTACAGCTCCTGGTTTCAAACCCTGCTCGGTTACACAGCATATAATTCCCATTCCCCCTTCCATCGCTCGCTTCCGGAGTAACGCAAAGACTGTCGGTGTATACTTGCACTCTACTCGAGCCGTTTCCCGCACAGAATTAACAGCGTACTGGAAACTACCCACCCGGTTGCCCCACCTTTTGTCGGAATGCAACGAATCCTGTCTACGGAATCCTCACACTCTTGGCAACAAATTGTCTATCAGTATCGTCACATCTCGAAATACTCTGGTTGATAATTGAGAGAAAGGTTCATACAGTCACCACCCGTTACGACCAACCAGTGACCTTAAGGCTGTTGGTGCGGTTGTTGGTGATTATTTCATGTAGCTTTATTTTAACTTTCTATTGGTATTTCGTGGTTATAAATCACACAATTTGTTGCTAAAAGTGTGAGGATTCCGTTGACCCTGGTTTCGTCGCGATCGGACAAACGGTGTGGCCAGAAGTTAGTATCCAGTAGGAGGTGAATTCTGCGCAGGAAGCTGCCCGAGTATGAGCTCAATAATACGACGTAACAGGGTTGTTATAGAATGCTTGAAAATACTAGACGAGTGAATATTTTTGGAGACTTGCAAACACACAATTTGTTGCTAAAAGTGTGAGGATTCCGTTGACCCTGGTTTCGTTACGATCGGACAAACAGTGTGGCCACAAGTTGGTATCCAGTGGGAGGTGAAATTTGAGCGGGAAGTGGCCCGAGTAAGCACTCTCACCAACAGTCTTAACCTGGCAAGACGCCTTTCCAACGGTCGACCTGTCGCTGTGCCGCAGGGCGAAACCCGAGACGGGCGTTGGCAGCGAGGCCGCCCTGATCGCCGCCGTCAACGAATCCGCCGAGGAGGGCATCGCGTTCTTCAGCAACCTGCTGGGCCTCAACTTCGGCGGCGCCGGCAACCAGACGCAGGAGGAGGACGACGAGGACGACGATGACTACGTGCCCGCCGCGAGCTCGACCACGCCCGTGCCCGTGCCGGTCGCCGTCGAGCAGAAAGAGGAGGCGCAGAGGAGCGGCAGGGGCCGGTTCGCGGTGCCGCCTACGTCAGTGAACCGGGTCGTCTAGAATCGGAGCCGGGTCTTGCCGATTGCTGGGCTGTTTCGAGTGAGAGCGTCCGAATCCCACTGACGTTTATTGAACTGAACGAACACATTCCTGTAATTTATTGAGATAACTAAATATCATCATAATATAGGTATTGAATTTAAATCATCAATTAACAATGTGTGTTGATTTTATGGAAAATATGTTTTATTATTTATTACATTGTGCAGATCTTAGAAAAATACGATATAAGCAGTTATTATTTTCTATGTATTTTTTATTTATTATTCCTCTTTTGAGAAAATAAATTGTAGAAAATCAAAATCAATAGCTCTGTCTGCAAGTTAACTTTGAAGCACCTCAAAACACGTTCCAAAACAATCCTTTATTGCACTTCCTATCTGAATCGGAACTAACAGGTAGCTAGCTTGGTTTTTGCATTGCTGCCACAAAACAGTGCAACACTTGTCAGCAAATTAATATTGCCAGCTTAACTTTTCATTACGTACTGTATACCAATAAGTAGGTGCCTAAATAGAAGCAAGATCACAAGACTCTATGCTGAAGCAGGATTTCCAAGCTCATCAACGTTAGGGTTTTAACCAGAAAAATGTCTGCGAAAACCCAGAATTAGAACTATGTGCACTTCCCGATTGCGTTATGTTATGCATTCTGGGCTACTCATGATAGCGTCTACGAGTATAAGATAGTTAATATAAAAATTTAACAATACATTAACCTAAACAAATCAAGTTTCTGATCGGCAGGCAGGTTCTGGAAATTTATATTGACCTGGAGCCTCAAATTCAAAAGTGTTCTTGAGAATATTACGATCCAGCCTCCTTGCTTTGTGCCTTTCGAATGCCTCGTCTGCATTGGGATAAACCGCTTGGATCCCGAGGATGCTGTGGACCTTGCAACTTTACAGGAATAACTGGACGCTTGGCGCTTTGTTCTCGGTGGCTGAAACAGAGCTTGAAGCTGTGATTCCAGTGCTTGAAACAGAGCTTGAAGCTGTGCTTCCGGTGCTTGAAGCTGTGCTTGAAGCTGTGCTTCCGGTGCTTGAAGCAGTGCTTCCCGAAGCCACCAGATACTGCAGGGCCAGCAGCTCAGCGGCGGAATCCGGCTTGCCGATGGCGAAGCAGCCGAGCTCGTAGTTGGCCACCTGGATGTGCTTGAACCTGAAACACAGCGAATCAGGTAGGTACTTGATTATTGAATCCTGTTTTGAATCAAGTAGTTTGCCTAGTGACTGCAGTGATTAGTTTGTATGAAAAAAGTGCAAAGCTCAATAAGACATGAGCATGATATTTTAGCTATAGGCATATGAATTCTTTTGGTAGGACTGCTAGTGTCTACATCACGGAGAGGAAGTAGATATTTCAAAATTTGCAAGGCATGCATAACTTGTATGTCCTTTATATTTGCATATATCTCTTCAGTCATAAAACCTACCCATAAAATCATAAAGTACGTAACCATCAAGCTTGCAGCAAGCTTAATTCTCATTTGTGAAATAACTAAAAAAGATATGTAAGCTCAGCTTGCCTAAACGAAATGCAAGTATTGGCTTACAACAGCTTACACACAAATTAACAACCTCCAGTGGCTGGGTTATTGGGAATGAAGTAGGGACCGAAGCCCATGCCTAGGCATCACGTAACTTTAACGATATGCTTTTATCGGTTCTGATGGATAAAATCCCTGGTGTTGTCAATGATAATTATTTACCTGTGAAACCGAGGACGGCAAAGCCAGAGTTACGTAATCGCAGCGCTGGGTTTGTACAGTTTGGGTGTCTCGAAAATGACAGGGTAGGTACCTATGTTTGACAAGGTTTCCTACTGTTGGCTTGATATTAAGTAACTAGTTGGGGCAATTGGTATTGACTGGGGAACTGGGGAACTTTCAGTCTTCTGGTTATTGCTTTGTTTATGCAAGGAAGAGGTCCATTAACTCAATCAAAACATTAGGTACCTATGTAGTTAGGTAGGGAGGGAGGAAGGTACAGGAAGACTAGTCTGGAACATCAACAACTCCTAGCAGATCTAACTACAAGCACTTCAACTTATCTGGTAAGCTGCATTCCAATGTTATTATAATTTTTACTGTGTTATTATATACTTTATGATTTCACCCTATTTTTTTCATCATAATAATGTTACTTATTTATTTTCCATTATTATTGTTCAGAAAGAATGAATATATTATTATCATGTTTTGAAAATAGAATTGTATCAACTATTGTAAAATATTCAAGAACTTCTTGCCCATTATAATAATTGGATCACTTGGTAGGTAGTAGGTACACTAGTTCAAATTAAATCAATTAAATAAATAAGAAAAGTAACATTACAATAACTCAAATGTGTGGGAAATGTTGGGAAAGCAAATAGGCTGGGATTTACTGTTTGCAAGGGCTCTACTTTGTGAGCTCCTATGTTCTCTTGGAAAGTACAAGACTAGGTAGGTATAGCTACTCCTTTATAAAGTTATTATTATTTAAAATATATTCACCAACTCCTACCTCCTGTAATAACACAATTCATTTCAACGTTTAAAAGTCGATAACCGCAGAACTACAAACAAGGTGGTCATAGTGAGTTTTGGCCGACTACATGTTGGACAGTTACATCATAGCCAACTGAAATTCTGAAATTAATTAGTATAGTAATAAATTTCAGAATTTCAGTTGGCTATGGTTACATGTTGGACAGTTGACAGTTGAGATAGCTGGTCTTGTGTGCTTATGGGCTCCAGTAAATTGATATTTTAAATAGGTTCTATGATGTTTTAAATACATATTTTTACACCGGAAGATACTTGAATCAATGGTCAAGCTGATGCCCGTAAAGTTTGGGAAGGTAATGTGAACATTGTGATGAATTTTCAAGTTTTAATAACATAATTTTTTGGGATTCAAATATGTGGAAAACAAAAGAACCAAATTAAATGTCAAACGTCAAATGTCAGAGAATAGCTCGATTGAAAATGATTGAAACTGAATTGAAAATTTGAAACATTGACAAATGCAATATGTCTCAGAGAAAATCACAAAGAAAAAAGGATAAAAACGTAGGTAGTAGAAGAAAACAGGCATTAGGTATTTGTCATTAGAAGAATATAATGAATTACAAAAATTGGTGCTTGAAAACAAAGAAATAAAAATTGATCTAGCGTGTTTAAGAAAAGAGCTTTCTGAGGTTAAAGCGGCACTTTGGGAAACCAAAGGGACATTCGATTACTTAAAAAACGATTGTGTGACGAAATGCTATGTAAAAGAAAAATCTAACCATGGGCTTGGCATTGAGGGATCTACCAAGACTAACTGCACTTCCAATAACATTTGGATCCATGAAGATGAACATGATGATTTGGGAGAAAAAAGCAATTTAGCAAACATCAACGAGGTAAATGTATCCACAAGAGTTGAAGAAAAAATCACAAAGAAAGAAAAGTGTGTAATTAGAGAAATTACCGGCGACTTGTTTGAAGTTGACGAGAGTGTGGCATTGGAGAATTGTGTTGATAAAGATTTCACTATGAATCGAGGTATCCCTCTACTTTTTAAAGAAAAGTTTGGTGGCATTGGTAATCTTAAAGACCAAAAGAAATTAATTGGAAAAGTGGCGTGGCAGCAGTTCAAAGATAGGAAAATCTTTTATATGGTTACCAAGGAAAATGCTTCCTGTAGGCCTCAAATGGAAGACTTTGTTTCAAGCTTACAAGAGTTAAAAGAACTGTGTATTAGTCTTGGTGTCAAGCAACTAGCAATTCCAAGAATTGGATGGGGCATTGGCTTTTTACACTGGCAGATTGTAAGTGATGCTGGAACAAACTTTTATGAATGTGGACATATTGATTTAGCATATATTCGCTCCCAAGAGGTTTAGCGAATGTCAGAGAAAGAAGCAGATTTGGTAAACCCGGAGATTTCAACAAAAGGACTCAAAACAATCCAAGAAAAGATCATCGGTATGAAATGGGAGATTGCATGGTATTAGGTGACAGCGTGATTCGTCACGCAGCTTTAAAATTGAGAGAACATGGCATGCATACAAAGGTATATCCAGACATTAGAATTTCACAAATTGGACAATACATTATTTAAGATGAAAAACCTCCTAACGTTATTTTCATCCATGTGGGAACAAACAACATCAAGACCAGGAATGGCCCAACACACCTAATGAAGGAATATTATGAACTTATAAGAGAAACCAAACAAAAATTCCCCGGCTCAAAAATAGCTGTTGGCTCAATTTTATACAGAAATGATGTAAACAGACAAAACATTTGTGCTGCCAATGATGGTATTCATTGGGTGTGCATGAAATTGGAAGTAACATTCATTGAATGTAATGAAATATGGGAACATGGATCACCATTGGGTCCTGATGGGATTCATTGTTGGGAAGGATCAAACTGTTTTGCCTCTCTTATAGAAAAGTGTGTGCACGTATTAGCCGAAGAAAACCAAGGTAACGTGCTTGAAGGAAGCATAGAAAATCAAAAATTGGAAGAGAAGTGTGAAAATCAAATAGTAGAGAAAAGTGAAGATGAAGTAATAGATGCAGATGAATCAAATGGACAAGCAATAGTGGAGCCAACCGAAACGTCTCTGGAAAACTAATAGAAGACCTGGAGGAAAAAAATGACAGTGCTTGTGTATCAAAAAGTAACACAAGTTTGCTGGAAAAATTGGGGTTACGAATCCTAAATGTCAACTGCAGATCAATTATGAACAAAGTTGTCAGGTTCAGTACACTAGTGGAAGTATATGATCCAGATATAATTGTTGCGACAGAAACATGGCTGGAAGATGGGATTCTTTCATATGAAGTAATACCACAGGGGTTCATGGTATATAGGATGAGATAGAAATAGGCAAGGAGGTGGGGTGCTAGTAGCAGTAAGAAAGGAAATTGATAGTCAATTGTTGATTATAGAAGAAAATATTGAGTTAATTGGAGTAAGAATACATGACGAAAATGAAAAACTTGATATTCTGGCAATGTACCGGCCTCCAGACGCGGGACCGAATGTGATGAGAAAACTCGTTGAAACATTAGAAGAAATACAACAAGGAGGAAAAACGCTTATAGCAGGTGACCTAAACTTACCAGAAGTGAAATGGGAAGCAGGTATTGATGATGATATTGGCAATGCTAATCAATTAAGTGTCTCAAGAAAATCAACACGGGATTTATTCAGATAGTAAAAGAAGGAACCCGATCAATTGGAAATAAGAGAATATACTTGACGTCGTTTTAGTAAAACCTGAAGATTTGTGGCAAAGAAGTGAAGTAGTTGATGGAATAAGTGATCATGACATACCTTTAACTGAATTAGAATGGAAGAAATCAAAAATAATACCAAGAGGCAAAATCAACTTGAGATGTTATGCCAAGGCCAATGTAGATGGATTGAGAGAAGAGTTTAGAGACAGGTTTTCAAGTTGGTGTAATCAGGAAGAAAACATGGAGGAGATCTGGAGGAGTTTCTGCTTAATTTGCAAAGAAATAGAACAGAAACACATTCCTCAAAAAAACATAACCAAAGAAGTGACCCGCCCTATTATAACAACACTATCAGAAAGTTGAAGAAGCAGGCTAGAAAATTAAATAAGAATATTAGACACACAAATACAGGATGTGAAAAACTTGAAAAACTTAGGCAGACTCTTGAAGAAAAGAAGAATGAAGCAAGAAATAAGTACATGCTAAATATGTTTGATGATACAATTATCAAGAAAGTTGGAAGAAAATGTATAGGCATATATACGGAATCAAAAGAGAGACGATGATGGAATACCCACTTTAGTAAACGAACAAGGTCAAATATCCAGAAACTCGCAGCAGAAAGCACAAGCTCTAAGCAAACAATATGCAAGCGTGTTTCAAAAGATAGAAGAGAATGAGAAGGACACGGGTCGAGACTCAAGTGAAGTAAATGAAAATCAGGAACTGAATGATATCCAGGTATCTATTACTGAAAAGGCTGTCTTTGAAATAATTAAAAAACTAAAAACAAACTCTGCTTCTGGACCTGATGGTATAAACAATAAATTCATAAAACTGGCTAAATTCGAAATTGTACCCTATATCACAAAGATATGTCAAACATCTATAAATTTAGGGGAGCTACCCAGAGTCTGGAAAACAGCAACAGTAATACCAATTTTTAAAGGAGGAGAACGAGGGAAGGTTGTCAATTACAGGCCTATAAGCCTCACATCATCTATTTGCAAAATTCTAGAAAAAATCATAGACAAACATATTCGAACTATATTGGAAAGTAAGGTGTGGCTGTCAAGATACCAACATGGCTTTCGGCACGGCCACTCGTGCGAAACTCAATTGACCAGCCTCGTAGAAGACATCGCAGACGTACTTGATGAAGGTGGGGAACTGGGGGCCGTATTCTTGGATTTTGAAAAAGCTTTTGATAAAGTCCCACATCCACAACTAATAAGAAAACTAGAAGGAGTGGTTGGAAATGGTAAAGTGTTGAAATGGGTCAGAGCGTTTTTGAGTGAAAGAGTGCAGAAAGTAAAAGTAGAAAATGAAGAGTCCAAAGAGGAAAATGTGACATCTGATGTTCCACAAGGGAGTGTGTTGGGGCCACTTCTGTTCATAATTTACGTAAATGATATTGAAAATGGCATCGATTCAAAAGTAGGTACGGTTATTTGCAGACGATTGTGTGCTTTATCGAAGAATTGAGAGTGAGGATGATGTTAGAATTTTAGAACAGGACTTAACAAACATAACTAGTTGGGTTTCAACTAACAAAATGAGTTTAAATGCTAGCAAATGTAAAGTGATGTGTTTCTCCAGAAAACACAATAAATGTACATTGAAAATGTACATCATGAATACTCCTCTGGAAGAAGTGGATTCGTATAAATATTTAGGAGTCATATTGAATCAAAAGATGAATTGGACGCAACATGTGGATAGAACTGCAAGTAAAGCAATAAAAAACCTCAACTTTGTTATGAGAAATTTACAAGGTACAAAAAAAATTGTTCGAGAAAAAGCATATCTATCACTTATCAGACCAATATTGGATTACGCTGGGGCAATTTGGGACCCATACCTTGAAACAAATATCAAAAAAATTGTAGATGTACAAAGGAAAGCTGCAAGAAAAGTACTGAAAAGGTGGAGAACATGGAATTGGCAAAATGATGAAAATGGAGCAAGAGACATAATATACGACAGCCCTACACAGATGATAAATGAACTTATGTGGCAAACGCTTGCAGAAAGAAGAAAGACATCGAGACTTTGTAATATGTATAGAATAATTTCAGGAAAGTGTTCAGGATGGAAAGAATTGGAAGTCAAATTAGAAAGAAGTAACTATTTGGGAAGGCATGACCACAAATGGAAAATGACAGAAAAACAAAAAAGAAGAGATGTTGGAAAATACTCTTTCTGGAACAGGACAATGAAAGAATGGAATGACAAAAAGATGGAATATTTGATGCAGAATGGCCAAAAACAGTAAAGGAGTACAAAAGAAAAATGGAAGAATTAAAGAAGGAAGAAATCAAGATTATGGGAGATTTAACTTAGTTAAGAATATATATTGTATACCTTGCCACCTTGCTGAATGCATACTGTTCAAGAGAATTGTTTAAATAAATAAATAAATGTTGCAGGAACAGAACATTGAGGTTATGGTGAGCTAAACAGAGTGTCGAGACACGCACCTGGCCTCAGCGGCGGCACACGCTCGCAGCGACCGGCGCGAGGCTTCGACGTCGTGCAGCCGCAGACAGAGGTCGGCAAAGTCCTTGACGTACGGAGCGCCCACGCAGATCGGCGGCGGGTTTCGCGCCGAGACGGTCTCGTTGTAGATCGTGTACTTGTTGAGGGTCGCCGTGATCGAGATGCCGTAGTCTTGCGAGAGGTACGTCACGTTCACGCACGCTGATTGGCAAAGGGGGAGGTTATAGCTTGATCGGTCGTTGCTGGCCGGGACATGCAACTAGCTTAGCAAGCTCGGAATCAAAGGGATGCCGCCGTACAGCGTTCAAGTAGGACCAACCTTGGATCATTGCTAGCCGGGACATGCAACTAGCTTAGCGAGCTTGAAATCAAAGGGATGCCGCCGTACAGCGTTCAAGTAGGAAAAGCCTTGGGTCATTGCTAGCCGGGACATGCAACTAGCTTAGCAAGCTTGAAATCAAAGGGATGCCGCCGTACAGCGTTCAAGTAGGACAAACCTTGGATCATTGCTAGCTGGGACATGCAACTAGCTTAGCAAGCTCGGAATCAAAGGGATGCCGCCGTACAGCGTTCAAGTAGGACCAACCTTGGATCATTGCTAGCCGGGACATGCAACTAGCTTAGCGAGCTTGAAATCAAAGGGATGCCGCCGTACAGCGTTCAAGTAGGACAAGCCTTGGGTCATTGCTAGCCGGGACATGCAACTAGCTTAGCAAGCTCGGAATCAAAGGGATGCCGCCGTACAGCGTTCAAGTAGGACCAACCTTGGATCATTGCTAGCCGGGACATGCAACTAGCTTGGCAAGCTCGAAATCAAAGGGATGCCGCCGTACAGCGTTCAAGTAGGACAAACCTTGGATCATTGCTAGCTGGGACATGCAACTAGCTTAGCAAGCTCGAAATCAAAGGGATGCCGCCGTACAGCGTTCAAGTAGGACAAACCTTGGATCATTGCTAGCTGGGACATGCAACTAGCTTAGCAAGCTCGAAATCAAAGGGATGCCGCCGTACAGCGTTCAAGTAGGACAAACCTTGGGTCATTGCTAGCCGGGACATGCAAATAGCTTAGCGAGCTTGAAATCAAAGGGATGCCGCCATACAGCGTTCAAGTAGGACAAACCTTGGGTCATTGCTAGCCGGGACATGCAACTAGCTTAGCGAGCTTGAAATCAAAGGGATGCCGCTGTACAGCGTTCAAGTAGGACAAACCTTGGATCATTGCTAGCCGGGACATGCAACTAGCTTAGCAAGCTCGGAATCAAAGGGATGCCGCCGTACAGCGTTCAAGTAGGACAAACCTTGGATCATTGCTAGCCGGGACATGCAACTAGCTTAGCAAGCTCGGAATCAAAGGGATGCCGCCGTACAGCGTTCAAGTAGGACAAACCCAAGCCTTGCCAGCTGTCATAACGCTACCAGATCACTGTGGCCAAGATTATGACATTATGTCTTGTTATTTGAATGCTATGCCCAGGAGCCCAAGTCTTGAAATCTTCGCTTCGAAAACGAAAACGATCTGAAAACGAAGTTCGAAAATGAAGGTGTTTTCCACATCCTGTATGTTGGTATAGTCTTGAGTTAGCGTTTCAAAAGCGCACTACATTTTCGTTTTCGAATTTCGTTTTCGGTTTCCCTCCCCTCATTTTTCCCTCGACCAATCATAAGCTTTAGTTTCGTCACCAATTGGTCAAGCAGCGCCAGGATGAACTACCTTGCCTTGCATTTGTTTTTTAACTTGACTGATGACAGTTGAAGTTGACGTGGAGTGAATGAATTTATATGTGTATTTATTTGAAGTGTATCAATATTGTTAAGAATAATGGCCAAGCAGATCACGTTGGGTCAACAAGAGGCACTCGTTTCTCAATTGACAGAGCGGACGAGCGAACCGGAAGCACCATGAATTCAGACAACTCATCCATCAAATTCCTTGTTAAATCCTTGCTTAGGCGAAATATTTTAATGGATTTAACATCACTGATAATAAAAGGATCTCCCGCAATGTGACATCGATCTTCCATGGCAAATACTGCTTCCTCAGCGTCTTCCAAAGCTGCTAGCAGCTCGAGATTCAGCAATCCGTTCGCCATTTTAGTTAGTGATATTTTTGAAAACGATATTTTTTACCGAAATGGCGAGCTTTTTACTCGCGGGGAGAGTGTCGTTTTCGGTTTTGGTTTCGTTTTCGCGCTCAAGACTTGAAAACTCGCCATTTTGCAGTTTGAAAACGAAGACATAGCCCCAAAACGAAAACGATTGGTTCAAGACTTGGACTCCTGAAGGCACTGGCTGCTGGCAAGGTGCCTTCTTGTGGAAATGGATTCGGATGATTATGTGTTCAAATGGAAAATGGCAAGTGGATGCTAAATAATAAGTTTTCCTTGACAAAACCTAGCAAATTATGTACAGCTCTGGACATTGAAAGCGTACCAGTAGAATTTTGGCTATGTCCTCAGAAAGGTTTGACTGAAAACAGCAAAGGCAGGCCAGGTACCGACCACGTGGATGAGCACATGGAGGGACTGGATGACATGCATAGAGGGTCCAAATCTCATAATGACAAACCAGTTTGCTTATCAGCAGCTGCCTTGCTCTGTGAAATGAGAATAGACCAAGCTGATAGTTCGGTCCACTGTCGAGTTTTGCAATGGATTTCACGCAATAATATTGGCCTAAATGCCGTAATTTTTAAGCTAGAAGAAAGTTCAAAAAGCCTCTTGCACCTGGTCTGTACGAAACGCACATAAATGGCGTCACTTTTTCCGTACTTGCAAAAAAGTTGGTATTCACAATGTGAATAAATTTAAATTGCATAATTGCTTATGATAATATCGTGTCGCCACTGACCCGACTGGACGAGGTAACCACCGTAAAGCCACCGTAAAGGTATAGGGTATTGGTAATAACCATTAACTTGATGGAAAGATAACAGAAGCAATTAACATGAATATAATTGAATCTGAATATAGAAACATGTGTTTTCTTCAATATTAACAAAGTATTGATATATACGTATTCATAGCAAAACGAAGATGCGATGGGTTTTTTATTTTATTTTCTAACTATAAAATTATGTGTTTTAGGCCAGTGCAGGAGTGTGGAATCTGATACAAAACTTGCCAGAGAACAAATTCACGAGTTTTGCAAGGCAGGTACTGATAATAAAACTGGTTTGACAAAACTAGATTGCGACCGATCAATGAACATGACATCCCCTGCCACCACATGTTCATCCACGTGGTCGGTACCTGGCCTGCCTATGCTCTTTTCAGACAAACCTTTCTGAGCACATAGCCGACATTCGACTAGCTCACTTACAAAGTCCAGAGCTGTACCTAGCTTATATTCTGGATACTTTGCAATAAGAAGTTGCAAACCTTGAAATACCAAGAGTGCATATCACGAATGCTGCCCACAGCTGTGGGGTAGCTAATTTCAGAAATTCGGGGAAAACCCGTTGATGCATGATTCGAAAAACCGCCGTCGCTGGCCGAAATCATTATTTCATCCGCCTGTCACGTCTTTCGAGGAGCTGAAATCCGAGGTGGGGCTCAAACAATGAGTGCCACCGAGCCCACCTGTCGCATTGAGGTAGATCTGCTCCTCCTCCAGATGTCCGCAGCAGCCGCAGGTGTCTTGCACGCACACGCAGCCGTCGGTGACATGCAGCTTGCGGAACACGTCCGCGATCCGGTTGCCGACGGCGACCACCGCCCTCTCCGCCTTCTCGAAGTCCACCTCGAGCGTGTGGTAGTTCCGAGCGGCCGCCGTCGACAATTCGCTGCCGACGTCCGCGAGCGCCTTCTCCGCCGCCGCCAAGTCTGCCTCGAGCGCCGTTAAGTTCCGGGCAGCAAGGTCGGTCTCCACCACCTGGACGGCGTTGGAGTCTGCGGGATATAAGAGGCGCAAGTTATAGCTACGCTAGATTTAGTTTGAGTTTGCCCATTGAATTCAAGGAAGCGTATATTACTACGTATGTCAGGCTAAACATGCAACTTCCCATACCTGCCTGTATAACAAAACGTGTCAAATTGGATAGCATCTTGATTGGGACCAAAAACCTCCTTGGTGCAAACGACCAGGCCAAAATGTGTATCTAATATCTAGGCATAAAGAAGACATTATAAATTACCCAACAATCCTACAATAACACTACCATTGATTTATCTAATCTATATCTATCTACCTATCCCGGTGCCTTGCAACAAATTTACCTATTTATATATACAGGCGCACCGCGCAATTCGAATTGCATTTTTGGATAAATCAACAGACACATTGCCAATTCTGTGTAGTGTTGAGTGTCTGTGCGACTCAATGTGATTGTTGTTGGCCACAGACATGGACAAGACACGCTATAGTACGTCTCAGGTTATTTTACCAGCAGAAAACCGGTATTCTACAATTGTATGGTATAGGCCCATTGCCCTGAGGCGCTGCCAAAAGAACCTGAGACGTACTATTCCATAATATGATAGGAGCATTGCTTCAGTGTTTCTATCTGAAGGCAATCATGCGACCAATCTTTGGCTCCAACTATTAAAGCCATGCTGCTATCTGCCCTTTCCGGTCGCCATTATCTATTACTGCGTTGCAGCATTATTGTTTTGAGTTTTGAGCAGTACGGCGTAGCGACCGCCACCTCACACCCCGCTGTGTGGGGGAGGGGGGGGGCACCGTGGTCCAGAGGCTCAGTATCTCATGAGTGAACAAGTTATCAAAATGCCATCAAAGTCGAAATTAGAATCAGCCCCCAGTGGGGCGGGGTTTCCCAAGCGTATAATTAGCTTGTTTACAGAAATATATGAGGGGAAATCTATGATGGGGGGGGGGGGGGGCATCATATTCACGCCACGCCACTGGTTTTGAGTTATCACTGCAAGTGATGTGCCGAACTCCGATGAATTCATGCTCCGTTTCGAAGTGGCTGTGGCAATCCGAGTTGTTGTGTCTTTTTCAATAATATATTGGTGCAGTCTACAGCTTATGTAAAGGAGTCTTTCTTTATATTCGCATGTGAAAATTGCTCGCACAGCTAAACCAAGTACCAAAACAGTCTTGCAGCTGCAGAGCGATATAACAAAAATAAAATAGCAACTAATAGGCGATAATGTCTGCAATCTTTCCGCGAAATCAGCAAACAAAGTCTAGCCGCTCTCGAGTTCGACAGACGTGCCAAAACTTTCGCAGCGCGCTAACCTGGGTGCCAGCCGAAGATACTTAAAAATAATAGGCTGTTTTGCAAAACGTGCCATTTTACCACTTGGCGTTGTCAAGTTCCCACGTGAAATGGTTTTCTCACGTGCGCCCTCCGCGGCATTCTTGGAAGACACCTGTTGGGAACCGGTTATTGGAACCATCTCAGTCCTCTGCTCGCACTGGATCTGCTCGCACTGGATCTGCTCGCACTGGATCTGCTCGCACTGGATCTGCTCATTTAGATTTGGTGATTACCATTCTTCTGGAAGGTGGTAATCTTCCAGATGTCTTTACCATGTTTCAGCGTATATGAGCAAGTGGAGAAAATGTCTTTGCACAAAACCTCAGCTTCAGTTCGAATATTTACTTTCGGTTTGGTTTTAGCTTATTTTAGCAACCACAACAATCTCTCCGAGATTATTGCAATTAAAATGTTCCGGGAATCGCGATAAGCACAAACAAATATCATCAAATGTAAAAAACATATAATTTATTGCATATTGAGTTGTAACTTGTAATCGACACGATATAGGGTTCGATTTTGATAGCTGATTACAATCGATGTTGAATCAAAGTTTTCGTGCATCAAATGGCCGTTCTAAGACTCCGAACATCTTGCTCGGCTATAATCCTCTGCCCCCGCCCCTCGACGCAACTAACAAAAAAAGCAACAGAATGATTCTTGTTGACAATTCCGTAGAGGGTGATCGCTAAAAATTAGTGGTGCAGACTTTTACGTGATAAAAAGAGGGTCTAAATGTGCTCGAAAATCGTTCAAAAAACTCTGCATAGCGAAAGAGTGCGCGCTTTTTCGGGTCTCATCCTTTTTTGCAAAAAAGAGCGAATGGATATCGTTTCACAATCGATGCCTAGAGCCCATTTAGAGCTCATGTAGGCGATTTTTTTTTTAATTGCACCATACACACTTTTGAAAATATCAATCTGTGATGATAACCCGAAACTGGATAAACTCTTCCTTAATCTACTGGTATGATCAAATTAAAGATTGGAATATTACATATAGGGGTTCATTTCAGGGTTCAAGCCTCTGCATTCAACGTTGAAGTGGGGGTGGGGGTGAAAGTAGTGAAGTATTCACTCGTATAAGCGGGAAGAGAAGATAACGAAACAAGACAAGCCAAGATGGTGTGCAATGCACATAGTTGACACTCTTTGACTCGCCATCGAAGCTTATAATGTCTTGTGGTGGCGAACACTGAGTCTATTCTCTTATCTGACCCGGTTGGTGGGGGGTGCAAATCTTGCACCCTGGCAATATACCCATGGAGTGAAGGGGCGCACTTACCGCACGCTGGAAGACAAAGGCAAGGAAATCGCACAATATAGTACAACACGAGTACTTGATAACTACCTCAATTCAACGCATTCTCATGGGGTTGGATCGTGCCAAAAACAAACGCTTGCTAGAGCATGCCTTGATATCGACAAGTGGCGGCAAACTGTCCCTTTTGACGTTATTCGTAGGAGGCCTGACAAAAACAAGATCGCAGCGTGAGGCTCGTTTCATGCTGCGCTTCGACGCAAAAACAAACGTCTTGCGGCCAGACAAACAACGCATTGTTGCCTCACAAAATGGAACTCATCAATCAACAAGGATACCCGATCCCTGATAACCTCACCTTGACTCGTGAACTGGACGAGGCAGACGACGCCGACGACGCTGACCACCAAGAGGACGACGACGATCCCCGTCACCTTCATGCTGCGTGCTGTAGTGGAGCGTTTGGCCGGCTCTGTGCTGGACCCTGGCTGACCGTGTAGCGAAGCGTGCGAGGACCGCGAGTCTATCTAATGTCTACACTCTACAGTCGACACTCAACACTGCCTGCCCGCAGTGATCGAAAGCAAGACAGTCAGGTCGTATCTTTGGTCGGGTCAGCTCGGCAAGGCCCGCTAGGGGGCAGGGGGCACCGCGCATGGCGATCGATCGCCTCCCCCGTACGTCCCGCCCTCCCTTCGCCAACACGAGCTCTGGGGATTCACCGAACGCGAAATGAGCTAGCGCAGACTCGCGAGATGCTGTCGTTGCTGACGTTGCTGTCGTTGCTGCAAGCGCAGCTGACCCAAACGGCTGATCCAACGTTTTATACCAACGGGACTTTTGGTCTGAAATTGACACCAGCTGTCAACGTCATGCAGTGGTTCATTTTTTACTAAATAAGTGGGTACCTATTTAAGCTAAAGATACTTGTATGTATATAGGCTCAGAATAAGCCACTTATGCTATAATTTAAAAAAATATATAAAACATTTTCCAAAAACTACGGAAAGCATGATGTGGGATTCCCTGGGGTTGACGTATATGGACAAACTTTCGACATCAATAGGCGCAGAACAACAAGGGGAGGGGGAGGGGGTTAGGCAACCCCCCCCCCCCCCATCCCCCCCCCCCCCCCCCCCCCCGCCGCGGAAGGTGGGCTGGGAGTGCAGCCTACGCGAGATGTATTGCAGAATCAATGTCAGCTTTTGGAGCAAATCTACGCGTTTCAGAACATATCAGTCTTTCGTGCGTAGATTTAGAACAAATGGGCATTTTGTGCACCAATGTGTTTTCTCATTGAAAACAAGGATTCAGCGAATCATTCTGAAACGTAGTCGATGAACACCAAGGAGAACGTCAATCACCGATTTGTAAACCGTAGAAGGTATTTTATTTTCCTTGAGCCCGACTGCGTAATGAGAAAGATAAGAAAAGGCGCTTACGCCCAAACGAATTCCACTGATGTCCGTGTCGGACTGGCTACCCAAGGGCCCCGGCGGCGAGGAGCGGTCCCACTCGCTTGAAAAAAATCCATCCAAGTCATCGCCTCATTTTTCGGTTGCACTTTGCACTTTCCCTTTTCCTACTTTTGGGGGCCCCCGTGGTAGGAAAACTGAGGGCCCCCGCGGTCAATTAGCTCAGGGCCCCGGCGGCGATCTCCGCCTAGTCGCCCTGGCCCGACACTGACTGCTGTCATGGCAATGTGACACGATAATAATGTATATTTTAGTGTGTGTGTGTGCAAATTTGATTTTCTATATAGTTTCACGTCCGACTTTGCAACTTTCGCGAATTTGGTGGCAATTAGATATCGCAAAATGTAATATAGATCTAATCGATGTGTTTCTCCAGTCTTCACCTCTCTATCGTGATCATGAGTAATGCGCATGAGCAGGTAGTAGTTGATGTTGTCCAAGGGCCTCGTGGATTTAGAAACTGCCTGATAGGTCCATGATAATAATATGGTGTGTTTCCTAGCGACTATAGGAGGAGGGAGGGGGGGCTTCAATATATCCTCCTGAGCTGAGAAAAACTCAACTATTCTCTCATTTGGCTGCCATACTTCAATTTCTTATACTCATGTCTGCTTATCCCATCTACCTGACATACTAATTGGTGATTTTTGGCTTTTGGTAATAAAAAAAACACCCACAAATGTTGGTTCTAAGAAGCTACGATCGATTCAATGGAGACATTCGTATTTGCATTGCAGGAACCATTTATTCATAACACATAGTTTCTTCCGCATTTCCAACTGTAAAATGATGTATCTATACATCATTTAGACTATAGACGAACTCTGCAGCTTGCAAGCTGATCACTTGGTGGGTAGGCAATAGGCATCCCGCGCGGATTTCGAAAGCTCTGAGTATCTTGACGGCTTTCGGTCTAGATGTTTACCTAGTTAAAAACAACCTAGTTATGCAGAGGGACTGACGTTTCATTTCAGAGGAATTCATTCAGAAATTTGCGTTTGCATATGGAATGAATAGCGATAGGAAATTGGGAAGAAAAAGATATGTTATTGGACATTAAACCCAGTAGGTACCTAGTACTTATTTTCCAACAAATGCAGTATAGGCCTGTTTCAATAACAAATGCCTACCTAATCAAGCAGAATGCTCTGAGCAGAAAAACACGTCGTAATTACCAGAATATTATAAACAATCGTTTAATGCTTAATTATGCATAATTGAATTGGAATTTTATTGTACAGATAAATTTGGAATGTGCACAAATTGTAACGAGGACTGGATTTGTTAGCACGAAAAATATGCAATTGTCCTGGTAGGTAATTAATGTACTTACATGTACCTACAAGAGCAGTAAATAAACAGATAAAATCCTGGCAATTGGTGAACTGCCGTCCTTACCGCAAATGGGTCGAATTGGCCTTTCCCACAATTTCTGCATAGGTGCCTACTACCCAAAGCAATGAAGTTGGTACCTACTACCTACCTACCTGATAATAATAGAACATGTATCTACCTAGGTACACACACAGGTGCTGTAGGTTTGCCGTGGCTAGAACGTGAAACCTACCTATCGCTTGGTGTACGTGGCCAGATGTAACTCGAGATGAATAACGCTGATGAAACTTAACAAATTAAACAAACACAACTGTATATGCTAACAACGATATAGGACCGAAACACATCTCTGATTTGCTATTGGGAAAAGGAATTCCTATTTCCAGGACTTATCTTTTTGTTCTTGCAAGAGAAACTGCAAACTTGCAGTCGAGAACTTGCAGGAGACTTTATTTGGTACTTAACGTACAATTCGAAATCCTCAAGGGAATACAACCATGGGCAGTCGTCACGTAATCATTGTACTACAAATCTTACATTTTAGATGAATTTGACCCCAGTGTTAGCTGGAGAATTAACATTTGTTTGAAGTGTGCAAAGTCAGTTAGGAACTCTGGGTTTTGTCTGTAACTTTGGAAGGGAGGATGTTGTGATAGCTCAAAAACCAGGAATTAAACGTACATCAGTGAGTGCCTATACAGCTGTCCTTCTTTATTTGCTGGGAGCTGTAGTACACACTTCTAGCTTCACGAAAGCACATCATCAAATCCCAGCTTATTTGCCGACTTGTCGATTACATACGATCGTAATGTCATGGCGCACGGTTATTAAAGCTTAAACCGGGCCGCTACTATCAAACTTCGAACAGTTTTGGAAAAAACCTATGAGATTTGAAGGCAAAAAGAGTATCTCTGTTTTCCCAATTTTTCACTATGACATTCAAATTGACACTATGACATTCAAACTTTCAACTATATGACATTATCAACAACACCAACGCATTTTCAAAGTTTGAAAGAAAATTAACTCAGAACTGTGAAAATGGTGTTGGTGGGTTTCGGCAGCACGCTGACGACGAAATCGACTCTGGCACGTAATTAAACATCACCAAAACCGGGTCCCATCAAATAACTTCAGCAATTGATATTCTCTTGGTCTAGGTCTATTGATTGATTTCCTTTATTAGCTTAAATAAAGCAAACATTTAATGAATCCCGTTAGGGATCGTCAGGATGGAACATGTATGTTAACGTCTCAATTCTCGTGGTATAGGTCTGGGTCATCAAGCACGTCGTTGTCACGGCAACGAGGGCATCAGAAGGGTGCGTGACCCAAGGCCTTGCGGAAAGCGTCCGCGTTGACAACGTGTCCGAAACGCAGACAGAGTTTGGGCCGCACGGCGTCGGACGCAGAGTATCGCCGTAGCAACACGAATGGCGCGAAGGGCGTCGGGTCGATCTCGGCCAATGGGAGCAGGTCGCTGGCCGGGAGGCGGAGCTCGGAACGGCCGCCCCAGAAGCCCACGGTGGACAGACGCACCTGGGTCCGGGAACAAACTGCTGTCACTCCGCCAATAGCATTGAGTTTATAGGTTTAGGCACGGGTTTTCAGTGGCACTTTAAGATACTAATAACGGTCTATTAGCAAAAAAAAGCTCTGATTGGACGTTGCTAAGCAAATAACAAGTTAACAGTCCTTTAGATATACCTATAACGTGCCACTGAAAAACTGGGTCTGAGAGTGTGATGGCAATAGTTCTCAATTTCATAGTAAAAAATAGTATTTTAAGTTATTAATTTTCTTAGACTCATGTCTACTATATCCTAACTTTAGCACTAGTTTTGAAAAAAACTATTTCAAACTGGGATTTGAATGTGGTATGAATGGTATGGTATGAATGAGATGTGGTAGGACTATTTAGTTATGTGCCTTTTAACGAAACAATTGCGATTTTAAAGAAAAACAGCAGGAAATTTAAGTTACCATTAACTATTGTTAATTTAATAGAAGAATGTTTAAAGTGCAATTATTTCTTATGGGATGGCCAATTATATCAGCAGAAAGAAGGGATAGATAGCTATGGGGTCTCCTTTGTCACCAGCGTTAGCAAATATTTTCATGGCAAATCTAGAGACAGTAGCTTTAAATAATGCAGAACTGAAGCCTAGATGTTTCTTTAGATACGTAGATGACACCTTTTTGATTTGGCCACATGGGAGGGAACATCTGGATAGTTTCTTAGAACACATGAATCGTCAACACGATAGAATAAAGTTTACCATGGAGGTGGAGGAGAATAGAAGCTTAGCTTTTCTAGATGTTTTGTTAATTAGGAAAGAAGTCGGTTCATTAGGACACGGTTCACAGAAAGAAAACAAACACAAACAGGGTTTTACACGCAGATTCTTGTCACCACCCTAGCCAAAAACAAGGGGTTCTAAACACTTTAGCTACTAGGTCAGCTAGATTGACAGATGTAGATCATTTTGAGGGAGAAAAGGAGAAACTTAGAGTCATTTTTCAACAAAATGGCTATAAAGTCAAGGAAATAAGAAGAGTACTTGACAAAATGGACAGGCTAAAACAGGAGGAAGTTGTGGGGGTTGGTACGGAAATAATAGAGAAAGGAATTAGTGAGAGCAGTTTAGATGAGATCAAAGCAATCGCAGTTTTACCATATGTACCAAAAATAGGAGAGAAGATTAAGAAAGTATTGTCAAAGAACAGTATTTTTACAGCATTTAGAGCTGACAGAAAAGTCAGTTCAATGATCAGACCAGTAAAGGATCAAATCCCATTGGATTGTAAAGGGGTGTATGAAGTTAGTTGTGAGTTTGGGAAGGTTTATATCGGAGAGACAGGGAGAAAAATTAGTACAAGAGTAAAGGAACATGAAAGACACATAAGGTTAGCAAAACAATCAAATACACAGGGTGAAAAACAAAGACATTTAAACCAATCAGCTTGTGCAGAACACGGGAATGAGTTTCAACATCACATTCAAATAGATAAGGTCAGAGTATTATGTAGGGATAAAAAGAAATACACTAGGAAAGTCAGAGAAGCAATAGAAATAAAGAAACAACCTAATAATTTCAATAGGGATGATAGTTTTCAGCTCGATAGGGCATGGGGAACAGTGTTGCAATATAAACATAGAATAGAAGATATAGTAGAAGCACAGGTAGAAGAGGTCGAAAAACAGGGAGCCGACACACAGGATAAGGAGGGTAATGGGTGGGCAGGTAGATTAAGGAATCGAGTATCAAATGTATAGTTTTTGTTCTTTTGGAAGGTTAGATTTTAAAAGGCTTTGAATAGTGGGTTTACAATTCTTGAAACAGCATACGTTATGCACTAGGTTTTATTAATTTTTCACATCACATTTGATAAGATAAAAAGACGACTACGAATTATTGCTCTTTTCATAATGTTTAATATTGATTTTGAAAATACCAATTTTTCGAGGTCGTTTTTCTTTGGGTTTTGGTTGGTTTTGAAATTGTAGATGGGTAAAAATCCCGTCAGGGTCCAGAAATAATTATTCAAAACTTTTTTTAAACATTATTTTTGGATTTTGACAAGATAATTAAAATTTAGGAAGCTTAGTTTAATAACAATAATTGTTGGTTCTTTTGTTCATGTTTTAACGTCAGTCAAGCTTTCACCCTTGATAAAGTAACTAGCATGTGTTACAAAACGTCGGGAAACCAGTGAGACTTTTCATTTAGCATTCAAATCCCAGTTTGAAATAGTTTTTTTCAGTATTTTAAGTTGTACCTAACGTATGAGTACAACTTCCTAAAAACAATTAGGTACGTGATTTTAAAGATGTGAAAAAAAACTGTATCAAACTGGGATTTGAATGCGTAATAAAAGTCTCACTGGTTTACTGACGATTCGTTACATATACTAGTTACTTTCTCGATGGTGATAGCTAAGTACTAACTACTACGTAGTATATGCTACGAACATCGGGAAATCAGAGAGACTTTTATTTAGCATTGAAATCCCAGTGTTGAAATAGAAGTGTGCGTTTGGAAACTAGCGCTAAAGACAGGACATGGAAGACACGAGTCTAGGAGATTCAACGGCAATTGTGGTGCGTACCTGCACAGTGGCTGCGTTCCCGCGCGAGACCCACACGCGGCCAACGAGGTCCGTGCAGAACGCGCCCGCCGCAAACAGTGCCGCCACCGCCGTCAAGCCTAGCAGACACAAGGTTATTTTTTATTTTATTTATTTTATTCATAACTTTGGTACAATACTGGTGGTTAGGAGCTTGGGTGACTTTAAAATATATTTAAACTTTACAATACTTAAGAAGTCTTAGATATACCTATATAGCTTAGGATGGCTTGAATTTCTACTGAATTAATCATGACTACCTATGTGCCATTGCAATAGCCTTTTCGAAGGTTACTTTGAAATGAATGAATGAGTGAATGAAGGAATATCATGGCAATTTCATTTGTTAAATTTCATTTCATTCAACTCATGAATGAACTGGCAATTATTGCACGCCTAGGCTCTGTCATTGGTCAAGATGTTGCCATGGCACAAGACAAGCATGATTAATTTATGATTATTTTATGACCACCATTTGATAAAAGTTGCATGGGATGATTTTGTTAAGGTTATTTAGTTAGCATCTTCTGTAGAAGGACTTTAGGGATAGGTAGGTAGTTATAGCAATGAGAATAGCAAAAGGGATTCCAATCCCATTTCATTAAAAATGTTTCTACTTTGCGGTTAGGTACATGTTCTTATTAATATGATGACGCTCAGATTCGAGCGTCAGAGCGCAGCCAACGCAAACCATGGGCTGACGAAATCAAATGCCAACGGAACATTACCATTATTTGTGACACGATACAAAGATGATTTCATTTGGAATGACTGTTTCAGACTTTTGTCTCCTGCAAGAAGAATATAAACCTAAACTTTGAGCAGTGCAATAATTATGGTCTGATATTGGACAGTTTAGCAAAAAAAAAAAGGGGGATTCTAATCTTCATCAAAAACATAGATATTCACACTAGGTAGACATTAAAATATGCCAGGAGCTAAAGTGAAGAGCATACTTCAAACAAGGTTATTATATAGTATCTTTGCTTCATACGGTATCTCATTGGCCCTGCAGTAGTACTAGTTACTTTCTCATGGGAGCTAAACTACATTGGCAGAGTTAACATCGTTAATATGAAGTCCCGTTTCAATGTGTCTCGTGCTCACTTATTGCCGCGATGGGCAGAGCTGCATCCAACGGGATAAAGCCCGCCGTCTGACAAGCGTAGCTGAGCGGAATTGCGACGGAGCTGACGCAAGTCTGGTAGAGTTTCACCCGGTTGACGACGGCTGCCACTTGGATGTACGGGAACGTGTACGCCAGGTCGTAGTTGTCCAAGTCGTCGGTGGATTCAGAGACCTTGCTCGAAAGATTGTCGCCTTTTAAACCAGACGAGAAAGTTTTTCTCAAGGCACAACGTGAAGCGAGAGGCGCACAAAGTTTCCTTAGAGATGTGGTCCCTAGAAACCGTGTCCTGGCTACACACGGCAGAATTGACATATTGTGTCGCCAACCGAAGTTACCTCAAAGTCAGCTGACGCATAACACAGTTATTTAAGCTAAATAATGGATCTCACTACACTTAGATACTCAAACAGGACAGGATTTGAACTACGTTAAGAGCAAAGTTAGGAAATTCTCCGAACGAAATGGGATTTGTCTGGTCTGAAATCCGAATGTAAGGTTAGGTTATAGCACGTGCAGTCAACTGACCTGACCCTACCCCCCCCCCCCTTTCACTAGGCGCTTTTGATGGTGTACCTACGCAAACAGCTGATTGGTCACCGATACCATTGTGGTACAGAGGTCGGGGAGGTTAGGTCGTTGGGTTGATTGTTTATGTTGTGATAGAAGAATCTGAGGTCAGCTGTGATGTTTTGCTAGGGAAATGTGTTGTGGTTTTAAACTTTGAAGTGGCGAACTGGTCAGCTTTCAGCCAATTTCTGTCGGCAAGTGCTTGCAGCCATGTCTCGCGGCCCTAGGACGTTTCGCTTGGTCGTCGGCTCAGCGCTGGCGATCTCTGGAGCCGCTGGCGCGGCTTACGTGTTGAAGAACAAGCCGGACTACTTTGGACGTCACGGCTTAGATCGAATCGGATGGACCAACTTGCCGGCCGTCGACCACGGCAGTGACTTGGCTAGAACAATTGCCAAGGCCCGCGACTTGATGGTGCGGTTCAAGGAGGAGATCGGGACGCCGGGAATCGTCGTCGCCGTCAGCGTCGATGGGCAGACAGTGTGGGCCGAAGGTAAAGGCGAGACAGGACCAAGTAGCGTAGCAGGTGGCTGTATTGAAGTCGTGGGAGAGAATTGTATGTATAGCCGCTATGGGAAGCGCCAGTGAAACAGATTTAATAACAGTAGTGCCGGCATCCCTTGATTGTATTCTCATCTACATGGCTTGTTGGCGAGGGGAATGCCAAGTGGTGGGAGAGAGAACTGTGTAGCGATGATGGGCAGAGCGAGTGAAACAGATGTAATAACAGTAGTGCCGGCATCCCTTGATTGTATTCTCATCTACTTGGCTTGTAGGCGAGGGGAAATCTAAGTCGTGGGAGAGAGAGCTGTGTAGCGATGATGGGCAGAGTGAGTGAAACAGATGCAATAACAGCATCCCTTGATGATATTCTCATCTACTTGGCTGGTAGGCGAGGGGACTCGCTTAGGGCCAGGCTCCCTTGCCTCGAGACTTGGCGTGGCCAACACACGCTTTGACCGACTGTGTGCCGACAGCCAGACTCGGGAGTAACGTTTGGCCGTCGTTCCGCAGGCGCCGGCCTGGCCGACGTGGAGAACGGCGTGCCCTGCGGCCCGGACACCGTGCTGCGCATCGCCAGCATCAGCAAGAGCGTCGCCATGACGCTGGTCGCCCGCCAATGGGAGGCCGGCCGGCTGGACATGGATCGACCGGTGCAGCACTACGTGCCCGACTTCCCGGAGAAGATCGTCGACGGCGAGAAGGTTGGCACGGCGGTCTGGGCGACTCATTGGGCGACAGATTGGATGTTTTGTGCATTTCTGTGGTTATCACCGTGGTAACGGCACGGCCTACTGTTACATTACATCAGGCCGTCTCTATCGCGCGTCTGGCTGTTTGGTTTGTAGTTTCCCCGCTAGATCGCTGCTCTGTCCGGGGAAAAGTGCGAGGTCCGAGTGGCTCCGAGTCCAAAAAGCAACTTGGCGACACAAAAATGTGAATGGAAATAGATAATGAGAGCTTAGAGTCAAGGTATGAATAAATATAATTGGGCATAGGTAGGTATTTATTTCGATGAAAAGAAAGTAGGTACCTATTTAAAATAGTGTTCCTTGGCTGCAAAGCGAAATAAATTGCGCGTAAATGCTTTCAAGAAAAAAATTTTGACGTTTCGCATGAGCCTATGGCGCCATGTTGCTTTTTCGTCTCGGGGCCCGAACTGACCCGAACTATTCCCCAAACAGTGCAGCGATCTGACAGGAAAACTACAAACTAAAAATCTCGAATCCCAATTGAGACGGCCTGGTGTAATATAACAGTAGGCCATGGTTACGGCATTTGGTTTACTATAGGTAAATTAAAAACCCAACGGTATTACCAAATTGGTAATAGGACTCGAAAGCATATTTGCCTATGGGCTAAATAAGGGAATAAAGGCCATATTCCACTAGCATTGCAACCTGCTGAGCCTAGGCCTTCTTACTGCAAATTTGCTATCATGGCCAATGGACCACAATCATTCCGAGGGCAGCTTGGCTGCAATGGCAGTGTGAACGACTGTAAGGGTAGGTACGAATGGAAACTGTTGAGACTAGCAACGCTGCATGTTGATAGTAACATAGTAGCAGTGACTTGTATACATCAGGGCCCTTACCTAGCGCGGCCATTTGGAGCGGCTACCATGCGGCTAATTAGGGCTTCGCGAACGCAATTTGTGTTGCGTTGAAGATGAGCGTAGGTAGCGGTTTGTGTATAGCGGATTAAAAGGTGCAGGCAGCAGTCACAAGAAAACCATGGAGCACCAAACCTGACCATTGCCTTCTCGAAAATTCTAATCACTTGAAAATGTATGCGGATTCTGACGTTCCTTTGTTTCTCTTCGAGGTCAACAAAGCTGGTAACCAAGGAAACGAAGGAAACCGGACTCGTATTGAATCAGCCGTCAAATCACGAAAAAAACACCACAAAAATGCTAATAAAAACCAATTGGAAAAACCTACCGAACTAAGATTTGCAGGCATGATAAATATGTATAAGGTCAACATGTTTAGAAGTTTTGGTGAAGTTTTCAAAACTTTGAAATTTACAGAGCTTCAAAATACTGAAAAAATCGAAAAATTTCGTAAAAATTGATTTATAAAAATTTACTGAACTGATCTTTTTCAAAAACGCAGGGGGTCTAAGTTGAGAACAGAGGTAGATACTCAGAAATTTTCATCCATGTCAGTTCAGGCGTTTGGTCTGTAGAGCGCGCACAAACACAAAAAAAAAAAAAAAAAAACAACAACAAAAAAAAACATACACAAGTGACTTTTTTTTGGGGTAAGTGAAATAGAAGATTTCGCTCCGCTCATCAATAAGCCTGGCTGGCGGTGTTATATAACCCGGACCTAGAGCGGCCATTTCAACAATGGGCAGTTTGTTGATTTCGTAGCACCGCTAGCAACCAGTATTACGGTGGTGCTACGATGATAGCATTATCTAGAAGGCATACTGCTTTTTAAACGATCATCATTGTGCAGTGAAGTCAAATCAACCAATCTCATGGCTTGTTACTAAAGTCAGGGTCTATGTGCCCCGGCTATATAACCCGGCCGTAATACTGCCGCTCTAGGTCGGGGTTACTGCTTGGTGCTACGGTGGTGTTAATTAGCCAGGGTAGATTGCTAGTAATCCCGGGACTACGAGTGGCCAAGCTAGGTCGGGGTTACTGCTTGGTGCTACGGTGGTGTTAATTAGCCAGGGTAGATTGCTAGTAATCCCGGGACTACGAGTAGCCGCGCTAGGTCGGGGTTACTGCTTGGTGCTACAGTGGTGTTAATGAGCCAGGGTAGATTGCTAGTAATCCCGGGACTACGAGTGGCCGCTCTAGGTCGGGGTTACTGCTTGGTGCTACAGTGGTGTTAATTAGCCAGGGTGGATTGCTAGTAATCCCGGGACTACGAGTGGCCGCTCTAGGTCGGGGTTACTGCTTGGTGCTACGGTGGTGTTAATGAGCCAGGGTAGATTGCTAGTAATCCCGGGACTACGAGTGGCCGCTCTAGGTCGGGGTTACTGCTTGGTGCTACGGTGGTGTTAATGAGCCAGGGTAGATTGCTAGTAATCCCGGGACTACGAGTGGCCGCGCTAGGTTGGGGTTACTGCTTGGTGCTACGGTGGTGTTAATTAGCCAGGGTAGATTGCTAGTAATCCCGGGACTACGAGTGGCCGCGCTAGGTCGGGGTTACTGCTTGGTGCTACGGTGGTGTTAATTAGCCAGGGTAGATTGCTAGTAATCCCGGGACTACGAGTGGCCGCGCTAGGTCGGGGTTACTGCTTGGTGCTACGGTGGTGTTAATTAGCCAGGGTAGATTGCTAGTAATCCAGGGACTACGAGTGGCCGCGCTAGGTCGGAGTTACTGCTGGGTGCTACGGTGGTGTTATTTAGCCAGGGTAGATTGCTAGTAATCCCGGGACTACGAGTGGCCGCTGTAGGTCGGGGTTACTGCTTGGTGCTACGGTGGTGTTAATTAGCCAGGGTAGATTGCTAGTAATCCCGGGACTACGAGTGGCCGCGCTAGTTCGGGGTTACTGCTTGGTGCTACGGTGGTGTTAATTAGCCAGGGTAGATTGCTAGTAATCCCGGGACTACGAGTGGCCGTGCTAGGTCGGGGTTACTGCTTGGTGCTACGGTGGTGTTAATTAGCCAGGGTAGATTGCTAGTAATCCCGGGACTACGAGTGGCCGCTCTAGGTCGGGGTTACTGCTTGGTGCTCCGGTGGTGTTAACTAGCCAGGGTAGATTGCTAGTAATCCCGGGACTACGAGTGGCCGCGCTAGGTCGGGGTTACTGCTTGGTGCTACGGTGGTGTTAATTAGCCAGGGTAGATTGCTAGAAATCCCAGGACTACGAGTGGCCGCGCTAGGTCGGGGTTACTGCTTGGTGCTACGGTGGTATTAATTAGCCAGGGTAGATTACTAGTAATCCCGGGACTACGAGTGGCCGCGCTAGGTCGGAGTTACTGCTGGGGTCTACGGTGGTGTTAATTAGCCAGGGTAGATTGCTAGTAATCCCGGGACTACGAGTCGCCGCGCTAGGTCGGGGTTACTGCTTGGTGCTACGGTGGTGTTAATTAGCCAGGGTAGATTGCTAGTAATCCCGGGACTACGAGTGGCCGCGCTAGGTCGGAGTTACTGCTGGGTGCTACGGTGGTGTTAATTAGCCAGGGTAGATTGCTAGTAATCCCGGGACTACGAGTGGCCAAGCTAGGTCGGGGTTACTGCTTGGTGCTACGGTGGTGTTAAATAGCCAGGGTAGATTGCTAGTAATCCCGGGACTACGAGTAGCCGCGCTAGGTCGGGGTTACTGCTTGGTGCTACGGTGGTGCTAATTAGCCAGGGTAGATTGCTAGTAATCCCGGGACTACGAGTGGCCGCTCTAGGTCGGGGTTACTGCTTGGTGCTACGGTGGTGTTAATTAGCCAGGGTAGATTGCTAGTAATCCCGGGACTACGAGTGGCCGCGCTAGGTCGGGGTTACTGCTTGGTGCTACGGTGGTGTTAATTAGCCAGGGTAGATTGCTAGTAATCCCGGGACTACGAGTGGCCGTGCTAGGTCGGGGTTACTGCTTTGTGCTACGGTGGTGTTAATTAGCCAGGGTAGATTGCTAGTAATCCCGGGACTACGAGTGGCCGCTCTAGGTCGGGGTTACTGCTTGGTGCTCCGGTGGTGTTAATTAGCCAGGGTAGATTGCTAGTAATCCCGGGACTACGAGTGGCCGCGCTAGGTCGGGGTTACTGCTTGGTGCTACGGTGGTGTTAATTAGCCAGGGTAGATTGCTAGAAATCCCAGGACTACGAGTGGCTGCGCTAGGTCGGGGTTACTGCTTGGTGCTACGGTGGTATTAATTAGCCAAGGTAGATTGCTAGTAATCCCGGGACTACGAGTGGCCGCGCTAGGTCGGAGTTACTGCTGGGTGCTACGGTGGTGTTAATTAGCCAGGGTAGATTGCTAGTAATCCCGGGACTACGAGTGGCCGCGCTAGGTCGGGGTTACTGCTTGGTGCTACGGTGGTGTTAATTAGCCAGGGTAGATTGCTAGTAATCCCGGGACTACGAGTGGCCGCTCTAGGTCGGAGTTACTGCTGGGTGCTACGGTGGTGTTAATTAGCCAGGGTAGATTGCTAGTATTCCCGGGACTTCGAGTGGCCAAGCTAGGTCGGGGTTACTGCTTGGTGCTACGGTTGTTGTAAATAGCCAGGGTAGATTGCTAGTAATCCCGGGACTACGAGTGGCCGCGCTAGGTCGGGGTTACTGCTTGGTGCTACGGTGGTGTTAATTAGCCAGGGTAGATTGCTAGTAATCCCGGGACTACGAGTGGCCGCGCTAGGTCGGAGTTACTGCTGGGTGCTACGGTGGTGTTAATTAGCCAGGGTAGATTGCTAGTAATCCCGGGACTACGAGTGGCCAAGCTAGGTCGGGGTTACTGCTTGGTGCTACGGTGGTGTTAAATAGCCAGGGTAGATTGCTAGTAATCCCGGGACTACGAGTAGCCGCGCTAGGTCGGGGTTACTGCTTGGTGCTACGGTGGTGCTAATTAGCCAGGGTAGATTGCTAGTAATCCCGGGACTACGAGTGGCCGCTCTAGGTCGGGGTTACTGCTTGGTGCTACGGTGGTGTTAATTAGCCAGGGTAGATTGCTAGTAATCCCGGGACTACGAGTGGCCGCGCTAGGTCGGGGTTACTGCTTGGTGCTACGGTGGTGTTAATTAGCCAGGGTAGATTGCTAGTAATCCCGGGGACTACGAGTGGCCGTGCTAGGTCCGGGTTACTGCTTGGTGCTACGGTGGTGTTAATTAGCCAGGGTAGATTGCTAGTAATCCCGGGACTACGAGTGGCCGCTCTAGGTCGGGGTTACTGCTTGGTGCTCCGGTGGTGTTAACTAGCCAGGGTAGATTGCTAGTAATCCCGGGACTACGAGTGGCCGCGCTAGGTCGGGGTTACTGCTTGGTGCTACGGTGGTGTTAATTAGCCAGGGTAGATTGCTAGAAATCCCAGGAATACGAGTGGCCGCGCTAGGTCGGGGTAACTGCTTGGTGCTACGGTGGTATTAATTAGCCAGGGTAGATTGCTAGTAATCCCGGGACTACGAGTGGCCACGCTAGGTCGGAGTTACTGCTGGGGTCTACGGTGGTGTTAATTAGCCAGGGTAGATTGCTAGTAATCCCGGGACTACGAGTGGCCGCGCTAGGTCGGGGTTACTGCTTGGTGCTACGGTGGTGTTAATTAGCCAGGGTAGATTGCTAGTAATCCCGGGACTACGAGTGGCCGCGCTAGGTCGGAGTTACTGCTGGGTGCTACGGTGGTGTTAATTTGCCAGGGTAGATTGCTAGTAATCCCGGGACTACGAGTGGCCAAGCTAGGTCGGGGTTACTGCTTGGTGCTACGGTGGTGTTAAATAGCCAGGGTAGATTGCTAGTAATCCCGGGACTACGAGTAGCCGCGCTAGGTCGGGGTTACTGCTTGGTGCTACGGTGGTGCTAATTAGCCAGGGTAGATTGCTAGTAATCCCGGGACTACGAGTGGCCGCTCTAGGTCGGGGTTACTGCTTGGTGCTACGGTGGTGTTAATTAGCCAGGGTAGATTGCTAGTAATCCCGGGACTACGAGTGGCCGCGCTAGGTCGGGGTTACTGCTTGGTGCTACGGTGGTGTTAATTAGCCAGGGTAGATTGCTAGTAATCCCGGGACTACGAGTGGCCGTGCTAGGTCGGGGTTACTGCTTGGTGCTACGGTGGTGTTAATTAGCCAGGGTAGATTGCTAGTAATCCCGGGACTACGAGTGGCCGCTCTAGGTCGGGGTTACTGCTTGGTGCTCCGGTGGTGTTAATTAGCCAGGGTTGATTGCTAGTAATCCCGGGACTACGAGTGGCCGCGCTAGGTCGGGGTTACTGCTTGGTGCTACGGTGGTGTTAATTAGCCAGGGTAGATTGCTAGAAATCCCAGGACTACGAGTGGCCGCGCTAGGTCGGGGTTACTGCTTGGTGCTACGGTGGTGTTAATTAGCCAGGGTAGATTGCTAGTAATCCCTGGACTACGAGTGGCCGCTCTAGGTCGGGGTTACTGCTTGGTGCTACGGTGGTGTTAATTAGCCAGGGTAGATTGCTAGTAATCCCGGGACTACGAGTGGCCGCGCTAGGTCGGGGTTACTGCTTGGTGCTACGGTGGTATTAATTAGCCAGGGTAGATTGCTAGTAATCCCGGGACTACGAGTGGCCGCGCTAGGTCGGGGTTACTGCTTGGTGCTACGGTGGTATTAATTAGCCAGGGTAGATTGCTAGTAATCCCGGGACTACGAGTGGCCGCGCTAGGTCGGGGTTACTGCTTGGTGCTACGGTGGTGTTAATTAGCCAGGGTAGATTGCTAGAAATCCCAGGACTACGAGTGGCTGCGCTAGGTCGGGGTTACTGCTTGGTGCTACGGTGGTATTAATTAGCCAAGGTAGATTGCTAGTAATCCCGGGACTACGAGTGGCCGCGCTAGGTCGGAGTTACTGCTGGGTGCTACGGTGGTGTTAATTAGCCAGGGTAGATTGCTAGTAATCCCGGGACTACGAGTGGCCGCGCTAGGTCGGGGTTACTGCTTGGTGCTACGGTGGTGTTAATTAGCCAGGGTAGATTGCTAGTAATCCCGGGACTACGAGTGGCCGCTCTAGGTCGGAGTTACTGCTGGGTGCTACGGTGGTGTTAATTAGCCAGGGTAGATTGCTAGTAATCCCGGGACTTCGAGTGGCCAAGCTAGGTCGGGGTTACTGCTTGGTGCTACGGTTGTTGTAAATAGCCAGGGTAGATTGCTAGTAATCCCAGGACTACGAGTGGCCGCGCTAGGTCGGGGTTACTGCTTGGTGCTACGGTGGTGTTAATTAGCCAGGGTAGATTGCTAGTAATCCCGGGACTACGAGTGGCCGCGCTAGGTCGGAGTTACTGCTGGGTGCTACGGTGGTGTTAATTAGCCAGGGTAGATTGCTAGTAATCCCGGGACTACGAGTGGCCAAGCTAGGTCGGGGTTACTGCTTGGTGCTACGGTGGTGTTAAATAGCCAGGGTAGATTGCTAGTAATCCCGGGACTACGAGTAGCCGCGCTAGGTCGGGGTTACTGCTTGGTGCTACGGTGGTGCTAATTAGCCAGGGTAGATTGCTAGTAATCCCGGGACTACGAGTGGCCGCTCTAGGTCGGGGTTACTGCTTGGTGCTACGGTGGTGTTAATTAGCCAGGGTAGATTGCTAGTAATCCCGGGACTACGAGTGGCCGCGCTAGGTCGGGGTTACTGCTTGGTGCTACGGTGGTGTTAATTAGCCAGGGTAGATTGCTAGTAATCCCGGGGACTACGAGTGGCCGTGCTAGGTCCGGGTTACTGCTTGGTGCTACGGTGGTGTTAATTAGCCAGGGTAGATTGCTAGTAATCCCGGGACTACGAGTGGCCGCTCTAGGTCGGGGTTACTGCTTGGTGCTCCGGTGGTGTTAACTAGCCAGGGTAGATTGCTAGTAATCCCGGGACTACGAGTGGCCGCGCTAGGTCGGGGTTACTGCTTGGTGCTACGGTGGTGTTAATTAGCCAGGGTAGATTGCTAGAAATCCCAGGAATACGAGTGGCCGCGCTAGGTCGGGGTAACTGCTTGGTGCTACGGTGGTATTAATTAGCCAGGGTAGATTGCTAGTAATCCCGGGACTACGAGTGGCCACGCTAGGTCGGAGTTACTGCTGGGGTCTACGGTGGTGTTAATTAGCCAGGGTAGATTGCTAGTAATCCCGGGACTACGAGTGGCCGCGCTAGGTCGGGGTTACTGCTTGGTGCTACGGTGGTGTTAATTAGCCAGGGTAGATTGCTAGTAATCCCGGGACTACGAGTGGCCGCGCTAGGTCGGAGTTACTGCTGGGTGCTACGGTGGTGTTAATTTGCCAGGGTAGATTGCTAGTAATCCCGGGACTACGAGTGGCCAAGCTAGGTCGGGGTTACTGCTTGGTGCTACGGTGGTGTTAAATAGCCAGGGTAGATTGCTAGTAATCCCGGGACTACGAGTAGCCGCGCTAGGTCGGGGTTACTGCTTGGTGCTACGGTGGTGCTAATTAGCCAGGGTAGATTGCTAGTAATCCCGGGACTACGAGTGGCCGCTCTAGGTCGGGGTTACTGCTTGGTGCTACGGTGGTGTTAATTAGCCAGGGTAGATTGCTAGTAATCCCGGGACTACGAGTGGCCGCGCTAGGTCGGGGTTACTGCTTGGTGCTACGGTGGTGTTAATTAGCCAGGGTAGATTGCTAGTAATCCCGGGACTACGAGTGGCCGTGCTAGGTCGGGGTTACTGCTTGGTGCTACGGTGGTGTTAATTAGCCAGGGTAGATTGCTAGTAATCCCGGGACTACGAGTGGCCGCTCTAGGTCGGGGTTACTGCTTGGTGCTCCGGTGGTGTTAATTAGCCAGGGTTGATTGCTAGTAATCCCGGGACTACGAGTGGCCGCGCTAGGTCGGGGTTACTGCTTGGTGCTACGGTGGTGTTAATTAGCCAGGGTAGATTGCTAGAAATCCCAGGACTACGAGTGGCCGCGCTAGGTCGGGGTTACTGCTTGGTGCTACGGTGGTGTTAATTAGCCAGGGTAGATTGCTAGTAATCCCTGGACTACGAGTGGCCGCTCTAGGTCGGGGTTACTGCTTGGTGCTACGGTGGTGTTAATTAGCCAGGGTAGATTGCTAGTAATCCCGGGACTACGAGTGGCCGCGCTAGGTCGGGGTTACTGCTTGGTGCTACGGTGGTATTAATTAGCCAGGGTAGATTGCTAGTAATCCCGGGACTACGAGTGGCCGCGCTAGGTCGGGGTTACTGCTTGGTGCTACGGTGGTATTAATTAGCCAGGGTAGATTGCTAGTAATCCCGGGACTACGAGTGGCCGCGCTAGGTCGGGGTTACTGCTTGGTGCTACGGTGGTATTAATTAGCCAGGGTAGATTGCTAGTAATCCCGGGACTACGAGTGGCCGCGCTAGGTAAGGCCCCCGTTCTTTTGACAATATCTTGTCAAGTTCTATCCTTCTGTATTTTGTTGTTAAATAAACTTTCATCCCAGACACTCTTACTTATTTTGGAAACAATCGCGTGTGCCCTCCAGGTGGCGGTGACGGCGAGACACCTGGCCGGCCACCTGTCGGGCGTGCGCCACTACGCCAAGCGCGGAGACGACAAAGCGACAGACGACGACGAACCCGAGTTCTACGCGGCGCGGCGCTGCGAGACGACGGCGCAGGCGCTGGAGGCGTTCAAGGACGACGAGCTCGTGCACAAACCGGGTCGGTTCAGGGGCTAGCGGGCGGGGTTTTGCACGAACCGGGTCGGTTCAGGGGTTAGCGGGCGGGGTTTTGCACAAACCGGGTCGGTTCAGGGGCTAGCGGGCGGGGTTTTGCACGAACCGGATTGGTTCAGGGGTTAGCGACCGGGGTTTTGGACAAACCGGGTCGGTTCAGGGGTTAGGGAGAGGGGTTTTGCACGAACCGGATTGGTTCAGGGGCTAGCGGGCGGGGTTTTGCACGAACTGGATTGGTTCAGGGGCTAGCGACCGGGGTTTTGGACAAACCGGGTCGGTATAGGGGCTAGCGAGCGGGGTTTTGCACGAACCGGATTGGTTCAGGGGCTAGCGGGCGGGGTTTTGCACAAACCGGGTCGGTTCAGGGGCTAGCGGGCGGGGTTTTGCACGAACCGGATTGGTTCAGGGGTTAGCGACCGGGGTTTTGGACAAACCGGGTCGGTTCAGGGGTTAGGGAGAGGGGTTTTGCACGAACCGGATTGGTTCAGGGGCTAGCGGGCGGGGTTTTGCACGAACCGGATTGGTTCAGGGGCTAGCGACCGGGGTTTTGGACAAACCGGGTCGGTATAGGTGCTAGCGAGCGGGGTTTTGCACGAACCGGATTGGTTCAGGGGCTAGCGGGCGGGGTTTTGCACGAACCGGATTGGTTCAGGGGTTAGCGAGCGGGGTTTTGCACGAACCGGGTCGGTTCAGGGGCTAGCGGGTGTGGTTTTGCACGAACCGGATTGGTTCAGGGGCTAGCGAGCGGGGTTTGGGACAAACCGGGTCGGTATAGGGGCTAGCGAGCGGGGTTTTATACGAACCGGATTGGTTCAGGGGTTAGCGGGCGGGGTTTTGCACGAACCGGATTGGTTCAGGGGCTAGCAGGCGGGGTTTGGGACAAACCGGGTCGGTATAGGGGCTAGCGAGCGGGGTTTTGCACGAACCGGATTGGTTCAGGGGCTAGCAGGCGGGGTTTTGCACGAACCGGATTGGTTCAGGGGCTAGCAGGCGGGGTTTGGGACAAACCGGGTCGGTATAGGGGCTAGCGAGCGGGGTTTTGCACGAACCGGATTGGTTCAGGGGCTAGCGGGCGGGGTTTTGCACGAACCGGAGTGGTTGCCGTGTAAACAACGGTGCGTTTCCGTGACAAACTCGTGGTTGCCAGGCTCCAAGTTCCTGTACTCTACGCACGGCTGGACGCTGCTGAGCGCGGTGGTTGAGGCGGCGGCCGGTGAGCCGTTTGCCCGGCAGCTCGACCGGCTGTTCCACGAGCTGGGCATGCGGAACACGTTCCTCGACCACCACGACAGGATCGTCAACAATCGCGCCAGGTGGGTATCTACTTCGTTTTGTGTAAGACGATAGTAGTCACTGTAGCTTACGTGAGCGCCAATTTGACAACACTGAAATTCTGTCGTCATCTTTATACCTTCTAATTAGGGGTGTGCGAATAGTGGTTTTCTTGGTTCGAATCGAATATTGAATATTTTTAAAATCATAATTCGAAGTCAAATCGAATATCGAATAAAAATATTTTTAAAAAGTCGAATATCGAAGCAAATCGAATAATTCATTTGGCGCGAATAATTCGCCAAAAGTTCGAATAATTTACCTTGCAGCAAAGTGCTTATCAGTGGTGCCAAATATTCAAACTATTCGAATTTTTCGAATTATTCGTTTTTCGAATACTAAAATTTCGATTTCGAATACGAATTCGAATACTTTAAAAATCACTATTCGAAATTCTAATACAAATAATTCGAAAATAATTCGTCGAATAATTCGTCCATTTCAAATATTTGCACACTCCTACTTCTAATATTACCAAAGCTTATATTTTTATCTTTGAACTATTTATTCGTTGATATTTTACTCATATTATTATGGAATAGATTCATGTTGTAATTTTTTTATGATTGTAACTGAATTTGTGTTTTGTTCTCCTGCCATTAAAATTTGTTGGTAGTTCGTGAGGGGGCAGTCGCTGCCGTGGCATCTTCTCTCACGGGCTGGACTGTACTTACGTCACGCTCAAGTCGAGGCTCTTGCGACGTTCCGGTTATAAATTCATTCGAACCCGTGTAGTAAAGAGTCGTTCCCGAAGTTTTGTCGAAAGCGAAACGCAGCCGAGGGAAGGTGGAAACGAAACCCAAAGCCCTCGATGACATTGTCTAGGGCTGGCACCAGCCGAGGGAAGGTGGAAACGAAACCCAAAGCCCTCGATGACATTGTCTAGGGCTGGCACCAGCCGAGGGAAGGTGGAAACGAAACCCAAAGCCCTCGATGACATTGTCTAGGGCTGGCACCAGCCGAGGGAAGGTGGAAACGAAACCCAAAGCCCTCGATGACATTGTCTTGGGCTGGCACCAGCCGAGGGAAGGTGGAAACGAAACCCAAAGCCCTCGATGACATTGTCTAGGGCTGGCACCAGCCGAGGGAAGGTGGAAACGAAACCCAAAGCCCTCGATGACATTGTCTAGGGCTGGCACCAGCCGAGGGAAGGTGGAAACGAAACCCAAAGCCCTCGATGACATTGTCTAGGGCTGGCACCAGCCGAGGGAAGGTGGAAACGAAACCCAAAGCCCTCGATGACATCGTCTAGGGCTGGCACCAGCTGAGGGAAGGTGGAAACGAAACCCAAAGCCCTCGATGACATTGTCTAGGGCTGGCACCAGCCGAGGGAAGGTGGAAACGAAACCCAAAGCCCTCGATGACATTGTCTAGGGCTGGCACCAGCCGAGGGAAGGTGGAAACGAAACCCAAAGCCCTCGATGACATTGTCTAGGGCTGGCACCAGCCGAGGGAAGGTGGAAACGAAACCCTAAGCCCTCGATGACATTGTCTTGGGCTGGCACCAGCCGAGGGAAGGTGGAAACGAAACCCAAAGCCCTCGATGACATTGTCTTGGGCTGGCACCAGCCGAGGGAAGGTGGAAACGAAACCCAAAGCCCTCGATGACATTGTCTAGGGCTGGCACCAGCCGAGGGAAGGTGGAAACGAAACCCAAAGCCCTCGATGACATTGTCTAGGGCTGGCACCAGCCGAGGGAAGGTGGAAACGAAACCCAAAGCCCTCGATGACATTGTCTAGGGCTGGCACCAGCCGAGGGAAGGTGGAAACGAAACCCAAAGCCCTCGATGACATTGTCTAGGGCTGGCACCAGCCGAGGGAAGGTGGAAACGAAACCCAAAGCCCTCGATGACATTGTCTAGGGCTGGCACCAGCCGAGGGAAGGTGGAAACGAAACCCAAAGCCCTCGATGACATTGTCTAGGGCTGGCACCAGCCGAGGGAAGGTGGAAACGAAACCCAAAGCCCTCGATGACATTGTCTAGGGCTGGCACCAGCCGAGGGAAGGTGGAAACGAAACCCAAAGCCCTCGATGACATTGTCTTGGGCTGGCACCAGCCGAGGGAAGGTGGAAACGAAACCCAAAGCCCTCGATGACATTGTCTAGGGCTGGCACCAGCCGAGGGAAGGTGGAAACGAAACCCAAAGCCCTCGATGACATTGTCTAGGGCTGGCACCAGCCGAGGGAAGGTGGAAACGAAACCCAAAGCCCTCGATGACATTGTCTAGGGCTGGCACCAGCCGAGGGAAGGTGGAAACGAAACCCAAAGCCCTCGATGACATCGTCTAGGGCTGGCACCAGTCGAGGGAAGGTGGAAACGAAACCCAAAGCCCTCGATGACATTGTCTAGGGCTGGCACCAGCCGAGGGAAGGTGGAAACGAAACCCAAAGCCCTCGATGACATTGTCTAGGGCTGGCACCAGCCGAGGGAAGGTGGAAACGAAACCCAAAGCCCTCGATGACATTGTCTAGGGCTGGCACCAGCTGACACATAATTCATAAAAGGTGTTTGCAGACTGAAATAATTGTTTATACAAATGTGGCTGACCATGAGTTACAAAAGGGCAAAATCTTGCATGTTAGCCACGTACCTTGTGTCAGGATGAAAGGCCAAGGCTTCCAGAGCCGACCATTCAATTGGAGTTCCCAAGCAAGTCCCTGACGGATACCGCAAGCATGGCACACATATTGCACAAGCACAGCACACATGGCAGACATGAGGCTAAGAAATTTAAAAGCGAGTCTTTTTTGTGTCCATCTAAACAGTCTCGTTTCAACTTTGAACTTGTCGGTATGCAACAGTGAACGTCAAGGCACCGACCAAAATGGCCTTGAACACCCTGTTTCTAGGCAAACTCTGGTGAAACCCTCCCTCAGGGCCGATTGCACCTAAGTCGGGCTATCGGGCTAATATATATATATATTTTTTTAAAGACTTTTGGACAAACTGTGGTGTTTTATTATTCATTTTCCCAACGTTTCGACCAAATTGTTATGGTCTTTCTCAAGGGTCAGTCAATATGAACTACAAAAAACAAAACATGGGACACAAGGCACAAGAGATCTCAACAATGAAACAAAAGTTATAAAATGACATTTTGACTAAAACATTCATAATTTAGAAATTCATATTTGTCTCGTTTTCCGACGTGTAATCCCATTTCATTGGATAAAATTAATAAAAATGCCAGCTTTTAAAAGAAAATCAACAGTTTAGTTTCAACCTGGTTCAAACCAAGTTCTTAAGCCCGACCTAAACTCCATTTCACGTCGAGAAGGAGAGTGGATTCGCTTCTTCCTCGAGGACCCACTGCTGCTAGACACGAGCTAAGAGTTTCAACACTCACAAGCCATGTCTTGAGCAGAACAAAAGGCTCAGTGGGCAGTTTTGAAACTCTTGGCTCGTGTCTAGCAGCAGTGGGTCCTCGAGGAAGACGCAAATCCACCCTCCTTATTGGCGTGAAATGGAGTATACTTTGGCGTAATCGGCGCTCGTGGACAGCGAAAGTGAAACCGCGTTCGTTCGTTCGTTCGTTGGCGCAGAGGCTACGTTCGCGGCAAGGACGGCCGGCTGCGCAATGCGACCCACGCCGACGTCTCATGCAAGTGGGCGGGCGGCGGTCTGGCGTCCACCGCGCCCGACCTGCTGCGGTTCGCGCACGCCACGCGAGATGGCGCCGCCGTCGCCGTCGACAAGCTGCGCCAGATGTGGACGCCGCAACCGCTGGCGCAGAGTCAGTTTGCTTGCTGCTTGCTTGCTTGCTTGATGCTTGCTTGCTGCTTGCTTGCTGCTTGCTTGCTGCTTGCTTGCTGCTTGCTTGATGCTTGCTTGATGCTTGCTTGCTAGATGCTTGCTTGCTGCTTGCTTGATGCTTGCTTAATGCTTGCTTGATGCTTGCTTGCTGCTTGCTTGATGCTTGCTTGATGCTTGCTTGCTGCTTGCTTGATGCTTGCTTGATGCTTGCTTGATGCTTGCTTGATGCTTGCTTGATGCTTGCTTGATGCTTGCTTGATGCTTCCTTGCTGCTTGCTTGATGCTTGCTTGATGCTTGCTTGATGCTTGCTTGATGCTTGCTTGATGCTTGCTTGATGCTTGCTTGATGCTTGCTTGCTTGATGCTTGCTTGATGCTTGCTTGATGCTTGCTTGCTGCTTGCTTGATGCTTGCTTGCTGCTTGCTTGATGCTTGCTTGACCGAGACCAAGGCCTGGAGCTGACATTGCTAGCACGGGACCGAGACCAATGCCTGGAGCTGACATTGCTAGCACGGGACCGAGACCAAGACCTGGAGCTGACATTGCTAGCACGGGACCGAGACCAAGACCTGGAGCTGACATTGCTAGCACGGGACCGAGACCAAGACCTGGAGCTGACATTGCTAGCACGGGACCGAGACCTGGAGCTGACATTGCTAGCACGGGACCGAGACCTGGAGCTGACATTGCTAGCACGGGACCGTGACCAAGACCTGGAGCTGACATTGCCAGCACGGGACCGAGACCAAGACCTGGAGTTGGCATTGCTAGCACGGGACCAAGACCTGGAGCTGGCATTGCTAGCATGGGACCGAGACCAAGACCTGGAGCTTACATTGCTAGCACGGGACCGAGACCAAGACCTGGAGCTGACATTGCTAGCACGGGACCGAGACCAAGACCTGGAGCTGACATTGCTAGCACGGGACCGAGACCAAGACCTGGAGCTGACATTGCTAGCACGGGACCGAGACCAGGAGCTGACATTGTTAGCACGGGACCAAGACCTGGAGCTGACATTGCTAGCACGGGACCAAGACCTGGAGCTGACATTGCTAGCACGGGACCGAGACCAAGACCTGGAGCTGACATTGCTAGCACGGGACCAAGACCTGGAGCTGACATTGCTAGCACGGGACCAAGACCTGGAGCTGACATTGCTAGCACGGGACCGAGACCAAGACCTGGAGCTGACATTGCTAGCACGGGACCGAGACCAGGAGCTGACATTGCTAGCACGGGACCGAGACCAAGACCTGGAGCTGACATTGCTAGCACGGGACCGAGACCAAGACCTGGAGCTGACATTGCTAGCACGGGACCCAGACCAAGACCTGGAGCTGACATTGCTAGCACGGGACCAAGACCTGGAGCTGACATTGCTAGCACGGGACCGAGACCGAGACCTGGAGCTGACATTGCTAGCACGAGACCAAGACCTGGAGCTGACATTGCTAGCAGGGGACCAAGACCAAAACCTGGAGCTGACATTGCTAGCACGAGACCAAGACCTGGAGCTGACATTGCTAGCACGGGACCGAGACCAAGGCCTGGAGCTGACATTGCTAGCACGGGACCGAGACCTGGAGCTGACATTGCTAGCACGGGACCGTGACCAAGACCTGGAGCTGACATTGCTAGCACGGGACCGAGACCAAGACCTGGAGCTGACATTGCTAGCACGGGACCGTGACCTGGAGCTGACATTGCTAGCACGGGACCAAGACCTGGAGCTGACATTGCTAGCACGGGACCGAGACCAAGACCTGGAGCTGACATTGCTAGCACGGACAGAGACCAAGACCTGGAGCTGACATTGCTAGCACGGGACCGAGACCAAGACCTGGAGCTGACATTGCTAGCACGGGACCGAGACCGAGACCTGGAGCTGACATTGCTAGCACGGGACCGAGACCAAGACCTGGAGCTGACATTGCTAGCACGGGACCGAGACCAAGACCTGGAGCTGACATTGCTAGCACGGGACCGAGACCAAGACCTGGAGCTGGCATTGCTAGCACGGGACCGAGACCAAGACCTGGAGCTGACATTGCTAGCACGGGACCGAGACCAAGACCTGGAGCTGACATTGCTAGCACGGGACCAAGACCTGGAGCTGACATTGCTAGCACGGGACCGAGACCAAGACCTGGAGCTGACATTGCTAGCACGGGACCGAGACCAGGAGCTGACATTGCTAGCACGGGACCAAGACCTGGAGCTGACATTGCTAGCACGGGACCGAGACCAAGACCTGGAGCTGACATTGCTAGCACGGGACCGAGACCAAGACCTGGAGCTGGCATTGCTAGCACGGGACCAAGACCTGGAGCTGACATTGCTAGCACAGGACCAAGACCTGGAGCTGACATTGCTACCACGGGACCGAGACCAAGACCTGGAGCTGACATTGCTAGCACGGGACCGAGACCAAGACCTGGAGCTGACATTGCTAGCACGGGACCGAGACCAGGAGCTGACATTGTTAGCACGGGACCAAGACCTGGAGCTGACATTGCTAGCACGGGACCAAGACCTGGAGCTGACATTGCTAGCACGGGACCGAGACCAAGACCTGGAGCTGACATTGCTAGCACGGGACCGAGACCTGGAGCTGACATTGCTAGCACGGGACCAAGACCTGGAGCTGACATTGCTAGCACGGGACCGAGACCAAGACCTGGAGCTGACATTGCTAGCACGGGACCGAGACCAGGAGCTGACATTGCTAGCACGGGACCGAGACCAAGACCTGGAGCTGACATTGCTAGCACGGGACCGAGACCAAGACCTGGAGCTGACATTGCTAGCACGGGACCGAGACCAAGACCTGGAGCTGACATTGCTAGCACGGGACCAAGACCTGGAGCTGACATTGCTAGCACGGGACCGAGACCGAGACCTGGAGCTGACATTGTTAGCACGGGACCGAGACCGAGACCTGGAGCCTACATTGCTAGCACGGGACCGAGACCAAGACCTGGAGCTGACATTGCTAGCACGGGACCGAGACCAAGACCTGGAGCTGACATTGCTAGCACGGGACCGAGACCTGGAGCTGACATTGCTAGCACGGGACCGAGACCTGGAGCTGACATTGCTAGCACGGGACCGAGACCAAGACCTGGAGCTGACATTGCTAGCACGGGACCAAGACCTGGAGCTGACATTGCTAGCACGGGACCAAGACCTGGAGCTGACATTGCTGGCACGGGACCGAGACGAAGACCTGGAGCTGGCATTGCTAGCACGGGACCGAGACTAAGACCTGGAGCTGACATTGCTAGCACGGGACCGAGACCAAGACCTTGAGCTGGCATTGCTAGCACGGGACCGAGACCAAGACCTGGTGCTGACATTGCTAGCACGGGACCGAGACCAAGACCTGGAGCTGACATTGCTAGCACGGGACCGAGACCTGGTGCTGACATTGCTAGCACGGGACCGAGACCTGGAGCTGACATTGCTAGCACGGGACCGAGACCGAGACCTGGAGCTGACATTGCAGGCACGGGACCGAGACCAAGACCTGGAGCTGACATTGCTAGCACGGGACCGAGACCTGGAGTTGACATTGCTAGCACGGGACCGAGACCAAGACCTGGAGCTGACATTGCTAGCACGGGACCGAGACCAAGACCTGGAGCTGACATTGCTAGCACGGGACCGAGACCAAGACCTGGAGCTGACATTGCTAGCACGGGACCAAGACCTGGAGCTGACATTGCTAGCACGGGACCGAGACCAAGACCTGGAGCTGACATTGCTAGCAGGGGACCAAGACCAAGACCTGGAGCTGACATTGCTAGCACGAGACCAAGACCTGGAGCTGACATTGCTAGCACGGGACCGAGACCAAGACCTGGAGCTGACATTGCTAGCACGGGACCGAGACCTGGAGCTGACATTGCTAGCACGGGACCGAGACCTGGAGCTGACATTGCTAGCACGGGACCAAGACCAAGACCTGGAGCTGACATTGCTAGCACGGGACCAAGACCTGGAGCTGACATTGCTAGCACGGGACCGAGACCTGGAGTTGACATTGCTAGCACGGGACCGAGACCAAGACCTGGAGCTGACATTGCTAGCACGGGACCGAGACCAAGACCTGGAGCTGACATTGCTAGCACGGGACCAAGACCAAGACCTGGAGCTGACATTGCTAGCACGGGACCAAGACCTGGAGCTGACATTGCTAGCACGGGACCGAGACCAAGACCTGGAGCTGACATTGCTAGCACGAGACCAAGACCTGGAGCTGACATTGCTAGCAGGGGACCAAGACCAAGACCTGGAGCTGACATTGCTAGCACGGGACCGAGACCAAGACCTGGAGCTGACATTGCTAGCACGGGACCGAGACCAGGAGCTGACATTGCTAGCACGGGACCGAGACCAAGACCTGGAGCTGACATTGCTAGCACGGGACCGAGACCAAGACCTGGAGCTGACATTGCTAGCACGGGACCGAGACCAAGACCTGGAGCTGACATTGCTAGCACGGGACCAAGACCTGGAGCTGACATTGCTAGCACGGGACCGAGACCGAGACCTGGAGCTGACATTGCTAGCACGGGACCGAGACCGAGACCTGGAGCTGACATTGCTAGCACGGGACCGAGACCAAGACCTGGAGCTGACATTGCTAGCACGGGACCGAGACCAAGACCTGGAGCTGACATTGCTAGCACGGGACCGAGACCTGGAGCTGACATTGCTAGCACGGGACCGAGACCTGGAGCTGACATTGCTAGCACGGGACCGAGACCAAGACCTGGAGCTGACATTGCTAGCACGGGACCAAGACCTGGAGCTGACATTGCTAGCACGGGACCAAGACCTGGAGCTGACATTGCTGGCACGGGACCGAGACCAAGACCTGGAGCTGGCATTGCTAGCACGGGACCGAGACCAAGACCTGGAGCTGACATTGCTAGCACGGGACCGAGACCTGGAGCTGACATTGCTAGCACGGGACCGAGACCTGGAGCTGACATTGCTAGCACGGGACCGAGACCAAGACCTGGAGCTGACATTGCTAGCACGGGACCGAGACCAAGACCTGGAGCTGACATTGCTAGCACGGGACCAAGACCTGGAGCTGACATTGCTAGCACGGGACCAAGACCTGGAGCTGACATTGCTGGCACGGGACCGAGACCAAGACCTGGAGCTGGCATTGCTAGCACGGGACCGAGACCAAGACCTGGAGCTGACATTGCTAGCACGGGACCGAGACCTGGAGCTTACATTGCTAGCACGGGACCGAGACCTGGAGCTGACATTGCTAGCACGGGACCGAGACCAAGACCTGGAGCTGACATTGCTAGCACGGGACCGAGACCAAGACCTGGAGCTGACATTGCTAGCACGGGACCGAGACCTGGAGCTGACATTGCTAGCACGGGACCGAGACCAAGACCTGGAGCTGACATTGCTAGCACGGGACCGAGACCTGGAGCTGACATTGCTAGCACGGGACCGAGACCTGGAGCTGACATTGCTAGCACGGGACCGTGACCAAGACCTGGAGCTGACATTGCGAGCACGGGACCGAGACCAAGACCTGGAGCTGGCATTGCTAGCACGGGACCAAGACCTGGAGCTGGCATTGCTAGCATGGGACCGAGACCAAGACCTGGAGCTTACATTGCTAGCACGGGACCGAGACCAAGACCTGGAGCTGACATTGCTAGCACGGGACCGAGACCAAGACCTGGAGCTGACATTGCTAGCACGGGACCGTGACCAAGACCTGGAGCTGACATTGCTAGCACGGGACCAAGACCTGGAGCTGACATTGCTAGCACGGGACCGAGACCAAGACCTGGAGCTGACATTGCTAGCACGGGACCGTGACTAAGACCTGGAGCTGACATTGCTAGCACGGGACCAAGACCTGGAGCTGACATTGCTAGCACGGGACCGAGACTTGGAGCTGACAGGTTCCGAGGCCGGTCCAAACGATGCTGTGTCCCAACAGAAGCGGTCAGTCCGGCCGGTCGCGACTCCGGCTACGGGCTCGGCTGGGTGGTCGTCCCGGCGATCCCAGCGCAGGGGTCCGGCGCGGTCCCGGCGCAAGTGCCCCGCGCCGGGCATTCGGGCGGCGCGGTCGGCGCCTCCAGCCAGCTTCTCATTTCGCCCACCGTCGTCGTGGCGGCCATCGTCAACCTGCAGGTCAGTAAACGAATGATTTCGAAAACACAGTGTCACACGAGAGGCCTCCTGGCTCTGCCACTAGCCTAGCCCTGGGGCTAGCCAAAAACACGGCCCGGTGGTGTTGCTACTTGCTAGCTCTGACCGACAACATTTTCTTGTTGAAAAATGCACTTATCATTACCTTTATCGTGATATCTGTTCCCCAACGTAAACTAGTGCACTCCTGAACGCTGATTTACACCTTAAACTTTCAAAGAATCTCACGAGAGAAGTTAAAAAAGTCAACAGCGAACTAAAGATACATACCTTGCCAGTCTGGAACCTACCTGCGAAGCGTTTCGTGTTCGGGATGAGCGTTGAACTGCTTATTGATGGCAGTCGACATCACTACGACAACTGGCTGAAGGATGATGCCTAAAGCTGGGTTTACATCTGGCAGTGTCATGGGCTATTTCACCAAGTTTAACTTAAACGGGCGTTTAAGGCCAATTTAGCAGGTGTCTTGAAATTCACTAATTTACTGACTTTTTGAAAAGTTCAAAGCAGAAATGTGAGACAGGTCACAAAAAAATACTTGAATTTTGATTTTAAAGTGGCAATGCTTCTAGAATGCATTGTTTTGACAGGTGAAACATATTTTATTTTGTAAATGTCATTATTAATTCTCTGGCTAAACCATCGTCCATTATTTGAGCTCCCAAAGTTGGGGAATTAGCTTTTAAACCGTATTTAGTGGTGAAAGAAAGTATTTCCAGACACAACATGCAAGTGTTTTCAGGCCACCAAATATTATTTTATGTTATCATCACGGAACTAAAAGTCGAATTTGCATTTTTCTTCGAGAGAACTCCAAATTCTCCATTTGAATTACCTATTGAAGAACTGAGTTTTGTAGAGAAAACGAATACGCCAGTCAAAATCGGTCTTAAACGACCGTTTAGGGGGTATTAAACCGACGTTGGTGAAATAGCCCGTTAGTGACACGATGTCATCAACATTGGCTCTGTCACCAATCAGAGACTCCGTGGCAGAGTCGCGATAATAACGTCATGCACATCCAGAGTCTCTGATTGGTGACAGAGCCAATGTTGACGACATCGTGTCACTGACATTGCTAGCTGTAAACCCAGCTTAAGGCTAAGGGAGCCAGAGAGGGAGATGTTTCATGTGACGTGAAACATTTTGAGAATTTTGAAGCGGGCCGCGAAAATGTGAGCACCAAGCCGCAGGTTGAGTTCTGCCAGTAGATGAAACATGAAGCACAATGACGATTCGAGGGGAAATCTGGGCTGGAAATGCTTCCCTTTGATCTCTGTGCCTTAGGGTACACTTGATAATGCTGCATCGATGTTCTTGGCAGGGCCAACTGAAATGTGCTTTGCAAATTGTCTCCAACTCAGTGTTTATGTGGAATCACACAACGGTCGCTCGAATCTCAAAATTATATTTCTCTCCTCCGTTAATTTGTTTGTCATTTTCCTAAACCTCCCTGACAGTTACATTTGAAATGCAAGAGCTTGCATCCAGTAGGATGTTACCTCATGATAGAAATGTGATTGTATATATGCATTACGTTGCGATCTTCATAGCAATTTTACACGTTTTATCTTCAATCGCTGCTCCTGTACATGCTAATGTGCCCTGCCAGCTCTCACCGGTTAAAAGATGTGTGTGTCGGATAAACATTAAAACAAAACAACCAAGGAATTGTTTAGCAACTTCTAAAATTCAATTTACTGTATTTCAGCTTTCGAAGATGACAGCTGGTAAAGCCTATACATTAACGTAGCACGGCACACAGAGAGTGCTTAGCTAGTTGCATGATCCGGTCAGCAGTGATCGAAGGTTTTACAGTGCATTTGGAAACAAGCCGGATAGGATCCAGATTGACGTCATGCAGTATGCTAGAAACCCATTAGCAGACAGAGATTTATTCATTATTGTGTTGAATCAAAAAGACAACAGCAAGCATATTTACTTATCTTATCTGTCTGTCTGTACATACATCATTGATAGAGCAGGTACAAAATGTAGATTTCCAGATGGCATCTTTTGCTACTTTAGCATGGCCAGTTTGGTTATTGCATCAGATTAAAATATTCTCTGGCTGATAAAAAGTGAATGTCAACATCTATAGAACCTTGAACTGCTGTTAGCAAACTGCAAACACAATATTGGTGTGAGATACACGAGTCTTAGAATCGTATACTCGTTTGCTGTGTGTGTCAAAACATGTCCCTAAATCACAGGCGGAGCTTGCACTTTGAAATAATGCCTTGCCTTGAATGCCTTGAAATTTTGTCCATGCCTTTGAAATAAACTGTTTCATAACTGGGTTTTAGATGCTAAATAAAAGCCTTGCTGTTTTAAAACAGGGCAAGTAGCAATGAGTCTAAGACATGTAAGGTCCTTGCCGGTGATGACATTAGCCACGCAAACCCTCGCCGGGGTTCCATCCGTGTTTATCTGTTCGACAGGGAGTTTCTCTGCAGCCGCTGGTCTCCGAGCTGATGGTGATGTTCGAAGCGCACGCTCAGCACAAACCTGACTGGCACTGGAACGAAGACAAACCACGGTAGCCACTGCGGCGTACTGGAAGACGTGCCTTTCATCATCGTTCATCGAGCTTCCTGGATTCACACTGGACAGGCACTTGTTTTTCAGGTGCTTGCTTTTAAATGGGAATCAGCAATTAGGTTGCCAAAAACAAAAAACTGTTTCAAACTGGATGTTGAATGCCGATTAAAGTCGTCCTAGCGTTTCGTAGCCCGTCTCATTGCTTTATCAATGACAAGAGCCTTATTGAATTGACCAACCCATTAGCACTTTATAAAGTAGCCGGCGTTGGAACTTTTGAGAAATAGTAAGCTTTTGGCATTCAATAGCGCCCAGTTTGAAACTGTTGTTTGAAACTAGTGCTAAGGTTGCGAAAAGTATGCTCAAGAATGTAACAGCATTGAAGTTGTCCGGCGCGCTTCAAGTGCAGATGTCGTAGAGCAGACGATGCATTATGATGGGCAAGATTGGGCCGGGAAGCCAAGCAGGAGCAGACGATGCATTATGATGGGCAAGATTGGGCCGGGAAGCCAAGCAAGAGCAGACGATGCATTATGATGGGCAAGATTGGGCCGGGAAGCCGAGCAGGAGCAGACGATGCATTATGATGGGCAAGATTGGGCCGGGAAGCCAAGCAGGAGCAGACGATGCATTATGATGGGCAAGATTGGGCCGGGAAGCCGAGCAAGAGCAGACGATGCATTATGATGGGCAAGATTGGGCCGGGAAGCCAAGCAGGAGCAGACGATGCATTATGATGGGCAAGATTGGGCCGGGAAGCCAAGCAGGAGCAGACGATGCATTATGATGGGCAAGATTGGGCCGGGAAGCCAAGCAAGAGCAGACGATGCATTATGATGGGCAAGATTGGGCCGGGAAGCCAAGCAGGAGCAGACGATGCATTATGATGGGCAAGATTGGGCCGGGAAGCCAAGCAGGAGCAGACGATGCATTATGATGGGCAAGATTGGGCCGGGAAGCCAAGCAGGAGCAGACGATGCATTATGATGGGCAAGATTGGGCCGGGAAGCCAAGCAGGAGCAGACGATGCATTATGATGGGCAAGATTGGGCCGGGAAGCCGAGCAGGAGCAGACGATGCATTATGATGGGCAAGATTGGGCCGGGAAGCCGAGCAGGAGCAGACGATGCATTATGATGGGCAAGATTGGGCCGGGAAGCCGAGCAGGAGCAGACGATGCATTATGATGGGCAAGATTGGGCCGGGAAGCCGAGCAGGAGCAGACGATGCATTATGATGGGCAAGATTGGGCCGGGAAGCCAAGCAGGAGCAGACGATGCATTATGATGGGCAAGATTGGGCCGGGAAGCCGAGCAGGAGCAGACGATGCATTATGATGGGCAAGATTGGGCCGGGAAGCCAAGCAGGAGCAGACGATGCATTATGATGGGCAAGATTGGGCCGGGAAGCCAAGCAGGAGCAGACGATGCATTATGATGGGCAAGATTGGGCCGGGAAGCCGAGCAGGAGCAGACGATGCATTATGATGGGCAAGATTGGGCCGGGAAGCCGAGCAGGCAGCGTCTCGTGCTGCTAACTGAGAGTGACGACAGGAATTGGTTGTAAGAATGGTCGAAACTGAGGGTGGAATTGAGCATTTACTTGCAGGACACAGTTCATCCATGCAATGCCTTGGTGTACACTGTACTCATTTGGGAAATATTTCACTTTTTATTTAGAGTTTATTTAACTTGGATAGGATTGGTACATGGGACAAAACACATCAAACCAGCACACCTCGCGAAAAAAATTGACCTTCACATCTCGGATGTGGTTCAAAGTTTCAGTGGTCGTTGTGCTACTCAAGTGGAGTACAAAACTATTTTTTTGAAAATTTTAGGCCCACTGGTGTGGGAGATATGACCTTGCAAAGTTTCGCTCGTTTAGCGGACTGCGCGCGCACTATCACATATTTCCATCAATATCTCAAGAACCAATAAAGTTACAGAACTCTGGTTTACAGCATTGAAAATTGCATAAAAAACTGCACTAGAAAAATGCTTAAAACTTGTATACTATTCATTCAGAAAAACCACACCTCTTCATACATCTATGTTTTTAGAAATGTCTATAGCAAAAAAGCGCGTTCTTTGAATAAGCTGAAATTTTCAGGAAATGTTGTCAATAGATGCATGTATACTAGTACCAATTTTTAGAATGGGCATTAAGGTAGTTTTTTAGAAAATAATTCCCAAAGTTGAAATCGCATGCAAAAGCATTGGATTTTACGGTACATTTCGTCATTGAATGGAGTGTACCACTTTGCGCATTGTTGTAATAAGCTGAAAATTTCAGGAAATGTAGTCGATATATTATGTATGTATACTTGTACCAATTTTTAGGACGGGCATTCGGTTAGTTTTTTAGAAAAAAAATCCCAAAGTTGAAATCGCATACTAAAGCATAGGATTTTATGGTAAATTTCGTAATTGAAGAAAGTGTACCACTTTGCGCAATGTTGTTATAAGCTGAAAATTTCAGGAAATGTTGTCGATATATGTATGTATACTAATTCCAATTTTTAGGACGGGCATTCGGGTAGTTATTTTAGAAAATAATTCCCAAATTTGAAATCGCATGCAAAAGCATCGGATTTTATGGTACATTTCGTAATTGAATGCAGTGTATCGCGTCTAGTTTGTTTTGACACATGGTATAAGTATATTTCTGTCTTCTTATACCATGGATTTGACAGAAACTACCCCCCACTAAGTCCTAAGTCCGTGTGAGATCGGAATGTCTATCGGTCTGCGAGAAAACAAGAAAAGTAAACATCTGTGTTAAAAACTAACAAATTAACCTAGCCGCTGAAATGACAAGCTGTCACGGGTTTGGCTGTACTGTACAAAGGGCGCGTATCCTTTCGCGGGCTCGCTACCTGTTCGCGGCAAAGATTACAGCTGGAGCGTCTGTAATTTGGTGTGCAGCATTTACAATGTTTAGCGCACACCCTCCATCCGTTCGTAATTTTATTATCACGTTAATGGTGAGCTCGCGCACCTCAGCTATGTTGTGTTTTCTGACTCCCTCACCCGCGATACCACGGCAGTGTACGCATTTCAAGTACATCTTATCAGTTTTATCAAAAAAGCATACTCCAGATTTGAACCACGTAATTTACTTTTCTGATTTACTCGTCGACGTAATTTACTCGTCTGCTCAGTACAAATACCGAAGCAATTTTGTAAACCTGTGCTATCACAAGAAAGACTTCGACGTGACAGCTGAATGCCATTTCTTTGCCACCTCACACGGCAAAGGCCCATGTGACGGCATTGGGGGCACCGTGAAGTGACTTGCTGCCCGCGCCTCTCTGCAGAATCCCTTTGATAGGCAAATCATGACGCCGATAGACCTGTTTCTCTGGGCGCAGGCTAGCATTAAAAACATCAGCTTTGCGTTCTTGCCAATAGCAGAAATTGGCGCGTGTCGTCGAGAAAGGTCGTCGAGGGAATAAAGACAGTGAAGGGCACCAGAAGTTATCACGCTTATCATCCAACTTCACTGTCATCACTTTGCGTGAAACGATTTTCATTTGCGGAAACGGCAACGCTTGTACGTCTCCGCTAGTCTTGCAGGCTGCTTACCAGCGCGGCACCCAAGGAAAAGCCATTGGCGATAAGGTATGACAAACTTCTCGCACACATCGAGATTGTAGTTTTCAAAAATTTCCTGAAATTTTTAGCTTATTACAACATGAACACTCACGTCAATCACGAAATGTACAGAAATCCTATGCTTTTCTTTGCGATTTCAACTTTGGGATTTTTTTTCTAAAAAACTACCGAAATGCCCGTCCTAAAAATTGGTACTAGTATATATACATATACCGAATACATTTCCTGAAATTTTCAGCTCATGAAAACATTGCGCAATGTGGTACACTCCAATCAATTACGAAATGTACCATAAAATTCTATGTTTTTGTATGCGATTTCAAATTTGGGAATTAATTTCTACAAAACTACCTGAATGCCCGCCCTAAAAATTGGTACTAGTATACATACATATATCGTCTACATTTCCTGAAATTTTCAGCTTATTACAACATTGCGCAAAGTGGTACACTCACTTCAATTACGAAATGTACCAAAAAATCCTATGTTTTTGTAGGCGATTTCAACTTTGGGAACTAATTTCTACAAAACTACCTGAATGCCCATTCTAAAAATTGGTACTAGTATACATGCATCTATTGACAACATTTCCTGAAAATTTCAGCTTATTCAAAGAACGCGCTTTTTTACTATTGACATTTCTAAAAACATTGATGTATGAAGAGGTATGGTTTTTCTGAATGAATAGTAGGTGTGCAAGTTTTAAGCATTTTTCTAGTGCAGTTTTGTATGCAATTTCCAATGCTTTAAACCAGAGTTCTGTAAATTTAATGGTTCTTGAGATATTGACGGAAATATGTGATAGTGCGCGCGCAGTCCGCTAAACGAGCGAAACTTTGCAAGGTCATATCTCCCACACCAGTGGGCCTAAAATTTTCAAAAAAATAGTTTTGTACTCCACTTGAGTAGCACAACGACCACTGAAACTTTGAACCACATCCGAGATGTGAAGGTCAATTTTTTTTGCGAGGTGTGCTGGTTTGATGCGTTTTGTCCCACATGCAAAGACCTCTTACATTTTTTCAGATCTATATATATTTGTTATAATATATTAATTATCTCAATTCTCAATTTATGGTACCTACTTACTATTGTGAGTTCCATATTGATATAATAACACTTGTTGGTTCAGTGGTTGACATGTTTACATTTTGTTTTCTCTTCAATTGAAGTTAATATATATATATATATATATATATATATATATATATATATATATATATATATATATATATATATATATATATATATATATATATATATATATATATATATATATATATATATATATATATATATATATATATATATATATATATATATATATATATATATATATATATATATATATATATATATATATATATATATATATATATATATATATATATATATATATATATATATATATATATATATATATATATATATATATATATATATATATATATATATATATATATATATATATATATATATATATATATATATATATATATATATATATATATATATATATATATATATATATATATATATATATATATATATATATATATATATATATATATATATATATATATATATATATATATATATATATATATATATATATATATATATATATATATATATATATATATATATATATATATATATATATATATTAACTTCAATTGAAGAGAAAACAAAATGTAAACATGTCAACCACTGAACCAACAAGTGTTATTATATCAATATGGAACTCACAATAGTAAGTAGGTACCATAAATTGAGAATTGAGATAATTAATATATTATAACAAATATATATAGATCTGAAAAAATGTAAGAGGTCTTTGCATGTGGGACAAAACGCATCAAACCAGCACACCTCGCAAAAAAAATTGACCTTCACATCTCGGATCTGGCACAAAGTTTCAGTGGTCGTTGTGCTACTCAAGTGGGGTACAAAGTACCCCAAGTTTCAGTGGTCGTTGTGCTACTCAAGTGGGTATATATATATATATATATATATATATATATATATATATATATTTATTTATTTATAAATTTTTTTTTAACTAGGATATCATACAAACAATTCCCACATTTTAAACATTTTAGCTGGTGGTACCAATAGTAAGTACCCATGCAATTGACAATACAGACAAATGAGAATAGATGCACATGGTCATAATATGTTGACAAAATGTTCTGACTGATTTGTGCAGTCCTACTTAATTTCTTTGGTTCTTTTATTTTAATTAATTCACTTAAGAAGCTCAGGCTTGGGAAAAATGTGAATGTGCATACGATTTTGAGCTGGTGTTCGTTCAGCTAGTGTCGTCCTGTGACTGTTACCGATTGGAATCCTCAAATGCCAAACATTCCTTGTACCTGAGAGGTAATAATATCTACATTTGTAATTTAATTGTTTTGCTTTATACTTTATAGTGCTATGACGTGGTTAGATTTGTATAACTTTTCTGTAGTCTAGTTTTACAGATGGAAAATAAATTTAATGGGATTTTTCTGAAATTATGCAGCTTAGATTAAATCTTATTTATGTCAATTGAACCTAATTAGATGCTCCTGACTTCTTGCTAGTAATGGCGATATCACTAATGGGCCAGGTTGGATGACATGAGCGTACGTAATTTGTCAACCGCGACATCCCGACATGAACTCAGTCCAAAAAGTCGTGCAAAACCCTTCGCAAGCAGGCCACTGCGACAGGCACCGACCGCCGGCGCCGGGATTCGAACTGCGTGAACACGCCACGACAGCCCTTGGGCGCCTGCGCACACACCACCTGACCGCCTGGGACCTCGTCTCACTCCTCTCCCTCTTTCCCACTGCCGTTCACTGCTCACTGCTCAGAGTCAGGCGTCCAGTTCAGTCCCGAGACCCAGAGCAGCGATGGCGGACGGGTGTGCGACGGCGGTGAACGGCGGTGTGGACGGCGAGCGCCTGGCGCGGCGTCTGCCGCCCACCGACGCTCTCAGCAAGGTGACCGTCGTGTTGGGCGCCCAGTGGGGCGACGAGGGCAAGGGCAAGGTGGTCGACATGCTCGCCACGGACGCCGACATCGTCTGTCGATGCCAGGTGAGTTTGTCCGCTGTGTGCCGATCTCGTGGTCTCTAGCTCGTCGCCGTCGGGCGGTCGCCGCCGCACATCGCGCCAACCACATTTCGGAGGCAGGCGAGGCGACGTTGCGAGATTTGGCGTCGTCCTTGCACGAGCACGTGACGGTCTTGATCCCACGGCGAAATACGCGGCATACGCGAGGCCACTACTTTCGATTGTGTGTTTTTTTGGTTGCTTTTTAGGTTAGGACCGATTTCGCAATCGACCTATTTTTTGCGCCATTTCCCTAGTTCACCAAGTGGTATTATTAGAAATGATGGCTGTTGTTGGCGGTTATCATGTGACACACAGGTAAACATTTGTTTTGTCCGTGATGTCACCTAACAGTCATTGAATAGCAAAAGAAATTTGTTTTGCACCGAGACTAACCGTCGTCAACGGTTAGCGTGTCGAGGGTGCAATCTTCAATGGACGTGCATTTTCCAGGGCGGAAACAACGCGGGCCACACGGTCGTCGTTGAAGAGCAAGAGTATGACTTCCACCTGCTGCCCAGCGGAATCATCAACCCCAAGTGCAAGTCCATCATCGGTGAGTGTCCTAACCTAGCTCCTATGTACGACTCTTGGAGTCAGCGCATTTTAATTCGTGCAGTTGATGTCGGTGCTTGGAGTGAAGTGAACCCACCTAGCTAGGCACTTGGGACACTGAAATTCCCTGAAAGAGATATCGTGGAGGCAGCAATCCTAGTAGGACCTAATGTGATGGAAACTTGTTGTCAAATCAATGATAGGTAGGTTCCTAAGAACGCACAGATAACGTCACTCAATCTCAATGTAACATAACACATATCAAGGCAAGGGCATTTTATATAGAAAGCATTGTGAAATGCAGTTGGTTGAGGTAGAAAAAGAAAAGGGGTGATCCCTATTTATCTGCTTCATGGGCTATTTCACCAAGTTTTACTTAAACGGGCGTTTAAGGCCAATTTAGCAGGTGTCTTGAAATTCACTAATTTACTGACTTTTTGAAAAGTTCAAAGCAGAAATTTGGGACAGGTCACAAAAAAATACTTGAATTTTGATTTTAAAGTGGCAGTGATTCGAGAATGCATTGTTTTGACAGGTGAAACATATTTTATTTTGTTAATGTCATTATTCTGGCTAAACCATTGTCCATTATTTGAACCCCCAAGGTTGGGGAATTAGCTTTTAAACCGTGTTTAGTGGTGAAAGAAAGTAGTTCGAGACACAACAATTGAGTGTTTTCAGGCCACAAAATATTATTTTATGTTATCATCACGGAACTAAAAGTCGAATTTACATTTTTCTTCGAGAGAACTCCAAATTCTCCATTTGAATGATTGAAGAACTGAGTTTTGTAGAGGAAAAGAATACGCCAGTCAAAATCGGTCTTAAACGACCGTTTAGGGGGTATTAAACCGACGTTCGTGAAATAGCCCCTCAGTTGGCTGTGGCAAGGTTAAGAGTCTACCCTAGGCCAATCATGGTGATTTGACAAAGGCTGATCTGACATGGTGAGTTTTGGTCTGCGAATCCGCTGCTAGATTCCGAAATTATTCCGTTTTGATTGAGTTTTTCCTCGGCCTCGGATTGTTGGGCAAGGCTGTCACAAATTGTGGGGATGTCGGACTCGTTGGCTGTCAGTTGCCACGACAGGGTGATAACAGGGCTGATGAATGGCCTCTCTGTGCAAGCACACTATCTGTCGTAGCGGCAATGTGTTGCAAACGGCGGTTAACTATTCTAAAAACTATTTTCAACCTTGGCCATTGTATGCTAGGTGAAGCATGACTGATTTGCCAATGTTGCATTGTCTGAACTGGGTGGCAATTGTGTAAATGTTTACCAGTCAGCATCTCCGGGCATTTCGATGTTATTTTGTCGATAACATAAACCAACATAAAGATAGGACATAATAGACATGAGTCTAAGACATTTAATTGTCCATGTTGATTTTTAATCTTTGAAACCGAGGACGGCACAAAGAGAGTCCAGTAAACGCAGTGCTGTGCCGAGGCAGGGAGACGGGAACGTAACCGAGACCGCTTTTCGCCGCCAGGCAACGGCGTCGTGATCCATCTGCCGGGTTTGTTCGACGAGCTCGAGAAGAACGAGGCCAAGGGGCTGTCGGGTTGGCAGGACCGTCTGCTCATCTCCGACCGAGCGCACCTCGTCTTCGACTTCCACCAGGTGAGCCAACCTCCGCAACCGCTTGGAATTTTAGAGTACTAGTTGCCCGGCCCGTAGGACCCAGTAGTTGCGTAAGACCCACTGCTGCTAGACACGAGCTAAGAGTTTCAACACTCACGAGCCATGTCTTCAGCATTGATTTAAGGGTATATAAGCAGTTTTGAAACTCTATCACGTGTCTAGCAGCAGTGGGTCCTTGAGGAAGATGCAAATCCACTCTCCTTTTTAACGCGAAATGGGGTTTAGTTGCGTAGCCCGTGCCGAGTTGGTAATGCTAGAAGGTTTATGACGGAGGTCGCTGAATTTTTTGCCTGAAGCTGGCAGATTTCGGAGCCGTGTTGACGTGTTTGTTGTCTCTGTGTGTTGGCAGCAATTGGATGGACTGCAGGAGCTGGAGAAAGGCCAGAAGTCGCTGGGCACGACCAAGAAAGGCATCGGTCCGACGTACTCGTCGAAGGCCACGCGGAACGGCATCCGCATCACCGATCTGCTCGGCGACTACGCACTCTTCACCGAGAAGTGAGTGGCGCCACCGCGTGCACTCGGGGATTGGTTGCCACTTGATGGCCTGTTGGTGTTTCAACTCAAAATGCGGGACATGCGACTCAGGCTAGCATTGTTGGCCTGTGAGGCTGGCTGGGAAATTTCCAGTAGCCAGCCTGAAATGACGGGCAAGGGTCGTCAGAATGAGACACATGGACTGCATTGGCTGTGTGTGCATTGTTGGCCTGTGAGGCTGGCTGGGAAATTGCCAGTAGCCAGCCTGAAATGACGGGCAAGGGTCGTCAGAGTCAGAACACATGGACTGCATTGGCTGTGTGTGCATTGTTGGCCTGTGAGGCTGGCTGGGAAATTGCCAGTAGCCAGCCTGAAATGACGGGCAAGGGTCGTCAGAATCAGAACACATGGACTGCATTGGCTGTGTGTGCATTGTTGGCCTGTGAGGCTGGCTGGGAAATTGCCAGTAGCCAGCCTGAAATGATGGGCAAAGGTCGTCAGAATCAGAACACATGGACTGCATTGGCTGTGTGTGCATTGTTGGCCTGTGAGGCTGGCTGGGAAATTGCCAGTAGCCAGCCTGAAATGACGGGCAAGGGTCGTCAGAATCAGAACACATGGACTGCATTGGCTGTGTGTGCATTGTTGGCCTGTGAGGCTGGCTGGGAAATTGCCAGTAGCCAGCCTGAAATGATGGGCAAAGGTCGTCAGAGTCAGAACACATGGACTGCATTGGCTGTGCAGGGTGGATTGATTTTGGCTGCAAAAGGCAAGTGAGTGATAGGCAGTAATTGTTGGCCAGAAGAAATTATGGGATGTCCAGCCAGTCCCAATGGACCACAGGCCAAGAGAGACCCAACCAAGATGGCTATTAAAGTTAAGGACAAGAGATAAGTTTTGATTGCATTCTTTTCACACATTCATAGATGAATCCTTCCATGAATCAATGGCACCACTGTTTACCCTCTGGCCTTTGTCTCATCTGGCTAGTGAGTCATTTAAGAATGAATGCCTGGCAGCCTGGGGACTTAAAAGATAAGGGGCTCTGCTAGTTTGCAATGCATAATCTGTCATGTGTTGTGTGAGAACAGCAATTAAGATAATGAGTTGACACTGCCTCTATTCTTTTGGTTCACATCTTGTTTATATATACCAGCCTAGTTACTGATGCCCTTATCAGTTCTGATTGATATGATCCCTATTGTTGTGCATGTTTTTTTTTTTTTTTTGTAACCAAGATGGCGCCAAAGTCAGAGTTACGAAATCGCAGACTGACTTTAGAGTAAAGGACTCACAACACAATGACATTGCATTTTATAACTGCACTTTTGTTCCTTAATGGGAACTCAGAGTATGTCACTTTAAGTTAAAGCAGCTGAAGGCCTTACTTGCTTACTTATTTTGTTTTTACAATTTGACCATACATAGTTCATACTTCATAGTTTATTATTAGGGGTGTTTTTTTTATGGTGTTATTATTTGCCAAATTTCTTTTTTCGAGTTTCCCAACTTTGGTGTTATAGCAGTGTTATGGATGGACACCCATAGTTTGTCAGTCAGTGTTAGAATGCAAACATTCATGAAAAAGCACCAAAAACCCTCCCAGCCCACTAGGATGCACTTTCAAAGAAAACAATGAATCTTGTTTTTTGTGTCCAAACTTTCAAAGGCACCCGTGGAATTTCCAGTGTAAACGTTTGTAAGGCATGTTCTAAACCCGCCCCCTCCCGCTGTGCAGGGTTGGGAAAAACTCGGGTGTTTAAAAAAACCTGCCCAGTGGGTTTTATTGGGCTTTTTTGGGTTTTTTTATTATGCTTCAAATGAATCATTCTCTGATACTTCATTGCCAGTTACAACGTGCTTTTCTGTTGGTTTTAGTAGATTGAGTTGTGCAACTTTTGCCCGAGTGCTGGCGCTTGGAGCAGGAGCTAGCCTGCTTAACAGCTGATTCTATTGGCAGGTTAGGTCAGTTTAGGTGAGGTCTGTCCTGTCTTGTGGACAGAGGCCTGTGGACTTACAAGTTAAAATGCCCGAAGGTAGTGGGCGTAAGCTTGCCCACGAGTAACATTTAGTTCAAAAAATTGACGACGCAATGCAAGTGGGTGCAAGTTTTGCAAGGAAGTGTTTAGTGGCAACCTATTTTCCTGATTTTCCTAGTTTTTGGGTGTTTTTAAGCTGGTTTTTTTATGCTGTGCAAAATGGTAACAACCCTACCCCCTTGTGCGACAGATTCGTGAGCCTGGTCTCGCTGTCCCAACGCATGTTCCCCGCGCTGACCGTGGACGTGGAGTCTGAGCTGACGCGGTACCGCGCGCTGGCGGAGCGCGTCAGGCCGCACGTCGTCGAGACCGTCTCGTTCCTGCACGCGGCGCTGGCCGCCGGCAAGCGCGTGCTCGTCGAGGGCGCCAACGCGGCCATGCTCGACATCGACTTCGGTGAGTCACGGCCATGTCCTCGTTGAGTCCTCTTGGACCTTCAAAACCCCTAATTTCTTGCATGCAAACAATTATTAGCGGCTGCATCGCAACACGGCTGTAGTACCTACCCTAGGTAACGACACGAGGGTTGAACAGCTCGAAATTTAACATGGGCGGCATAGGAAATGTAGTCGAAACTGGCACATTGGCTCTAAAAATGTTCGAGTGGCATCAAACAAATTTCAATATATACGTAAAAGATGAATCAGCTGAACAGTCTCGAGGATGAATGCAGGGGTCACCGAACTGACTTGCTAGATTGTGTGGCATGTGAATATTGACATTGCACTATGTGGGTAACAGTTTTGGTGAATTTTCTCATTCGACAAAAGTGAGGTTGTGCTTTTAAAAGAGACAAAAGCAACGTTAGTAATGATTTAACTGCCGAGTCTTAACGACCCTCTCGGTCCCTGCCAGGTCCCTTGTGCACTGGCCTTAATGAGTCCCCTGTGTTGATCCTTCGATCACTGCTCCGGTACGGGATAGGCAACCAGCATGCCGTGCCAGCTCTCACTGCGTTCATGATGTATGTTGCCACTTTTACGTTATCTTTAAACCGGATACACATTAAAACCAACACACAAGGGGATTATTCAATAAAATTCAATTGTCTTATTTAGAATGGATTAGTATATATTTCATATTTAGCAATACATAACGGCGTGATCATGGTTATAGTCTATAACCATGATTACGCCGTTCATCTTCGGTCAGATAAACTCTAAAACTTATAGAGTTTATCTGACCGAAGATGAACTGACTTTAACGTTGCATGGGATACATACAGCGCTGAGCTAGTTGCGTATCCCGGCTAGCAATGGTCGAAGGTTGCCTGGGATACACACAGCGCTGAGCTAGTTGCGTAGCCCAGCTAGTAACGGTCGAAGGTTGCATGGGATGCATACAGCGCTGAGCTAGTTGCGTATCCCGGCTAGCAATGGTCGAAGGTTGCATGGGATGCATACAGCGCTGAGCTAGTTGCGTATCCCGGCTAGCAATGGTCGAAGGTTGCCTGGGATACACACAGCGCTGAGCTAGTTGCGTAGCCCAGCTAGTAACGGTCGAAGGTTGCATGGGATGCATACAGCGCTGAGCTAGTTGCGTATCCCGGCTAGCAATGGTCGAAGGTTGCATGGGATACACACAGCGCTGAGCTAGTTGCGTATCCCGGCTAGCAATGGTCGAAGGTTGCATGGGATGCATACAGCGCTGAGCTAGTTGCGTATCCCGGCTAGCAATGGTTGAAGGTTGCATGGGATACACACAGCGCTGAGCTAGTTGCGTATCCCGGCTAGCAATGGTCGAAGGTTGCCTGGGATACACACAGCGCTGAGCTAGTTGCGTATCCCGGCTAGCAATGGTCGAAGGTTGCATGGGATACACACAGCGCTGAGCTAGTTGCGTATCCCGGCTAGCAATGGTCGAAGGTTGCCTGGGATACACACAGCGCTGAGCTAGTTGCGTATCCCGGCTAGCAATGGTCGAAGGTTGCATGGGATACACACAGCGCTGAGCTAGTTGCGTATCCCGGCTAGCAATGGTCGAAGGTTGCCTGGGATACACACAGCGCTGAGCTAGTTGCGTATCCCGGCTAGCAATGGTTGAAGGTTGCATGGGATACACACAGCGCTGAGCTAGTTGCGTATCCCGGCTAGCAATGGTCGAAGGTTGCCTGGGATACACACAGCGCTGAGCTAGTTGCGTATCCCGGCTAGCAATGGTCGAAGGTTGCATGGGATACACACAGCGCTGAGCTAGTTGCGTATCCCGGCTAGCAATGGTCGAAGGTTGCATGGGATACACACAGCGCTGAGCTAGTTGCGTATCCCGGCTAGCAATGGTCGAAGGTTGCATGGGATACACACAGCGCTGAGCTAGTTGCGTATCCCGGCTAGCAATGGTCGAAGGTTGCATGGGATACACACAGCGCTGAGCTAGTTGCGTATCCCGGCTAGCAATGGTCGATGGTTGCATGGGATACACACAGCGCTGAGCTAGTTGCGTATCCCGGCTAGCAATGGTCGAAGGTTGCATGGGATACACACAGCGCTGAGCTAGTTGCGTATCCCGGCTAGCAATGGTCGAAGGTTGCATGGGATACACACAGCGCTGAGCTAGTTGTGTATCCCGGCTAGCAATGGTCGAAGGTTGCCTGGGATACACACAGTCTTAATGTGTCCCCCCCTGTGTTTCGGACGCAGGCACGTACCCGTACGTGACGTCTTCGAACTGCAGCATCGGCGGCGTCTGCACCGGCCTGGGTTTGCCGCCGCGCGCCATCGGCGACGTCATCGGCGTCGTCAAGGCGTACTGCACTCGGGTCGGCGACGGCCCGTTCCCCACCGAGCTCGTCGACGTGAGTTAAGCAACGCGGCTGCGGTTCGGGCGTCGGACGGGCGACCGCCACGGTCCGGGCACGCTTCGAGCCCGCCGGAATTGTTTGCCCGCGGTTCGATTCCGTCGGGACTTGGCTTCGCTTTGCCACCTGGCAGGCGGCGGCAAATTGCTTGCTGGAAATGATCCACAACTGGCAAAAATGTATTTTCACAGTTTTTTCTTAGTTTTGGGTAATTTGCAGCAATTTTAAATTTGATCATAAAACAAAATTGATTCATTCTTAATTTGAAGACCTTATAAAACACCGATAAGGTGCATGCTATTTTGTTTTTGGGTATTGCTAATAGTTTGCTAGCATGTGGGAGAGCACCTGCCCGGCAAACAGGAGGTCCCGGGTTCGTTTCCCGGTTCGGTGGCACATTTTTCCAGCTTCGTCTTCCTTCCAGTAAAACAATACCTTGCACACAAAATCTGTATAATTTGAGCTGTTACACATTGGCTGTTGTGGCCTTGTTGGCTCCTTGGCCAAGGGCCGCCCCAAGTTAAGCACCCGTGTCGTGCCTAGCGTTGGCCGGGTGACCGCAACGTTGCCACGTTGCAGGCCGTCGGCGAGCTGCTGCAGACGCGCGGCCGAGAGATCGGCGTGACGACGAAACGCAAGCGCCGTTGCGGCTGGCTCGACGTGCCGCTGCTCAGATACACGGCAATGGTCAACGGGTACAGCGCGTGAGTCGGACACTTCATCCCCTGGGAGGATCGAGACACTCTTGCACACTGTTGGAAGGCTTGACGGTTTGCCCTCCATCAAAGGAGGAGTCACTTTTGTCCCCCCCCCCTGAGCTCTGTTGAATTGATGTATGCAACTCTGGGGCCTTACCTAGCTTGGCCATTTGGAGCGGCTACCATGCGGCTAATAAGCCGAGCTGGTGGTGTTATATAACCCGGACCTAGAGCGGCCATTTGGAGCGGCTACCATGCGGCTAATAAGCCGGGCTGGCGGTGTTATATAACCTGGACCTAGAGCGGCCATTTCTACAATGGGCAGTTTGTTGATTTCGTAGCACCGCTAGCGACCAGTATTACGGTGGTGCTACGAAGATAGCATTATCTAGAAGGCATACTGCTTTTTAAACGATCATCATTGTGCAGTGAGGTCAAATCAACCAATCTCATGGCTCGTTACTAAAGTCAGAGTCGATGTGCCCTGGCTATATAACCCGGCCGTAATACTGCCGCTCTAGGTCGGGGTTACTGCTTGGTGCTACGGTGGTGTTAATTAGCCAGGGTGGATTGCTAGTAATCCCGGGACTACGAGTGGCCGCTCTAGGTCGGGATTACTGCTTGGTGCTACGGTGGTGTTAATTAGCCAGGGTAGATTGCTAGTAATCCCGGGACTACGAGTGGCCGCGCTAGGTCGGGGTTACTGCTTGGTGCTACGGTGGTGGTAATTAGCCAGGGTGGATTGCTAGTAATCCCGGGACTACGAGTGGCCGAGCTAGGTCGGGGTTACTGCTTGGTGCTACGGTGGTGTTAATTAGCCAGGGTGGATTGCTAGTAATCCCGGGACTACGAGTGGCCGCTCTAGGTCGGGATTACTGCTTGGTGCTACGGTGGTGTTAATTAGCCAGGGTAGACTGCTAGTAATCCCGGGACTACGAGTGGCCGCGCTAGGTAAGTCCCCTGGAAGTAATTTGTTCACAAATCAAAACCACCTGGTAGCCAGGCCTGGTACTTATCAAAGTATTACTATCATAATAATGTACTGGGCAGTGTTTAGAACTGAACACAATGTGGTAAAACAGAAAGCACTTCAAATTCTTTCAGTGGAAATGCCATTTGCAGAATGATTGTTTATTTTCAGATAGCTATGAAACAATGCATGTGTTAGTTAGGGTGCCAGAGGAAAGATCTACCCACTAACATACAAAATTAGTGTTCGGAATATATGAAACAATAAGACTTGGGTCTTCTCGGCTTTGGAAACCCCGTTAGAAATGTTGTTTTGTCCCCAGACTGTGCGTGACCAAGTTGGACATCCTGGACACGCTGCCCGAGATCAAGATGGCCGTGACGTATCGCCGAGACAAGCGCCCCATAGACTACTTCCCGTCCAGTAGCGTGGAGCTGGCCAACGTCGAGGTAAATAAGTCGGGGCGGTCCTGTTGACCAAACTTTCATCGACTCCGAAATGTCTCGTATCGAAGCCAGGCGAGTAGAATTGCGTGCCCAACGCAACGCAGGGGTCGGTTTTGCAGAATATCAGCCAACGGGTGACTTTAGCCATCGATGAGAAATTGGAAAATTCTGGGATGCCAAATGAAAATCAATGATGTCATGAAAATTATCAATTTTTGACCAAACTTCATTGCCTTCGAAATGCCTCGTATCGATGCTAGGCGAGTAGAATTGCGTGCCCAACGCAACGCAGGGGTCGGTTTTGCAAAATATCAGCCAACGGGTGACTTTAGCCATCGATGAAAAATTGGAAATTCTATGAAAATTGCAGTTCTTGACCATACTTTTATAGTCTTCGAAATGTGGAACTACTGTCGAAAATTTAGAACTGGAACCAGAACCGAAATCGGAACTGTTGATTTCGGTGCGGATCCCTGCCTATCTCATGATGTTCCAACATCTGACTTGTTTTTTTCTTCAAAACCTCTTTGTGTTGATGCTTGGACGATGTTAGTTTGGACTAGAATTGCAGAGCATCTGGAAAAGCTTTTGAATTCTTTGCAAATCCTAGTCTGTTTAGGCTCTCACATACCACTAATGAATCCTTCATTCACCATTGTTTTCCTATTGAGCGTTGTGCATTACAGACCGGTGGTGACAAAGCCTCTTTCGTTATTCCCTACACGTGACCCATCTCACTCAAATGACCACCTGATCATTGCCGGGCGTAGCTGATCTTGTGACAACGGTTCGTTCCCGTTTCCAGGTGGAGCTGATCACGCTGCCAGGCTGGCAGCAGAGCATCGCGGCCACTCGGGACTACTCGGAGCTGCCCGCCAACGCGCGCCGCTACTTGGAGACTTTGGAGCGGCTCGTGCAAGTGCCCAGTGAGTAGACGTGTGGACGCCTTAACCTGGCGTTCTCCTCTGCAGAGGTCCGGTCTTGCGGCTGCCGCTATCCGAACTGTGCACGGGGAGGCCCAAACCCACAATCATGTTACTTATTGCAGAATAATGGGTTTAAAAGTCCTATTGCATCTGCAAACATGTTGTGGTGAGCAAGTAATTTTCACAACTTTTTGAGGCTGCAAACAGCGGTTGATGACATAGTTTATGGCTTTATTTACCATCTCTTACCACTTATCAGCAATTCACTCAGCTAAAAACTACTTTATCCTTCTGGCGATCGGCAGTAAGAATCACAGCACCCAGCTTAAAATCGCCGTGTTTGAAAACTAGTGTTTGGGTAATTAGTGTTTGGGTAATTAGTGTTTGGGTAACTAGTGTTTGGGTAACTAGTGTTTGGGTAACTAGTGTTTGGGTAACTAGTGTTTGGGTAACTAGTGTTTGAAAATTAGTGTTTGGGTAATTAGTGTTTGGGTAACTAGTGTTTGGGTAACTAGTGTTTGAAAACTAGTGTTTGGGTAACTAGTGTTTGGGTAATTAGTGTTTGGGTAACTAGTGTTTGGGTAACTAGTGTTTGGGTAACTAGTGTTTGGGTAACTAGTGTTTGAAAACTAGTGTTTGGGTAACTAGTGTTTGGGTAATTAGTGTTTGGGTAACTAGTGTTTGGGTAACTAGTGTTTGGGTAACTAGTGTTTGGGTAACTAGTGTTTGGGTAATTAGTGTTTGGGTAACTAGTGTTTGGGTAACTAGTGTTTGGGTAACTAGTGTTCGGGTTCGAACAAACTTGTTTACTCGAATTGTCGAGTCTGGCAAGTGTAAACCGAATGGTTGCACATTTTCCCTGACACGTCTGTCCCTGATTGGTTGCAGTCAAGTGGGTCGGAGTGGGCCAAGGCCGCGAATCCATCATCACAGTCTACTAGCCCCGCCCCCCCAACCCCGGGTCACCGCTGCCCCTTGATTGGTGGGCCCGGCCAACGCTGCCCCCTCATTGGTGCTCTGCCAGCGGCCGAACACAAGGACGTCCTTCGATTGGTTACACATTGTCCGTGGACTGTTGACGCGAGAAAGCGTGGGCTAATACGACGCCTGCGTTCACAAAGTGAAATGACATGGAAAATGCAAGCCAAGTATGCCGTCGGCGCCAGGGCCTGGATTCACGTAACGGGGTTAAAGGAAAGCAGGACTAAAACCGGGGCTGAAATAGGGGCTAAGTATTTTCCGAGTCACTCTGCGCTGTGGTTACGCAACCCTGCCTCGTGCGTCCAGGCCCAGCCAGGTCCAGGAACGGACCTGGCTGAGTCTGGTTTCGACTGCGGACGGCACAATCGGAGTTGAAATCAAAGCCTCGCGCTCCTCATGCTCGTGGGAGGGAACGAATCGACTGCCCGGAAGTGATCGCTCGACCTTTGTCTGGATCACCGCTAGCTCGTGTTATTATAGGGAATAAAATATACAAATCTTTGGCTTTCACGGCTTGACCTTGTAGAGGATTGACATTTAAAAAAAAGCTTGAACGCCGCTTTTATCCCCATCTCTAGCCAGCTATGACGAATGTTAATGTCGACTTTACTCGCGCTATCTCGCTCTTTGAAACGATTTAAAAACGCAGTTCATCTAAACGCAGAAGTGTGCCACTTCCAGGCAGTCGATTCCTGCATGTGAACTCTCGACGGCAGAATCGCGATTACGTAGCACGAAGTTTGTCGGTGTCGACTGGTGAAATCCCCGCCGCCGTCGATGCCGTCTCGTCGACTGTGTCACCGAGATCGGTGAGCCAGAGTTGCGTGGCCCCGAGCGGCCCTCCGAGCGGCTTCGGCCTCTGCTTCGAGTTCCGAGTGTTCGAGAGGCCTTCGAACGAATTCGCCGGGATATATTTTTTTAACGTCCGCCAATCGCGGGCAACACACGCACGTGCACACACACACACACACACACACACAGTTTTGGATTTCGACGCGTTGTTTTGCGCCCGCCCCTTTCGCGCCCGAACCCCCCCCCCCCCCCCCCCCCCCCCCCGGCATTCGGGGGGCTCTCGCGGCGCGGTTGTTTTCGAGCCCGTTGTTACGAGCACATTTTCGGAGTCGCCGCCCGGAAATCCGACCGGTCGGCCGTGTTTTGCTTGATGGAGGGAAAGTTACTTGTCACAAAAATATATTTAGTCTGTATTACGACGCGAGGTGTTGCGGTCATTTCCGAACCTGGTCCTCACTCCTCCTTTGTCGGCCAAAAACATGTCGCCGTGATTTCGATTAGCGAAAGGGGTCCCGGTACCAATCTGTTGACCTGGGATAATTTACGTTTCCAATGACACGTGTGGGAAAACGGTTGCTTTACTAGGCATTCGTTGTCCAGATAAACATATATTTATTTTCTGGTGCTATGATTGACAATATATAGGCTTCAGATTCATGAATAACTGTGCAGTTCTAGGAACCTTGGTCATAAATGGATAAAAAATACAAATGTTACCAGGATCTAGAAATGAAAATATGGGTCGATTGGTGCTCTTTAAATTTCACCACCCAAATTTGCTACCTAGCTGTTCTCGGACCCCTGAGTTGCTTTTCGTCGTTCCATTGAGAGTCGATTGCTCTCCGATTGACTGTTTTTACGTAATCCCTGGCTTTGGTTTAGGGAAGGAAAGCACCCCTGTCGGGCATTTCAACTGGACTCTATGCTTTTGGGTGTACCCATCTCTTAGGCTTGGTCTTGTGATAAGATACTTGCCACAGATCCAGAGTTGTTAGAAACATTATGTCTGTGACAACATGTATGGGACAACTCTGTGTAGCAACATGACAAGCTAATGGTGTCTGTGAAAATTGCCAAGCCTTTCATTTCACTACACAGGAGTGTTAGCTGTTTGAAACATCCCCCATGCAACCAAAACTATTCCGTATGACCGTAGAGATACGTGTTTTTAGCATTAACTGCATTAACTATAAATGCTAAAATATATAAATAATCCAAATGAGTGGATATTTTTTGTTTTCTTTACAGTTCATGGAATTTGGAACTGAATGGTAGGTTTTTCTATTTCGCTATAAATGCTAAATTGAGTCAAAATGGCATTTTTTAGCTAAATTGCATGTTTTTTACAAAATAGCAACTAATTTCCAAGCAAACGACAACATTTGAAACTTTTTTTCTTTAAAAACAGTTTCTAGGCAGTTTCTGGGCCCGTAGACGGGCTGGGAGAAACAAACTACGGAACGGAAGGCCTCACAGGAGCGATATTACTATCATGGTATTATTGTACTTCATTAGAGAGTCTAGTGCCTGCCAAAAATCCACTATCCTTTCATTTTGTTCAAAATAGATTTTTTCATTTTAGCTATAAATGCTAAAATTAAAATAATTAATGCTAAAAACACGTTTCTCCACATATGAGTATTACCATGAGGCCTGGAATAAACTGAAGACCGATTGGCGTACATAGCGTACTGCATGGCTGACTGTGACTTGGCCACGCAAATACAGAACGACCTACCTTGCCGTCCTTCACCCCACTTGCCTTGTCCTTGTTTTCCCGACAGACCTTCCCGAGTTGCCCGGCAACCAGCCACTCCATGCTCCTTGGGGAACATGTGGTGGAACCCGGTCCACTGCCAGCGACAGAACAGCTGGGCGTCACGTGGCAACTTGCTCGGCAGGAACGCAGTGACAGCAGGCGGGCGAAGGTTGGTATCAATATCAATCGTTTATTGTGTTTGTTTATTGCAGTTCGGAACAGATTTCACAATGTTTAAACCAGGTCATTGCTTTTAAAGTTGATATTTCACTTGCACGAACTCATCAATCCTATGAAATGAACCAGACAACAGAAAAGTTTGCTTTTGAATTTGCTATGGCTGATCCTGATGCTATCACGTTCACTGCATTAAAAAAGTACTGTAATATTGTAAAGGCCTTATTCTAGTATAAATATTAAATATAGATGAGCAGAGTGAACAGATAGGTAAATAAAATTGTAATAATACTTAAAGTTGTAATTAGGACTCGGGCTAAAGAAAGGTACCTAGTAAAAAGTACCTAATAAATACAACAATTATTATAGTTGGTGCTGTTAATGGTGTCACAGTAGTAGCTAGCTAATAACTTAGCCTCTCGCTTCTGGGGGGTGATTTGGTTGGGATAGGATTCAATTCGTTGCACGTAGTAGTCGGGAAGTATTCCTCTAGATGGGAGAAGGGATTTGTTGTGAGGGAGTTTCTGAGATTGCAGTCAGAGGAGCTGTGTTTTAGGGAGTCTTTGATGTGGGTGAGCAGGTGGTTGTAAATTATGGTGCAGAATAGTGTGGTTAAGTGGAGCACGGTGCAGGCCGCTTTGCTGCCCCTGCTTGCGAGGGTGTAAACGCATCTGCCTTGTAGTTGACAATAATGCTAAAACCAAGTTCAGGAATGCAATGAATGAGTGAGAGGGTGAAATATGCTCCGGTACTGATTGGGTTTTGGAATCGCATTCTACGGGGCGTGCTAATCTTATTTTGGGACTAATGTTATTTTCTCCATAAAAATCCAATTATAATGCTATAAAGTAATCAACACGGTATTTGTCAACTAATATAATTGTAATCCTTAGCCTGCCCCAAACTTTGGCTTGATATTATTAGCTTGTGAAATGAGTTGCACAAGTGGCCATTCAAATGCTAGTAACCAGTGGAAGGAAGGCAGTAGGTAGTTGCTTTGTTTGTCATTATTTACAATGCAAATAGAGACATGACAAGAATTTGAAAAAACTTCTTTCTTATGACTGGGTGGTAGAGGCTTAACAATGGAAAACAGGATTCTGTTAAAACTTACAATGTTTTAAAACATCAGCAATCCTCGCGGTCTCTTAGCCATCGCCAGCTTTGAAAATGCACGTGCAATGAGAGTTTCACAAATTTCCCTCTTACGACTGAAAGACAGTGATTAGAAAGTTGATAAAGAAACTCACATCTCTTTGAATTTGGAATGTTTGTACAAATTTGAGCAACTCGTCGAGATAGCATTGGTGTTCCTTTTACCCTGATATCTGGATGATTTTTGCAAGTAGGTATGGACATGACAAAGTTTCACTAACTAGTAGAGATTTGATCAAGGAAAACGCGACTGTGTGAATATGAAATAATATGTTAAAACTTGAGCAACTCGTCGAGGTCTTCCTCGTGTTCCTCGACATCTCCAAACTCCGCTTCCAACGTTTCCTCCGCACTGCTGTCTTCTTCTTCTGGTGGGTCCACATACTTTGCCCACTTGCTTGTTGCTTCCACTTCTTTTGCCCCCTGCATCTGCTTCGAACGCTGCTCTCCGACCAGGTCCTTCTTCGGCTTCACAACGTCTGGAGAACGTTCCGAGAGCTCATCAACGGTTTCATCCTCAGCCTCGATACGCAACTGAGCAGGCTTCTTGGCTGAAACCTAAGGTTAGACGTTCAGGCTGATAAATAAATGTCATGTTGAATGGGAAAATCCATGTTCTGATAATTGTGATAGAAAAGATCAAAATTGATATCGGTAAATTGAAAACAATAGAAAATCTAATTATAAGCCGATTAAATCACTGATTTAATTTGGCAGAATGTTCTACAAAACATCGACAGTTTCAGTTAAAATTTATATCCAGTTTGAAATGGTTGTTGATAAAAGGCAGAATTTGTGGTAAAAACATTGCATGTGGTGGATGTAAACACCAGAATGAAATTACTATGATTGTTGTAACGTTAATATTGAAAGAGTGACATTAAAATAATGAGATCAACTGAGTTGCCTGTTCCCTACCGAGATCGCAGAGCGTTGCTCACACTTCCGTTTCCTCGCCAGTCTTGCCTCTTTAAAGTCAAAGCCCTCGTCCAAGTCTTGTTCTTCCTCGGCGCTCTCTTCCATCTTGTCAATGTACTTGTCCCATTTGCTGCCGACACGTTCTGTGTTGAACCCGATTGCTTCGCCCTCACTTTCCGAGCGTGGATCAAGGTCGTCGTTTGTGTCTAGGTCGTCTTCATTAGCAATGACTGCTGTGGGAAATGCTTCTTGCTGCAGTCTTTGCTTGTTTAAACGCTGAACGTGCAAGCGACAATCCTTGCCACTGCCCTGGGCAAAAACCTGCGACACACAACACAGTCAAAGAAACTCTTCCTGGCTAGGTTGGTACTTTGAGAACGCTAAATTAAGTCTAATTTCCCACTGTTTTGTTTTCTAGACTGGAAAACATGAATTTTATGAAAACTTTGTGATTTTTTGGATCTGTGCAGTTCGAGCAGAAACTAACCTGAAGCACCGATTGTTTCTTCTGGCAAATCTTGCATGTCCATTTCGGAACCTTCTTCACGATATGGACCTGTGGAAGAATTCAGGTACTAGATGGTTGTATGCCAGACAGTGATTAGATGTGCAACCCACCACAGTCAAGTTAAGTAGGAACAATAGTATGTCTGGGTGAGTAGCTACTAGTGGGTAATAGCTTTGAATTTATAGTGTAGGTAGGTACTAGGTACCCAGAAACTTCCTCGGTACCCCTGATCTGCCCCTGGTTCCGCTTTTCAGAGGTTATGCCGGGTTATTGCTTGCCTGAAATGTGCCGCAGTCTACGCAACGTAGCACGTGAAGTTCTTGAGGCATTTTGCTGACTTTTTGATTAGTGCTAGTTGAGTGAAGTCGTTTTCATGTGCAACAATTAATATTAAAATCAGAAATCATACATGAAACGAGGTTTGAACTTGGGCGCAATGTTCACGGGTTCGCTCTTCGCTGAACTCTTCGCCGGTCAGCTGATTGCAAACGTCAGAGCACACGTGTTTTGTTGCAGGCCGGCTGAAGTCCACAGAAGGCCGCATCTGAACGGTTTGGTTCTTTTTTCTTCGTAGATAACAAGCTCCATTTCTAAATGGCATCTGGTAAGAATAACACGGAAATCTTTGAAGTCGATCAATGTTTCCATTTGATAAGTCAACTGACTTACCTGTCCGTTGTGTCTTGCCACAGACGTAGGTACAAAGTCGAATGGCCTAACCCGCCTAACCTCGCGAGTGCTCCCAAGGCAAATGCAAAGGAAAACATAGCCATAACAACTAATGGATGATATTGGTATTTAGCACGCTCAAGATAGCCTTTAGAAGCTAACACGTGCATTGGAGGCAGCCTCGATTGATATTGGCGATATGTGTTGTGCTGCCAGCGTTGCAGCACTTTGCCGGCAAGGTTGTGCTGGTGACGGGTGCCAGTTCGGGCATCGGAGCCGCCACCGCGCTGCACTTTGCCAAACTGGGAGCGACGCTGGCGCTGACGGGCCGAAACATGGACAACTTGCGCAAGGTGAGCTGACGGGAAACACTGTCCTAGTTTGTCTGGCTGCCAGCAAGGCTTAAGTCGCTCGGAAATTTATTCGCCTCTCAACATGTCTCGAGCTGCGGTTTAATTTCTTGCTGGAGTTTACAAAAATCTCGCAAAACCCTCTGCAGCATGGTCACTTCTCCCTTTTTGCTTTATAGTTAGGTAATCTAGGATTACTGAATCGAAACAGAGTCTACCTGCAATAGACACAATGGGTACTTTCAATGGACAACTATAGTGCCCGGGTCAATCACCTATGTGGGCAAATAATAACCATAAGTAAAGCATCACATTTTTTTGCCCTCATTAAGTGATTGACTCTGGAACAGTAGCTGTCCATTGCTGGAGAATACAGATGTAAAATTTTCATAAGATACGTGTCTAACCATAACACGTACATACTTACTCTACTAGATTAATTGATGTACTAGATTTTATTGGAGAATTTAAATGGCTTAGCTAAGTTACTGGCTGGTTTCTTGATTTGCGTGGCTCGACACATGCAGCATGAAAGTGAGTCGTACACAGTTGAGTTGATGTTGTGCGCCCGGCAGGTCAGCGCCAAGATCTCTGCCCTGGGTCAGCCCGAGCCGCTGATGGTGGCCGCCGAGCTGACCAATGAGGCGCAGACCGAGAACGTCGTGGCCGAGACGATCAAGACGTTCGGACGGCTCGACGTGCTCGTCAACAACGCGGGCGTCTTGGAGATTGGCGGCGTGGAGAACACCTCACTGGCAAGTTCACCACGCGATTGTTACTCACCTGGGTTCCCAACAAACTCACTATGTGCACATGTTGAAATGCCAGTTTCAGAAAGCTTCATTCAATCACCACCAACAATCAACCGTTAAAGGCTGGATTGCAATCAATGTAGCAATAACAATAAGAATTAGCAGGAGCAGTCATGTTTGGGTTATGCATCTCCGGAAGCTTGTCTACAACAAACTTAAGAATATGACCTTAAACTAAACATAAGAAAAATGTTTTCAGACCATGCCAAGCTCTTGCGGAAAGTTGGTGGAGAACCAATTACATTCATTCTCACGGTCCCACCGTTAATGTTATCATTTCTGGGGACTGATCAGTTTGCCAGAAAGTGGCTTTTAGACCAAAAGTTGCCAAGTTGCCACATCCATGAAGTTTTCTTTTCAATATTTCAGTACGTGTAGAAAAAAGACGTAAACAAGGGCAACCATGGCCCTTTTTCCCAATTTTTCTTAGCACTTTTGCATATAATGGCTCTAAAAAGGTTAAAAAATGAAGATTTTTGGGGTATGTTCTAGCATTCCAGGGGCAAATTTAATGAAAAAGAGCCATGGTCGCACTTATTTACGTCTTTTTTCTACACGTACTGAAATATTGAAAAGATAACTTCATCGATGTGGCAACTTGGCAACTTTCCACTTTCTGGCAAACTGATCAGTCCCCTTAACAGTAAGATACATATTACTAGGGCGAATGCAATTTGTGTTGCGTTGAAGATGAGCGTAGCGGTTTGTATATAGCGCATAAAAAGATTGAGGCAAAAAGCATATGAAAATCATGGAGCAGCAAGGCGGACCATTACTTTTTCGAAAATTCTGATCACTTGAAATTGTAAACGATTCTGACCTTTCTTTGTTTCTGTCCGAGCTATAGGGTAGCGGAAATATGCTCATTTTGAGGTCATTAAGCAATGTGCATGTACATAGACATACATAGTAATACATAGATGTAACTTATGCCCAAGGGTTTTTGTTAGGTTGGAGATATATTTCTGCCGCGGACTTACTTTTAAAAACTTGCATGCACGAAGTTGACAAAATTTCTAATATCTGTCAAATCTTGAAGTCAACTTCAAGTAAAAAAATCTGGTGTGATGTTTCGATGGTTTCTAAAGGCAACAATCAAAAATTGGGAAAATTTGTACAAAATACGCACTTTTAAACAAATTTCCGTACTTTTCCAAACTTGCCCAATTGTCGAATATTGCTATTTTTTCTACTTTGAAAGTGTAGGGTATGGAGGATTTTCTTGAAAAACGCAGGGGGTCTAAGTTGAGAACAAAAGTAGACACCCTGAAAATTTCATCCCAATCGAGGCAGGCGTTTGGCCTGTAGAGCGCGCGCAAACACACATACAAAAAAACAAAAACAAAAACAAACACACACAAGTGTTTTTTTTTAGCAGTAGTGAAATTGATGATTTCACTTCGCTCGCTTCGCTCGCTACGCTCATCAATAAAGTTTACTGCTGAGTTCATGCCCCCTGCAACTGTCCCGCCTGCCGTTCCAGGGCCAGTTGGATCGCATGCTGTCCACCAACGTGCGCTCCGTGCTGCACTTGACCATGCTGTCGACACCGCACCTGGTGGCCACCAAAGGCAACATCGTCAACGTGTCCAGCGTCAACGGCCTGCGGGCGTTCCCCGGCGTGCTGGCGTACTGCGTCTCGAAGGCGGCCGTGGACCAACTCACGCGGTGCACTGCGCTGGACCTGGCCCCCAAACAGGTGCGTTCCCCAGCATTTGGTCTTTGGTTCACCAATAGGAGCATTGGATTACCAACAGGAGGGTTATTACTACCTAGGTATGGTACCTTACCTATGCTACAGTAACTTTGCCAGACAGAACGGAGGCCCAATTGACGTAGGTACACCTCTGGACATTGAAAGCATTCCAGTAGAATTTTGGCTATGTCCTCAGAAAGGTTTGACTGAAAACAGCATAGGCAGGCCAGGTACCGACCACGTGGATGAGCACATGGAGGGACTGGATGACATGCATTTAGAGGGTCCAAATCTCGTAATGACAAACCAGTTTGCTTATCACTATCAGCAACTGCCTTGCTCCGTGAAATGTGAATCGGCCAAGCTGATAGTTCGGGCACTGTCGAGTTTTGCAATGGATTTCACGCAATAATATTGGCCTAAATGCCGTAATTTTTAAGCTAGAAGAAAATTCAAAAAGCCTCCTGCACCTGGTCTGTACGAAAAGCACATAAATGGCATCACTTTTCCGTACTTGCAAAAAAGTTGGTATTCAAAATGTGAATAAATTTAAATAGCATAATTGCTTATGATAATATCGTGTCGCCACTGACCCGACTGGACGAGGTAACCACCGTAAAGCCACCGGAAAGGTAGGGTATTGGTAATAAACATGACCTTGATTTCAAGATTACATAATCAATAAGAAATATAATGGAATCTGAATATGGAAACATGTGTTTTTTTCAATATGAACAAAGTAGTGATATAGAAGTAGGTACTCATAGCAAAGAGAAGAGGCAAGGGGTTTTTTATTTTATTTTATAACTAAAAAATTATGTGTTTTAGGCCAGTGCGGGTGTGTGGAATCTGATACAATACTTGCCAAAGAACAAATTCGTGAGTTTTGCGAGGCAGGAACTGATAATAAAACTGGTTGATCAAAACTAGAATGCGACCGATCAATGAACATGACATCCCCTGCCACCTGGAACGCTTTCAATGTCCAGAAGTGTACATCTCACTATACCCCCGTAATCCTACCATAACTTCACACCGCCAAAGTGCCTGAAACCATTTGGAAAACCACACCATTATGTATTATGATGATGCTTCAAAACCCACAAGCCATGTCCATGATCGCACATGCAAATGCAATAATATATTTAGTGCAGCACTGTAATTCCCTGAGCTGCCATCGAGTGCTGGCAAGGAATGCGTTCCCTGAGCTGCCATCGAGTGCTGGCACGTTGAAGGACGCTGACCCGTTGATGTATGTCGCAGGTCCGCTGCAACGCGGTCAACCCCGGCGTAATCGCCACCGAGCTGCAGCGGCGCGGCGGCCTCGACGACGTCGCGTACGCCGCGTTCCTGAAGCGCAGCGCGGAGACGCACGCGCTCGGTCGCCATGGCGAGCCGCACGAAGTCGCCGCCGTCATCGCGTTCCTGGCCGGACCCGACGCCGCGTTCATCACCGGCGCCTGTCTGCCCGTCGACGGCGGACGCCACGCCATGTGTCCGCGCTAGCGTCCGTCTCTCCGCCTCCGCACTGGGTCCGTGTCGAGTCTGATCTTGCCCACCCAACACACACCTATGCTATCACATTGCTGAGACTGGTGTCTGCTTGTCCCAACTTTAGCACTAGTTTATAGAAATAGACTATTGCAAACTGGGTTTTGAATGCTTAATTAAAGTCTCGCTGATTTCCCTGTGTTTGAGATAAGTTACACCTCGATTAGCATGAATAAAACCCAGTTTGAAATAGAGTTCTATTAGCACATGCTACACGCTTCCCATCCCTTATTGCTGAGCCCGTCAGAATCCAAAGCACAGTGTTTCGGGCTCCGATGGGCCCAGCCCCGAGGGCTCCAAAGCGCAGTGTGTATTGCGAATCCGTCTCGTTCTCGGCCTCTCAGAGCGTTTCGGGCTCCGACGGGCCCAGCCCCGAGGGCTCCAAAGCGCAGTGTGTATTGCGAATCCGTCTCGTTCTCGGCCTCTCAGAGCGTTTCGGGCTCCGATGGGCCCAGCCCTGAGGGCTCCAAAGCGCAGTGTGTATTGCGAATCCGTCTCGTTCTTGGCCTCTCGGAGCGTTTCGGGCTCCGAAGGGCCCAGCCCTGAGGGCTCCAAAGCGTGCAGCAAGCGCAATCTGTACTGTTGTTTTCCCATAGATCCGTAAAATTATCCTCTAGTTTTCAATGTCTATCGGAAACACAGCCAATTGAAGTAGATTCCTATTCAAGAGTTATCGAAAACACTTAGCTTTGAAAGGAAATGGAAACATTGGGAACATCGTTATCATTGGGAGTATCGCATTCTTGGCATTCGAAACCCAGTTTGGAACGGTCCTGTAACCATGTTTGAAGCTGTGGTGTGTGCTCAGGGTATGTCCCGTAGCGCTGGGCCTAACGTTCTCTGGCGTGGGAGGGTCTTCTTAGTTGCTTCTAACATTGACTGCCGTTACGGGAATTGCCAACCTCTCGATCAAAAAATAACCATTTCTTCAATAACAGGGAAATCTCTATTCAAATCAATTTTCATTGAATTTAACATCAAAGCAGCCAAATTTGTATGAAAAAATTCAAAACTATAAAGAGAAGGAAGTTCAGTCGTGCAAGCAGTGCAAGCTGAAAATGTTAAGAAATGCTTTGTTCCGGTGTGCTTCTCATCTAGGTACCTATAGTTAAATGTTATTGAATTAAAATTCATATAGCTTTTGGCTGAACATGAGTAGAGAACTTGTTTCGTAATTTTGGATTGGTTCAAAAACACACTCGAGTTTATTCGACAGCCAGACGGTGGTGTGAGCAAATGAGGGCAGGAAATTTGCGTAGAAAAACGTTGCCATTTGAGTAACCACCATTTGAGGGCCAGTCGTTGTCGGTAACTTCCTGGGCTCTGTTTCGAGTTGTTGCCCATCGTCCCCTGACTGCCGTTGTGGAGTGCATTTGCTTTTTATGATGAGGACCCTGCTGACATTGTCTAGTTATTTGGGACTTGTGAACAGGGTGTTTTCTGGGTTTGCAATGTTAGCTTATTTTGGGTCTGTCTCAGTCCAAAGTCCAAACATTTGTCAATGGATTGTATTTTGCATTCAAAGTTGCCTACCTTATTTTGTAGCACTTGATTTGCTTATTTAATGTTCAATTTGTTTGAGAGTAACAGGGTGGGATAATATTAAAATGTACGGTGCATTGGAATAAAACATTTTATCGTGACAATGGCTGCTGATTTCCATCTAGAATGAAACCCATCGCACTATATTATGCACTCTGATCCAAACCTACACATTTCAGGAATGTAGGTAGATACAATTTCCATACGTTGACGCCAAATTGCTTCTTTGTTTTATGCATATAGCAATATTAACATTACTACACCAATGTGTTCAAAAATTTCATAATTTTAACATACTTTCCAAGAGCCTTTGAAAAAATATATATATACCTATATTAAATTCTGACTGCAGAGTGTGTTTGGCGCAAAATGCCAGGCTTTGTATGTGCATGTGTAATATGAACCTTTAACTGTCATTCATATTACCTACCAGACATTATTAGCAACGCTTGACTCCGGCCGGCAGAAAACTGGAGCCAGCTTGATCTTGACTCTGTACGCAGGTATGGTCAATAAAGTTTCTAATAAACAAGCAATAAAGACAAGGCCATATCTCATCTCCTGACAAGCTGTGCTCAGATTAAAGATTTTTACTTTTTATAACCCATGGGAGAGGCAAAAAAAAATATTTTTTGAGGCTGCAAACAGCCTTTGTATGGAGCCCTCTATGACGTCATCGTGGGATTTGAGAATAGATTTTTGGCCGTAATTACCTTCCCGAAGCACCGTTTCGCTACAATATGTTTCGGGTACTGACTTTTCACAACGCGATCAATTTGCAATATTAAAACTTGAAATCGATAGAGCAATTTTGAAAACTTGTTTTGAAATTGGAAAGATTAAACAAGATGGCAATTGGTGGACAGAACAAATTAGAAATTTTAATTGCTTCTGTATTAAATCTTTAATCTGAGCACAACAATTTGTGTGAAGGTGAGATATTTCATTTGAATCAGTGAGCTCTTCTTGGTAAAAAAATTAACAATCGTCTAGAGGAACATTTGTAAAACACATTATGACTTAAAGTTAGATGTATGTGTGGAAAATAATAATAATATAATGCATGGAAATCTTTATTTAGGACAAATGGAGTTAATTTAATTTAAATCACCGTACCAAACGATACCAATCGATATGTCTGTTAGGTAGGCAGCCAGTGGTACACTCGAGTACGCGTTGCAGCCTAGCCGTAAGGATTCGAGCCGTCGGCCGAATTCAAGTCGCAGATTTCGGAACGAAAATGTGTCGTTTTGTATCAGGCGAGCAGAAGACCGAGCAGTAACCAGTGTTTCGCTGCACGCAGCCTTCGTCGTCACTGAGCACGTGGAGTCGCCGCCATTGGCCGCCATTGGTCGGGGTCCATCCATGGCTGCCAGCTGTCCTGTCGATCCGCAGCACGTGCTTGGAAAATGGGAAATAAGCCCGGAACTGCAAGTGTTTCGGTTAGGAAATATCCCAGCTATGTGCTGAAAGCCGGGAAAGACAACGAGGAACAGGATTGTGTCATGAAGCGGGTAAGTTTGTTGAGATAATAGATTAAATAACTACCTATAACCTATAACGTCGCGGGGGGGGGGGGGGGGGGGGCAACTCGGACATCTTTGAAGTATAAAGGAAGTATAATATATACAAAAGTATGTGTATATATACACATTGCGAGATTTTGGCATTCCTGTTCATGCTAAAAGCTATCATTACTGTCGCCAGATCACCGAGGACCATGCACAATGACAGCCCTGCCAGTTGGCCATTGCCGTTTGTTGGACTCCGCTACTGCGAGCCGCTATACGACAGTGAACTACGTTCTACACGGGTGAGTGAATTTAACGATATCTATGCTCAGATCAGATGCATTGCATATTGAAAACATCATTCACTGTAATCAAGCTATTCTGTCCCTATATTTTTATTACAATGCTATTGAACTTAGCAGTTAGCACCCACACCCCAGTGACAGTCTACCAGCCCACCAACGTACCTACCTGCCTATCAGCACTTACAGCTTGTCGTCTCTTCCTTTCTAGACCGTTATCGTCGGGGTCGTTGATGCAAATGCAGATCACATGAATTAGAACATCTGCAACTTGACAACAGCAGTTTGGCGGCAGCGATGTAAGTTTGTTGGCCATTCTTGCAGGTGTTCGGTAAGATTTACATGTTACCTATTTACCTAGTTATGGCTACGGCAAAATATTTATGCTAGCTTAACTGTGCCGGCAGACACTGTGGTGTTTTAACAATGACCTGGCTTTGTCTGGCAGGCCATGGCCATGGCACAAGGCCTTGTGCCAATGCTACTTGCTAGGTCAATTGACGTCAATTAATACCTAGGGACCCAAAGTTCTAGAGGGGGCTACAGTTACGGCTTCATCTACCAGCCTAGTGATTTTGTTACTTTTACGTTATGTCGTTCTGGTATTGGTTCTGATGGATGAAATCCCTAGATTGTTGTTCACGTACATTTTTTAACTTTGAAACCGAGAACGGCTTTAAGAAGCTCTGCTTTACCACTATTACCCTAGACATGCTTGGCCTATACAGCGCTTGCCTGGTGAAACTATATTATACTGCTGGGGGAAGACTTTCGAGTAGGTATATAGCTGCTTTTAGTGATTAGATAATCTGGGTAGCCCTTCTGTCTATAGTTTCGTACCACAAAGTTCAGTGGTAGATACTCAACCTGCTGCCCGCGGGCCAGATGGGGCCTGGCGCCCATATTTTTTCGGCCCTCTCTAAATTTATTATTTATGTTCAAATGCCAACTATGAGATTCAATTCTCCTTGGAAATTATTTGAATTTGAAATTTCCACAACCTTCTTAACAAGTGCAAGTACCTAAAATCTCTCTTCAAATCTTGTCCATTGTCATTACCTGGCCCTTGTAAACGAATAAATTTCATTTGTGCTGTTTCCAAGTTTCTTTCTTCTTTGCCCCCCCTGCAGTCCATGTACCAGGCTCTGTAAGTTGAAATTGCTTTAAAAAAATACAACTTGTAAAGTAAAAATGTAGGTACATGTTTTTGGGGAAATTTTCATCCTCCTAACAACTTTCTTATAGTTTTTGGTAAAAGCAGTAACTTTGTTCAGCCCCTCATTTTACTTCTACCTATGTCAATAGTTGCATTTTAAAAATATCACTACCGAAATATTATGCTCGACGCTTCATTCTTGTATTTCTCCATTGGTGATTTTGACTGTTCCCCACTGTTTTGTGTTCCCTGTTAATTCCAACTGATTCACTCTTTGTTGTGCTCAAACGCATTCCATACTTACTCTTCTAAAACGTCATTATATCATTTGGTAACCTTGTCTTGCACCTCTTCATACAAACTGCCCCAAATTACAATATAATCTGCATATATTGCAACATAATATTTTTTTTTATTATTTATTTATTCTCATACTTAGGCAATTATTGGTACATGATTTTGTAATTACTAATTAGTAATTACTATTTACATGATTGCCGGTTGCATGGTGTCCGGCCATAAATATGGCTTTAACATAAGTAGGTAATGTAGGAAGTTATCGTATCTAAGTTACGCAGAACATCTGTAGACTATTACATATAATTTTTACTCCCCCAGAGAGCGAGAAATCTTCGATCGCCCAGCGCCTGGCAGCGGATGACGTTTGCTTACGGCTGCAGTGACACTGTCTCCTGCGCTGATTGGCTGCATCCTCAACGCAGGCATTTCATTGGTGGTCTAGCCGTGTGACTGCTTATTTAAAAAAAAGCAGAGACTTACACAGTTTCTGGCTGCATGTACACCAATGTGAGTATAGCAATACCAGCCAGAAACTTTGTACTCTGCTCTATATATAGTAGACCACTGATCTCAAATAAGTACCTACCAATTGCTATAGTGCATTGTGCAAGTCCAGGCAGCAGGTCAAAATTGTAGCCAGTTTCTAAGCAAGAAGTTCATTGTTGGCAGAGACCCCTAAATCTGGAGGAGTAAAGTTCCTTTACGTTTGAAATGCTACTTTAGGAGATTTTTAAACAAGTTTCCAGCTATATTATTGCATCAAAATTGTATTAAAGGACACAAAAATAATGCCTATAGTCACATGAATTATCTTATTTTGGCAGGCTGTCTACAGCCTGAAAGATATAGCTTTGATATTTGCCTTTTGATTCACAATAGTAACTGTTTTAAGTTCAGATTGCATGCAAGTTATGGAGGAGTAAGTTGTACTGGTTCTTGCACATGCCTTAAATGTTCACGCGAACATTCATATTTCATTCCTCTGCCGCAATGCAAGATCCAAATGTTGCGCCTATGACTTATTATTATCTAAAATAATAGCCCCAGGTGTGAATAAATTTGTAAGCAACAATACATAGCTTCAAACCAATTTAAAACTAAAATTTATTTTGTTTCAACTGAAAAAATACACGTGGCCAATGAACTAACAACCGTATAGAAATGTATAAAATATTTTTTATTTGTAATCATAGTTTTCTGAAATGTCGTTATTCCACGAGGGTTGCATTCGGCAGATCCTATGGTCTTGCAAATTAATAATTTGTTTTATGTATATTAAATGGCCAATGGAACACAATCATTCAGAGGGCCTGGACCGACGGATTGCAATCGTAGTGGAATACGGTCATAAGAGAATCCCCTTCAAGAGAGGAAACAGGAACAAACAAATGAATAGGGACCAAATTGAAGTGAGTGACTCCAAGCTGTGATCTCCTTTCCTACATTGGTATCTACACGAGAAAAGTGGTAATAATATTATAGTCGCCAGCCAGTAAAATTGGGCAACTTTTTTTCATAATATAATTGGATGCCGACACGATCAATACATATTTTTCTATCAAGACTTAAAACTGTCCCTCACATTCGCATGCAAAAGGCGCATGTGGCTGCTTTTCGCCCACCCCATCTGTGTGAACCGTATGTGTTCCACATCCATGCAAACTCATACCTATCCTCGTATCCCATGATGTCGAGATTGCTCGTGGTGCAATGACAGCGACCAGCGTGGCTGTCTTGAGGTCGAAGGCTGTCTTGAAAGTCTGCAATATTCTGTCAGGTAAGCAACAGGTGAGTGACAAATACCAGTGTGTCAGTTAGCTTCACTTTGTCTGTTGAATGAAAACCAGCAGTTCCATTTGGTGTGTAAACTTCTACAGAATTGAGACTTCTGTTCAATGAGCATGCCATGGCCTTGTTCTATTATCTGTGCAGCGCAGTGCAATTTTGTTTTAACTAGCGCATTGAAAATTTTGTCTTAAACAACTATGCTCCCATGCTTCATGGGTGTTAATGGATATTTTTGGTTTTTGGATTTCTGCAAAATAATAATAATAATAATAGATTTTTACTGCGTAGAGTACGCATGTGATAATGCCATCGTCCATAGCAACACACTGCCTCATTATTGCGGTTTGCACTCTGAAATCTTTATAGGCTGTGTATGAGTTGCTATTCCTCACAGGGTGCGTAAGTATTTTCTTTTAAATCGTAGCAAGTACACTTCATAAAGAGCAATCCACCATGCGCCGTGTGCACAACGCTCGCCTCGTAATGCTGGGGGTCGTGAGATCGTATCCTGCTCACTCCACTTGGTTTCTGTAGCGTGACTTGCTCGTGGAAATCGATCGCAGCGCTGCAGTCGCCCTTTTAGCCAGCTACCGAACTAAGAAAGCATTGCAATTTAAATGCGCATGCGCCACCAACGGCTTATATATGTTATTTCAGCATAAACTATTATCAGCCGGTGTGGCTCAGTGGTTAGCCCACTTGGATGACAACTCAAAGGTCCTCAGATCAAATCCGGGAACTTGCAAAAAAGTTGTGCGGGAAGTACGTATGCAAGGAGACAGTTTTTTGACTCTGTCAATAATGGGACTTGGCAAATTCTGCAAAAGTATCTGCTCTGATGCTCCAGCGTCGGGACTATCTCACATGGCGTTACGCCACGGAAGGGGCACGGCGAAGTCAGGCCACGTCCGTCGCCACCCACTCTGGACCCCCATAGGGGGTCTCGTGGAATTACGGCAAGCAGTACAGTGGACGCTGATGGACAAAACTCTCACGAGCTGTCGAAAATCTTCGCCGACGCCGGGGATCGAACCCGGGCAGCCTAGCAAAGGAAAGATTACTAGGCTGAACGCTTATCCAAGGGACCACCAGAGCAGATAATAAAAGCTGAAAAAAATGTTCTATATAAATTGCATTGGAGCTGGAATTCAAAATAAAGCGCACTCTAGCAGCCTAGGTTCATCGCCTGGCTACTAGAGAGCGCTGTCAACAGGGTCGGGACACGGAGGCGAGATTCAAACTCAATAGATTTCACTTGGCGGTGTGTGCTGGATGTCCACTGTGCCGGGGCGGCGGTGGTGTCTTACCTGAAGTGTTCTTCGGCCCATTTGGTAATGTCTGGCCACGCTGGAGGCGGCGAAGGTGCCTGTTGTACTCAGCTGCTGGAGTCTCGGTTCCCTGAACACTAGGAGCTGTTTAGATAAGATGCAAGTGCAACTTGAATAGGTACTTAGTCCGCTGGATCGATTTCTAGCAAAGCATCGTGAGTGACTCGTACAGTTTTGCTTTAAGAAGGAAAACAATTAGTGCATTGGATTCCCCATGAAATTCTACCCCTAATGACATCCCTTGTGGGGCGAAAAGAGTTGGTCAAAATTCAAAATTTTGCAACTTTGAACGGTGAATAACTCCCCCAGTTTTAACTTTAGAAGGAAACAGAAGGGTGCATTGGACTCCCCATGGAATTCTACCCCTATCTACACCCCTTGCGGGACGAAAAGAGCAAATCGAGAATTTTCACTCGAAAAAATCGTCGAAAATCGTGATGGTACCATCACGGTTTTTGATCGATTTCTCGATTTTCGAAGATTCGCCCATACTTTGATCTAAGGGGTAGTTGACCACCCTGAACACGATGGGCTACTCAGATATGACGCAACATAAAAACTTTGGCCGCTATGTTGATTTCAAACTTTGAATCGCGAATAACTTCCCCAGTTTTCACCTGAGAATGAAACAGGGGTGTGCATTGGACTCCCCATGAAATTCTACCCCTATGAACACCCTGAGCAAGGCACAAAGATTTGGTCAAAATTCAAAATTTTGAAACTTTGAACTGTGAATAACTCTCCCAGTTTTAACTTTAGAAAGAAGGAGATGGGTGCATTGGACTCCCCATGAAATTCTACCCCTATCTACACCCCTTGCGGGACGAAAAGAGCAAGTCGAGAATTTTCACCCGAAAATATCGCTCAAAACCGTGCATCACGGTTTTTGATCGATTTCTCGATTTTCAAAGATTCGCCCATACTTTGGTCTAAGGGGTAGTTGACCACCCTGAACACAATGGGCTACTCAGATTTGACGCAACATAAAAACTTTGGCCAATACATCGATTTCAAACTCCATATCGCGCATATGCAGTTTTGACATGGGACAGAAATCTGGTGTGTGCATCAGGGATACCACACTAAACCACGACCCTTGCAAGGCGAATTGAGACACTCGAATTTTACGCATAAATCTACTTGGCAGCAAGAGTACTAAACTCTTCTTCACCTCAAGAAGGAGAGTGGAAATGCAACTGCTTAGAGGACCCACTGCTGCCAAGACACGAGCTCAGAGTTTCAAAACTGCCCACAGAGCCTTTTGTCGGGCTCAAGACATGGCTTGTGAGTTTTGAAACTCTTAGCTCGTGGCTAGCAGCAGTGGGTCCTTGAGGAAGATGCAAATCCACTCTCCTTCTCGACGTGAAATGGATATTACCGCCAGATATTTACCTAGAACAAACAGCCTGATACTATAGGCAACCCATGCTACGTAGCTGCACTGCGGGACAGTCTATCACACAGGGATGGACACTGTGCACCGACCACGATTGGAAAGTCAGACAGTGGTGCAGGGAAGCAGTACGACAGGATTCCGCGCGCTCGACAGCGTGAAATTCCGCGATTCCGTTTGCCAGCGACGGATCGGGCGGCTTTCCGGTCCTAAAAGCCGCAGACGCAATCGCATCACGAGTTCGCTCCGATGCGAACATTTGCGTCACCGGATCCACCTAAGTACACACCGTGCAACAAGATATTCTTCGGAGCATCCCGGAACTTGCTACGCATACTAAACCGGGAACGGTCCGGGTCCAATTTGTTTCAAAGCCGTTGACGGCCAGGGCAGAATTTCGAACGGAAAACGGCATGAAAGCCCGTGATCCAGCTTTTCAGCAAAACGGCAAGAGGTTGGCAGGATCCAAATGTCGGGATTTCTCCTCGGGCGATCAAATCCCAGCATGGCGATTGCAACGGTACAAAATGATCGGGTTAGGGTAGGCAAGGGACTAATCAACCCAACAGGCAGAGCGCATGACCAAAAGAGGGCTCAAAGAACAAATACCTAGATGTATTAAGTACCTAGTTGCACTCGACCTGTCATTCGACATGCAACTAAACCACGGAACAAGTTTTTTAACCTGAAAAACGCTCAACCCCTCAAAACAGCAGTGTAATGAAGGGATGTTGGAATGAATAAAACAGAGATTAAAATTTAATGTCATTGCGACTTGAAGACTAGGCACTTGGCCCCCTTCATATTTTTATTACAATATTTTCAAGTCACACAAACAGAAACGAAAAAGTAGAAAGAAAACTATCTCAATATATCGCGAGAACACAATGTCTTGCGAGGATACAACGGTCACATTGCAAATGCATCGTTCTCAAGGAATAAAAGGCCAGAAGCGTTTTGTTCTGGGACGTAAAACAAATGGAAACTTGACTTGGTTCAACTCGAGCCCCCCAGAAATACGAGCGAGGTAAGCTGTATTTCAAACATTTCGTGCCGAGACCGAAAATTTGTTCAGAAAGATGTCAAACTGTACATTTTGGCCGTTAAACGACTTAACAGCCCGCTACAGCCACGTCACTTTTTGTGCTGCTGGGAAACTTTGAATCGATTCGTCTCAAGAGCCGGGATCAAGACGCAGGCTCGGCCGCTAGTAGTAATTGTAGTTGCCGGTCCAGCCCTGGTTGTAGCCGCCGTATCCCGCCTGCGAGTAGCCCCAGTTCTGGTAGCCGGCATAGCCCGCATCCGACTGGTTGGGGTACTGCCCGCCAGGGTACTGCCCGCCCGGATACTGCCCGCCCGGATACTGGCCTTGGTAGCCGGCGGGAGCCGCGTATCCCGCACCGTAGCCGCCCGCAGCCGCGGGAGTCGCGAAGCCGCCCGCGGTCGCTGGCGTTGCGGGGGCAGCTGCTCCGTTAGCCGTGGCCGGAGCCTCGGCCTTGCTCTTCTTGGAGTCGCTGCAAAATCGGGTTAGCGGACCGATAAGCTACGTGCTGAGACTACACAAACACGGTCCAAGCCTATCTTGCAGCTACCTTTCTTAAGAACACTGCATACCTGTGTAAGAACCCACAGTGCTCACCACTGCTTGGCTCATCTTTGATGAGCTCAACTCTGAACCCAACTAGCTGGCAACAAGCCTATACTCCGTTTGGTTGGTCCAGACTATGAAGTTGCCTATGTGGTTTCATACCACAATTGGCAACGAGTGAGTTTCCTTCCTTCCATCGGAGCAGAGAGCTCTTACATTTGGCCGTCATATATCGCTTATCTTGCCGGCAATTGTAAGAAGTGCTACTAGAAATAATTGCTCACGTTGAAGCCATTTCCAACCTGATTTTTCTACACAGCTGGTCCGAGATATGTTGAACGTTTCCAAATCAAATAACTAGCAAGCATGGCCTTCAATTCCACCAGACAAGACAGTTGAGAGCCAAATTAATTTTCAAGCTGCTTCAGGGGGTGGGGGGCTTTGGTAGACATATTTGCATGCCTACCAAGGGCAAGAAAGAGAGTGCGAGTTAGACCCACCTCTTTGCTTCCTCCGAGGCCTTCTTCTTCTTGTCCTTGGACTGCTTGCACAGCTTCTGGAACTCCTCTTGCGCCTTTTGCACGCTGCAAGCAAACATAAAGACGCCAGCGTTAGCGACAGCCGACCTCCGAAAGCAAGACCACGTCAATGCCTCGGCACACAGGCCACGGTCAAACACGCTTGCCTAAATGATGCGCCACTAGCGGGATGAAATCTGGGGGGAATTTTGCCCTCGTCAATCTGAACATACATCTGTGTGAACACACCAAGAACAGGATTCTGAGGCAAGAGTGCGGAAAATGTGATGTACAAGGTAACCAGGCTTTGGCAATACGTTGTCATTGTTATTTCCCGTAAGACATCCGGTTCACCTTGTGCCAAGTGGCGTTCTTTCTTGCTTTGCCCCCGAGCCATCACCTTGGCAAGAGATGTGCTTATATATCTAACTACAATTGAAATCATCAAGGTTGCAAGAAAAGCAAGATATTTCTGTTGCAATTGCAAATTTTTAACATCTCAGTTAAAACTCAATTGTATTTCAATGGTACTGAATGACGGGACTACTGATAGAAGACCAACGAAGTGAGAAAATACACGTTACAAAGGGAAAACAGTTAGATAAGACTTAGCGTTCAAAGCACAATTTGAAAAGGTAGTGTTTGAAAAGTAGTGCTAGCAAAAGGACAAATCCGACTGCAGCTTGGCAAGCCGAGTCCATCCCCACCTGGCGACCGCCGATCCAAAGTCCTCGAGGAACTCCACCTTGCGCTGGGCAAACAGCACCTTCTGCTCCGGGTCGGCGTCTTTGCTCTGCAGGAACCGGTCCAGCACGGCCACCACGGCAGCCTCCTCCAGCGGCGTCCGCGACAGACTCAGGTCCACCAACTGCAGGTACAGTCGAGGGTTGTCCTGCGGAAACAGCAACGACTGTGTCAGCGTTTCTAGCGGGCACGGCACCAGGCGGCTTTAAGGACCACAGCGGCAATACACAACGGCATTGCACTTTGCCAGCGCTGTCTGTCTAGCACGTCGAGTGTGTACATACCGCAATGCTCAATGCTACAAAGCTACCCAATACTCAAAGTTACACAGCCAGTGCAACTCCAAGCTTAATTCTTAATCGACTACGTGAAAACTCGAGGCATGTGAAAATCACTCTGCCCATAATTGCTGCACAGTTGTCCCCCCAATGATCTGGACAAAAACCCCCCTAACTCCACGCCATTCCATTCCCACTGCAGATCACCGGCGGAATTCTCCACCGAAAGCGCCAGACTGCTTCTCTCTGCCTAGTCGAGACACTTGGCTAAATGCTTCCTCCCGTCTCACCTTGTCCTTGTCGATGGCGGCCGTCAGCACTTGCACGGCCTGATCGGTGTCGTTGCGCACTTTGGCGCAGAAGCGGGCGTACTTGATGGCCATGTTGTTGGCCAGCAGCTTGCTCTTGGCGGCCGAGACGTAGTGCTCGTAGAGCTCGGCGGCGGCGTCCAGTTTGCCCTGCCGGCGCTCGAGGTTGATTCGGCGGTAGGCCACCGCCAGGACGCCGGGCACGGCCGCGTCCAGCGTCGACAGGATCGCAGACGCCTTCGTGAAATTGCCTGCAAAGTCGAGCCAGGCTCAGGGCACGGCCGAAACAACTACGGCTTTCTGCGGCATTCGGCACCCAGCTAAAATAGGTTTTTTAGAAAGCGAGTTTCAAAATTTGTTGTCCTGCCCTAAAACAAATGTTACTGAACATTCTTTGCCTTGCAAATGAAAACAACGACTAATGAGAGAATGGTTTAACTTTTACATACTTAGGGCCAGTTTTACGATGTCAAGTTAAAGTGTAACAGTCAGTTAAAATGAAAATAGATGTACCTGTTTGGCTGTGACCTTGGAGATAACAAACTTAGCTGGCAGTTAACCCTTAACCAGACATTGTCAAACTGGCCCTTAGTCCAACACCCGTACCCAGGGTTGGAAAGGCCCATTAGGCGAATGGGCAAATGCCCGAAGGGCCAGTAGTTCCTGAGCCTTCCGGGACTGCTTTTGGAAAGCGGGTGAAGGTTTTTTAGGGAATGGCTTTCAGAAAAAGTGGGTGATGTTTTGTAAGGAATGGATTTTCTTGTGGGCCTACTTTTTTTCTGAAATGCCCGGGCCACTTTTCCCCCCTAACCAACCCTGCTCGTACCAGTGAAGTTATTTTTCGATTCCATTGAATTCCATTTCCAATCGATGACTACAGTTCCAGAGTCAAGCACTGATTTGAACACAAAAAGGCAATGTTATTCATATTATGGCAATTAATTGCCCACATAACAGCTATTTTATTCATATTATGGCAATTAATTGCCCACATAACTGCATTGTTATTAATATAATGGCAGTTATTTGCCCGCATAATTGTGACTCTGGAAGTTTAGACGTCGATAGTCAGTAGTCCCCACCGTGGCGCCTACCTTGAGTCTCCTCGAAGACGGCCCACGCGAGATGCAGACTCGGCTTCTGCGGATGGTGGATGGTGCAGGCGCGAGTGTACACGTCCCGCATGCGCTCGGTCTCGCCCTTGCCGTCCAGGTAGCGCAGGTACTTCTGCCACATGTCGTCGTAGAGGGCGCACGCAATCAGACACCGCTCGAACAGCACGATCGCGCGCGCCTCGTCGCCGCGGGCAACCTCGAAGTCCAGGTACTCGCGCCAGTTCTTGAGCTGGCACCGCTCCAGCGGCTTGACGTGGAAGTACGGCCGCTTGATCTGCGGAACAAACGGCGCACACTCTGTCAGGAACACGGGGGCTTGTCTCCGGGCATAGAGGTTACGCAGATGTCTAATATCAGCCACAAGCCAAGGAGTCACTGAGCTAAAGCTAGCCTAGGAGCTTGAAGGATTCCCATCATTTTGTCACTAATGTTATGCTCAGGTGAAAGATTTGGGCTTTATGTTGATAAAGCCTTGACTTTTTTTATATGTTTGTTTCTGCCATGGGTGCATGGCAGAACATGCATGACATCGTCTGGTGCTTGCTGCTCACATCACGGCTGTTTGCAGACGTGATTTCTAAACTGTGTCTGCCATGATGCCCGAGCACAACTTGTTCGAGACGAGAGGGCTGCAATAACTGCCATAGTTTTAGCTAGAGTGTACGCCTACCAAATCTTAGTCGTTGAAATGTCGCACATTTTCACAATCCGGCCGGCTTTCGTTGTTATTGTGGGCCCTTTACCTTACCAGAGCGGCAATCGCAAAGCGCCATACTCCACTAGGGTTGCAACCAGCTGATCCTAGGCCTTCTTACCGCAAATTTATTATCACCACCAATGGAACAAACCCATTTAAGGTGCCATGGATCGGCAGGTTGCAAATCGCACGTACCCCTTCCTCGAAGACCCAGCGGTCGGCGACCATGGCAGCCGTGGCTTTGTGCACTTTGCGTCGGGCCGCGATGATGCGTTCGCGCAGCGCGGCCGTCTCGTCTGCGTTGCTCTGCGCAGACAAACAAACACGCGGTCAAGCTTGCGACTCTGGGATCTCGTCGATGTGTTTCACCGTCCCATCCGGCCTCTACTGAACGGGCGCTAATCTTTTCACAGCCCTGGCTGAGGAACGTTGACTTCTTATATAGTGTATTTTCAAACATTAAGTCACATTACATCTGTTACTTGGGGAACATAATACCGTAGACTTAAAAGATGTATTTACACACACCTACGTTACTGAATAAAAATAAATGAATATATAATTACTGAAAAGTAGAACAAGTCATTTACTATGTTATGTTATGACTTATGATTAGAGCCACAATTATATGGTTTTATTTTTTCTTCAATTTCGTTATTGAAATTCACAAATTCGTCTTTTAGTGGTTTTATGAACAACAAATTTCGCGTTTTGGGGTTTTAAAAAGTTGTTTAAACTTGACATTTCAGTATCAATTGCGAACATTTATTTCTTACAACAGTACCGGATATTGCCAAAGGCAAAATAAGTACATATTTTACCTAGGCTAAGTTGCAGATTCTTGCCCATGCAACATAATCATTGACAAGTTTAGTAGGTAAATTAATACTTGTAATGTAACACACTCCCATCCTTCACTGAAATGCCACCATCGTCATAATTTCAGCATTTTCGGGCTTTAGGCTCCTCCTTCTGTCGCTGACTACAAGTGAGTATCGAGAAAAAGATCTTTCGGCATCCACGTTAGAGCATGTAAACCAAACACAAGAAAGAGCAAATTTGGCAAACACTTGAAACTCGGATTTGATAGCGCAGATCAATTGGCATAAGTTGACGTGTTCGATAGCGGGCTTCTCAAGCTCTTCTCTAACCAATTTTTGGAGTGCAGCATAACCAAGCAGGAACAGACTGTTGCTTTTCATGATCTCTTGAAAGAGGGGCAAATTTGTAAGAGAAGGCTGGATAATACCATCTTCAAGGTTATGCCTAGATAAGTTTTTAGGGTTGAAGATTTTATCGATAGCAGTCAGCTCTTTCTTTGACGGATCCTTCGCCATCAAGTCTTTGAGTTTAGTGAAGCCATGCTGAGCCACGATCTTCAGGTTTTCTTCAATTTCTGCTTTCTTGATTACTGGAAGTGCAACCATGAAGCTGCGCAGTTCTTCTGGAAATATTCCTTTAGCTAAGAGATTGAACTGAGTGCAAAGGTCCTCTAGCTTTGAATAAAGAACATTTGCTGTTGGATACTTGTTTCCTTCCAAAAAATCTATCAGCTTTATCATAAGCTTGCTGTTTTCAGCAACAAAACATGCTTGCACCTTTACAATCTGCCGAGTTCCTTCTTTCATTGTTTTCAAAAAGGTGACCCCAGCATTTTCTGCTTCTAATTCTTTCATGTACTGCATGATGTCTTTTAAGTATTCATTGATGTACACCACTGATTTAAACCATGAATTCCATCTGGTGAGGACAGGCATGGGAAATAATTTAACTTTAGGGGAATTATTTCCATATTTCTGGCGAAGGTGCTGAAGGTACTGGTGTTTCCTTTTCCTTGTGTTCAAGAAAGCATTTTTTACCTTTGTCACAACGGTGTTCAGCAAATCCAGCTCATTCTGCCAAATTTGGCCAACCAGGTTTACTTTATGAGCCCAACACTGTGTGTGGACAAGATGTGGCCCAATTAAGACATGTAAAGCATTGAAACATGCTGTCATGTAGCGAGCAGAGTCTGTAACGAAGTTGACGCAGTTTTCAGTTTGGATGTTGTATTTTTCTAGCGTAGACATTACAGCTTGAGAGCATGTTGTAGCATTGGCCGCATCCAGAACCACGGAAGCAGCCAGCATGACTTTCTGAGACGTAGTGGGCTCCATTAGTCGAAACAGGATGTTGAACACACAGTTCCCCCCCTTGTCGGTCGTCTCATCGCAGAGAATAGCGATTCGCTGATCTTCAACTGTAATTTTGATAGTTTCCACAGTTTTAGCCCCCACAATAGGAACGTATTTTTGCCTCATCCAGGATGCAGAAGGAATGTCACCCCCACCTTTTACATGCTTGGCAAACCATTCTCGCATTTTCTCGTTGTCAAACTTCTCAACTGCGATTCCAGCAGCTAAAAACGCTTCAGTAGTGTCAACAATAAACTCTTCTTTCGTATTCTTTGCTTTTTTGGGCATCGCAAGAGATTCAGCTAAAGAAAGTTGTCTTTTTCGCGTAGCATCATTCAAAGCTTGTTCTTTTGATGTTTTGTGGCGCTCACAGTCCATATGCTTCAGGATGGTATCCTTTCTTTGGTATTCTAGGCGAACATTGCAGTATCCACACATCAAAATTTTGCCATCCGAAACATACAATTTTTCACTTTTAAACTCATCCGCTCTGGAATGCACGGTAACTGCTGGCTTCCCCATAATGTAATATCACTACAACAGAGATCACCACACCACATGCTCACCACACGCTTAAAAGTAAAGAAACAAAATGGCTGGTCATGTACATGACATGTCAAGGTTAAATTCAAGTCATTCAGTGTTACCAGCTTTGGAAAAAAAGTATAGGTACCTACCACAATTCATATGGAGGGGGTGGGGGGTTATATTATCAGTAGATTATCAAAAAGACTCTGAGATATTTAATATAAAAACACGGACGTTTAAAACAATGTTTTCATTTAAAAAAAATAATAAAATAAAAAAATTTGAAGTTTTTGACGAATTTGCTGTATTTCGCGCCAAATTTGAAAAAGTGGTGTTATTTGCCAATTTTCACAAAATTCGCGATATGTCGCGATTCAAAAACATCAGGTGTAGGTTCCAAATACCACAATTCGTGCTCAATTGTGCAAAAATGGGAGTAATTCAACATTTCGTGATATTTCGTGGAACCATATAATTGTGGCTCTACTTATGATGTATGCAAAGGAAAGTAAATGAACACAAATAATGCAGAATCGTTCAGCTGCGCCGATTGCGAGTCCCCCACGTTCTATCCCAACGACCGCGGGAAACCGAGAAAGCCTCAGCGGAACCCTGGTGGCCAGGGTTGGATAGGCCCATTAGGCGACCGGGCAAATGCCGGAAGGGCCCGTAGTTCCTGGGGCCGGTACACCGGCTGGGGGCCAGCGGGCGAAGAGCGGGGGACATTTCTTTTCAGGGAATGGATATTTCTCGTGTGCCGAGACATGTTTCTGAAATGCCCGGGCCGGTTTTCCCCCCCTATCGGTGGCGGTTCGTTGCACTCACCGGCGTGATGGCTTCTTGCGGCTCGTCCCCGGGCGGAGCGGCGGCTTCGTCTCCGGGCGCCGCCACCGCGTCCGGCAGCGGCGTCGCTTTGAGCTGCGCCAGGACCGCGCGACGGCCCTCGAGGAACGCGTCCACCGACAGCAGCTTGTTGGGCGCGTGCGCGTTTACCAGCGTCTGGAAACTGAGCGGCGAACAAGGATGAGAACAAAGCTGGGGGAAAGCTGGTCCGTAAACTGCTTGTCCGTTGGCATTACGAGCCTTGGAGAATACTAATAGCAACGAACTTCACAGGTACGGTGAGGGTCTATGAACATCTACAAAATAGCTAGTGCTCGAGGCAATCTATAAAGCTTTCTACATATTTCCAAATTTTCAGCAAGCTCAATCAAAACACAAAATTGATTTGTACAATATTTGAAAGCCTTATAAATTGCCTCATTCTTTTTTTTTTTAATTTTTGTATTTGTATGCTATTTGGTCTGTTGAAGAATGCATAGACCTTGTCAGTTTTGTATCAACATTTACTCCATGAAATAAGATAGTCATTTCAAAACAAATACATCAGAGGTTAGAGTGAATAAAATCGTTACAAAACATGTTGTCCAAGAGGTACTGTTTCAATAAAAATGTAATTTCTGCATTTCTTGCCGCATTTATTTCGGGGGGCAGTGCGTTGAACAGACGCCAGCTGGCTTAAACGAGCTTGAACGTATTAAAAGAGCCTTGCAAGTGGGATCCCACCAAGAAGTTGAAGAGGCGCTTTCAGTGTGTTACCTTTCGAAGTGAGTGACGTATGCCTGGGTTGGCGTCGCCAGGAGTCTGTCGTAGAGAGCCACCGCTTGCGGATACCGCTTGCCCTCCACCTCCCACTTGATGTAGCTCTCCCACAGCCGGTCGGATCTGCAACACGACGTGGCACAGTGAGCTCGGGCCGGACGTTGGCGATATCTCACCTAACCTAGCCACGCTTTCGCTCGCAATCGCACAATCCGTTAAACACCTGTACTCGCATCTTCACACAAGTTGTGCTTGGATCCATGGCAGATTTTGGCTGTTTAATGCATGGAAGAAGTAAAATGATTATCCAATATTTTAATTTCGTCCTCAATGGCTTTCCTGTGGAGGCTTGATGATGACATCTAGAGCATTGGGGTTTGTTTTCCAGCCGTGATCACCTCTATCACCTCCAAAGTTATGGGCGTGTGGTTCTTTGTGATGATTGAATCAAGCATTTCTTGAATTTTCAACCAGTATTTCAAAATTTTAAGATAGATAATTTGTTGTCAAAAGTGCGAGGAATCGGTAGGCAGGGGTTTCGTCACGATCGGACAGAGATTGTGGCAACAGGTTAAGACCCAGTAAGAGGAAAATTCTGCACGAGAAGTGGCCCAAGTACATAGTCTTACTCTTGACAGTGATGCACTAAAACCTGGGACAGGGACAGCTGACAAATCGCAATATCAAAATTACGAATCAAATACACAAAACAGTAATTGATAGGGGTGTCAATCAATTACTATTAATCGATTATGAGAAAAAACGATTAATCGATTTCACTAAAATAATCAAAAACATCGAAATTCCAACAAAATCGTCAGAAACGCAAAAATTTGCTGAAGGCGCACTTTTTAAAATGACAAAGTCCCACACAGCTGTGTAGCGCTGGCTTATCTGCAGCTTTTTGTAGCAATGGAGGGAATCATTCTCATGACTCTAACCTCAAATTTGACAGTGCGTCTTTTCAGATGATTTGAAAAAGTGTTGTTTTAGAAACTTATTACAGGGTAAATGTGAACCTGAAAAGGGAAAATAATACCTCCAATATACAGAATACATCATTTTCTGCCCCAATTCCACGATTTTTTTCAGGAAAAATCGAAAAAATCGATAATCAGTTTTCATATTGATTCGATAATCGATTGGAAGAATATTACCGTTGGACATCCCTAGTAATTGGTACGGTGGCAAAAGTAGAAGCCGCAAGTCTTAACAGCAATTCACTAAAACTTTGGACAGGGACAGCAGTCAAATAGCAATATCAAAATAACGAATCAAATGGACAAAACAGTAATTGGTACGGTGGCAAAAGTAGAAGCGGCATCTCCGAGACCGAGCCCCACCTGAATTCGAGGCCGCAGGAGTCGATGGCGCGCTCGAAGCTGGCGCGCAAGGCGTCCTGGTCGTCTTGGTTGTCGGCGGCGGCCGCCTTGCGGTGGTTCAGGAAGTGCAGCCAGAGGTCGACGCTGAGCGGGATGGCGGCCAGGCCGCGCGCAAACACCTGGGGAGCGCGGGACGGCGGTCAGCGCAAAGCGGCGCGAGGCGGGCGCGAAGGGTCGGACGCCGACGGGGCAATCAAAGGCTCACGGGGGGGAACGATTCGGGCTCGGGGCACGGTCGATTGGCGGGTGGCGTAACTCTATCTGCCTCGGGGACCCACTGCTGCTAGATACGAGCTTAGAGTTTCAACACTTTCAACAGCCGTGTCTTGAGTCGGACAAAAGGCTCTGTGGGGGCAGTTTTGAAACTCTTACTCATTTCTAGTGGCAGTTGGTCCTCGAGGAAGAACGAACACTGAATGCTACAGTGAAACGTAACTTCTTTTGCACGAACAAAATTTTGTAATTGTGAACAGCGAAAAGCTTAGATTTTCTCTATGTTTTCCCAGCCAAACCCACCGATAGTTAGTTTTTCACTTCCGGTTTTAGGCAAGCCAAAAGCAGTGTAACGTAACTTCTCTCGATACAAAAGCGTTTGCCGTCGAAGCTCTGCCCAAAAACAGCTAAGGGCAGGGAAATGAAAAGCAGACGCTTATGCAATCACAAGTCACATGACTTAACTCCATATTTGCTCAAATCCTCCATGAATAGCTAGCACCGGGCAATCAGCATTTAAGGGTAAAACCAATCAAAGGATGTCCTACGATGCAAAGTTCCATTGGCTGCCGAGCCATGCCATCTATGAATGACCGTTACAAACGGCTTTCCTGCCTTCCAAGTTCCGAGTCCCCAGTGAGCTCATCTTTGCACCCACCGCTTCCCGCCACCCGTACGAGGGCGTCGGCTCCGATCGGAACCCCGACACGGGATTGGCCGGCCACGAGCCGACGCCCTCGAGGGGGCGGAGCCACCCGACCCGTCGGCCTCGCCATTGGCTGGCTATCGGCTAGAGAGTTAGGTAACGTAGCAGCAGTAAATGTCACGAAATTAATAGCCAGTTGTCACCTTACGCACGCAAATCGGTTCAGAGCCGGCCGCGGAGACGATTGGCTGCTTCGGAGCCCGCTTCTAAACGCTTCGCGCCATTGGACTAGGTGGAAAGACACATTCGACATCAACACCTGATTGGCTGGTTGCCCTCCGGCCCTGTACCCGCTAGGCTAGGTGCAGTACTTAGCGTACATTGCACTCTAAAAGTAGTGATATTATCATCGCATGTAATCGGAATATCTCAACAACAAAAATTGGTACCTGTCGTGTACTACCTGGTTCCGTTCGCACATTGCGAGCCGTTTGCGGTGCAAATCCGTCGGACGGCACTTAGCGATTTCGCAAACGCTAGAGGAGAAAGTGTTTTTGGTTAGTCGGATCTTCTGTGACGTCTTCGGAAAAACAAGAGTCTTCGCGACGAAGCGAGAGAAAAAGTACACAACAACACAATCGATTTCCACAACTAATTACGACTATGGATAGATCATACAATGGATTCGTAAAAAATGTCACGACTTACAAGTTAAGAGCTACGAGCTAATTATAGAGAATCGAATCGTATTGCTAGGCGGTAACGTGTTCTTCGGGTCGAGCGCCGCTCGCAGATCGACGCCTGGCGGGATTAAGACACGGTTAACGTACGCTGTTGAAATCGAGTGACGTGATTGGTCGGCCCGTGGGCGCTCACCTCCTCACACTTGTCCTTGTTGTCTTTGCGCTTCTCGTAGTCGGCGTACTTGCGCCAGTAGCCGTAGCAGTACGAGTAGTGCGAGAGGAAGCCGTCGTACGCCTCGCGAGCTGCCTCGATGTCGTTCTGCAAAGGGGCAAGGCACGAAACGCAGGCTTTAGCTCACGGGCGCTCGAGTCATCGGGCAAGCAGTCACCACTCTCTAATGCCCGGTTTTAACGAGTTTATCAACTCCTAGTTGAGATCGCAACCAGGAGTTACAACTGAATAGACAATATGTATATAGAATATGTTATAAATGAGAGTATTATTAATATAGTTATTTAAATGACTTCTATGACTTTTATAAACGTGTAAAATGTATGTACGATGAACGGCAACTAGCCAAATAAAAACCAAATTATTATTATTATTATTATTATTATTATTATTATTACAGTTCCAGAGCCATCTCCTTTGTGGGCAAATAATGACAACAAGAAAAGCAATGCCTTTATTTGGCCACAAACGTGGTTTACTCTGGAACTGTAACCGTCCATGCAGCCAATCACAAGTAGTGAATTCAATTGTAGCTCGCAGTTCAGATCTCAACTAGACCTGGCCTACGAATGATTGAAACCTTGTGGCTTGTGGAGTAGTGCTCAGCGAACCTTGGTTTTTAAAACAAAGCCTTACGAGTTTAATGCCTACCTAGTGCTTGTAAAGTTTAGTCCAAAACTTGCCAGAACTACTGGCCGTACAGCAGGCAAGATTTGAACTCCACAGAGCCGAGTAAGCCAGGGGGGCTGTCATGTACCTTTGTGATTTCAAAACGAATCGTTTTCAATATTTCAAACGAATCGTGTTCAATGAGTATGGGGAGGATTTGCCGTTGATAACGCTACCCTTACTCGATTTTTTACTATCCTATGGCCTATGGTTCAACACGGGACGTGATTTTAAATCGAATGATTTCGAGCCAAATCGAATGAAAAAAAGTAGCATGATCGCCACCCATGTCCTTAAGGCCTGCCCCAGGCGTTACCTCTTGGTCGACGTACTGCAGCAGATAGGTCCAGCCGGTGAAGTCGGCCGGGTCGTCCTTGACGGCGGTCCAGTACTTGTCCAGCTCGGGCAGCTTCTTCTTGCCCTCGGGAGCGGCGGCAGCGTCGTCGGCGGCAACGTCGGTTGTCGTCTCCGCGTTGCCGCCGGCCGTCTTCTCGTCGCCCGACGTCGGCGAATCGGGGTCGTACTCGCCCGTCGTCTTCGTCTCCGCAGACTTGCGCTTCTCGGTGCGCAGACGCTTGGCCGCGGCGCCGTCCGCGGTGCCGTCGGTCGCCTCGGTCTGGCGAAGCAGACGGCGTTTGCGGTCAGTGGACCCATTGGCACGGTAGTACTTTCACCAACTAACTCTATACTTCGTTGCTGAATGCCTTTTACATTTCAAAATCTAGTGGGATGACTTCAAAAGAGGTACCATTTCTATCTTGAAGTCAAGTGGGATGTATTTAATATTTCAAATGCGAAAGTCCTTTTCATTTCGAATGGGGATACAGTAGTGTTAGCCTAAGATTACCACAGCCTTGTGGACTTTGAAACTCAAGTATCATTTGACTCTTCTACAATTTGTAACGAGTAAAATGGTAAATAATGGTAATGAATAATGAAAAAATTAGGTTTTTAATGGTAATGACAAAACCTTAATCATTCGACTCTTTGGTATGGTTCTCTATGAAATGATATCCCCAGCAAGTGGCAAACTCAAATTAATTCTAGTGTAACATCCCACACCGAGTTGCCTCATTACATTTTGGCGAGTGGTATAATAACATTCCCGGCGGGGGGGCCAGTGATAAAATGAGAGCGCTGAGCCGCCCACCTTGTCGGCCGGGTCCTGCGTGGGCGCCTTGCGCTTCTTGTAGCTCTTCTCGGGCGGCAGCTCGTCCTCGGAGACCTCCTCGGTCTCGGGCAGGTCGGCGCTGGGCTGCGGCGGCAGCTCGTCGTCCGAGACGGCCTCCGTGTCCAGCGGCTCCTTGCTCTCGGCGGGCAGCTCGTCTTCGGACACCTCCTCCGTGTCGGGGGCCGCGTCCGGCGCCAGCAGCTCGGACGCCCAGCCTGCGGACGGTTGATTCGTTTATTTTAGGGATGCCTTCGGGTAGTGAATTTAGGAACCGGGTACCCGGATTTAATACCCGGATCCTACCCGGTTCCAAAAAAAAAAAATAAATAAATTCAAAGGAATTTTTAAAGTAGCTTGGCAAAAATTATATGTTTTCCTTTAGTTTTTGTTCAATTTCACTAATCAATTTATGTACGAGCTTATTCTTGCATTCCTATTTCCTTGCACACCACTTTTCCCTCATCTTTTCACGACGCGCAGAGACACTGTTTGGGTGGAGGGGAAGTGCGAGTGGTGGGGAAGGTGTGCTGGCCGGGAGGGGAGGGACTCGAGCGACCAATCAGCTGCTTGGTTGGAGGGGAAGTGAGAGTGAGGGGAAGCTATACGCGCAGGGAGTCGGGAGGGGAACTTTGCCGCCGTGATTCAAGCTGGCGCGGCGGGGTACATCTGAGTGAATTCGCTGACGGAAAAACCCGGATCCTAAAAGTTGGAACCGAGTTTCTCATTACCCGGAACCGACCCGGGTACCCGAAGGCATCCCTAGTTTCTACATTGCTTTGCGTGGTCCTACCCTTGCCGAGCTTGCCTGCTCGGCCCTGTGCGACGGTCGAGTCAGTCGTCCTGCAGCACTGGCCGTCTAACGAGCTTGCCTCGATTGCATTGTGTATTGTTCGCGAGTGTTTTCATTACAACTTGTCGTTTTCGCTCGACTTCCGTCTTGCCGTTGCATTTCGTCCCCGCCTTTATCCTGATTATCGCTACAGTATACGGGTTTGGTTTTCTCTGGATGGGAGCTTTAAACGCCAAGCGAGGGATGAAAGGGTTGCGAAGCCGGAAAAATGTTTAACCGGACTGGGATATCGGGATATATATATATCTCGGTCCGGTCAAACATTTTTCCGGCTTCGCTCTCCAACATGTCTATGGTTATATGCCTACATTCTATCTATGGTCCATATATATGTCTATGTTTATGGTCATATGGTTGTATGCATATGTCTCTGTTGACGTATGAATATGCCTGTGTAGGCCCGTTCCAAACGCATGCATACCCGGTCTCGAACAAAGCAAACGGCTTTGCAAGTGCCCGGACAAGTAAGTGATGGGACAAGCAAGTGATGGGACAAGCAAGTGATGGGACAAGCAAGTGATGGGACAAGCAAGTGATGGGACAAGCAAGTGATGGGACAAGCAAGTGATGGGACAAGCAAGTGATGGGACAAGCAAGTGATGGGACAAGCAAGTGATGGGACAAGCAAGTGATGGGACAAGCAGGTGATGGGACAAGCAAGTGATGGGACAAGCAAGTGATGGGACAAGCAAGTGCCCGGACAAGTAAGTGATGGGACAAGCAAGTGATGGGACAAGCAAGTGATGGGACAAGCAAGTGATGGGACAAGCAAGTGATGGGACAAGCAAGTGATGGGACAAGCAAGTGATGGGACAAGCAAGTGATGGGACAAGCAAGTGATGGGACAAGCAAGTGATGGGACAAGCAAGTGATGGGACAAGCAAGTGATGGGACAAGCAAGTGATAGGACAAGCAAGTGATGGGACAAGCAAGTGATGGGACAAGCAAGTGATGGGACAAGCAAGTGATGGGACAAGCAAGTTATGGGACAAGCAAGTGATGGGACAAGCAAGTGATGGGACAAGCAAGTGATGGGACAAGCAAGTGATGGGACAAGCAAGTGATAGGATTAGGTAAGTGCGCTCACCGTTGGCTGCCTCCAAGACCGTCTCCTCAGCGGCCTCCCGGACGGCGGCCAGCGACAGGTCCTCTGAGCCGTCGGCGCTGTCTTCAAGGCCCTCGCCTGCGGCGGTGGACAGCCGCAGGTGCGGCGCGGAGGCGGTGGGCGCCGTAACCGAGGCGGGCGGGGACTCGGACAGTTCCGGCACCTCCACCTCGCCGAGCATCTCGACGTCGGAGCCGCTGCCCGACGGAGCTGCCGCCTCCTCTTCTTCTTCGACATCGTCTTCCACCAGGCAGTTGTCTGGTGGCATCGGGAATCGCGGTGCTTGCTTAGATAATTGACAATATCTTTGGGAGCAATCATGTGGCTTTTTTTTCGTTCGATTTGGTTCGAAATTGTTCGATTTCAAATCACTGCCCACGCTAAACGTTAGACGAACGATTTTGAGATCACAAAGTTGCATGATAGCTCTCCCTTTGACTGCCTTGCACTCGGCAAACCAAGCATCCAATACCAAGGGATGTCTCACTGTTGTACCTACATTGAATCAAGTGTGCTAGAAACATTAGCAAGGCTTGGAGCCTCATAGCCTCCGATGGCTCTCTTGTCCGATAGTTTCAAGAAAAGTTCCACAAGATCAAACTTGATCAGCTTCTACACCACAAGGCTGCCAAGTCTGACAGCTTCCCACAAGGCTGCCAAGTTTAACAGCTTCCCACAAGGCTGCCAAGTTTAACAGCTTCACACAAGGCTGCCAAGTCAGACAGCTTCCCACAAGGCTGCCAAGTCAGACAGCTTACCACAAGGCTGCCAAGTCAGACAGCTTACCACAAGGCTGCCAAGTCAGACAGCTTCCCACAAGGCTGCCAAGTCAGACAGCTTCCCACAAGGCTGCCAAGTCAGACAGCTTCCCACAAGGCTGCCAAGTCTGACAGCTTACCACAAGGCTGCCAGGTCAGACAGCTTCCCACAAGGCTGCCAAGTCAGACAGCTTCCCACAAGGCTGCCAGGTCAGACAGCTTCCCACAAGGCTGCCAAGTCTAACAGCTTCCCACAAGGCTGCCAAGTCTTACAGCTTCCCACAAGGCTGCCAGGTCAGACAGCTTCCCACAAGGCTGCCAGGTCAGACAGCTTCCCACAAGGCTGCCAAGTCTGACAGCTTCCCACAAGGCTGCCAAGTCAGACAGCTTCCCACAAGGCTGCCAAGTCTAACAGCTTCCCACAAGGCTGCCAAGTCTAACAGCTTCCCACAAGGCTGCCAAGTCAGACAGCTTCCCACAAGGCTGCCATCATCACACTATCAGACTGACTGTTACATGTCGAGGCTGCCAAGACGATAGACAATCGAAGGAACGTTCTCCGAGACTCACCGATCTCCTGCACTTCGGGACTGTCGTTGTCGTCGTCGACTAGCGTCTCCTCGATGACGCCGCCGTTGTCGGCGTCTTCCAGGCCGATGCCGTTGTCGTCGTCCATGACGACGCCGTTGTCGGGGTCGTCCATGAGGTACTCGTCCATCATGACGACGTCGGAGCCGAACGCGGGCTCCAGCGGCTCGTCGAGGGCGGCCTGGATCGCCTCCAGGCCGTCCGACTCGAGCGTCTCGGTCTGCGGGAAACGAGCGGCCGGGTGACGCCAACAGCACGCAAACGGGTGGATGCACGTTGGGACAGGTCTTGTTCGAGAAACTCGCCCGTTTGTCGATAGATCAACGCAGAACACGAGCCGTTTCAAGAGCTCGCTGAAATACCTACTATATGCAAACGGTGCCTCTAGTACCTAAATGAATTCTATGCCCTTGAGAGCACCCAAATTTGACATCACATCTTCAAATATAATATATGGTAATTTACAATAGATTGATTTTATTTGATTTTATTTATGTTCCGTAGCTCTAGGACTATAATCATAAACATTTATTTATTTATTCAATTTCTGACTAAAACATAAATACAATTATTGTTTACAATAAGTTAAAGATAGATTCTCCGAGAGCTTGACGTCTGGCGAGAGTTCAACACGACAAACGTTGGCTAGTGAATGCTGTCATACCTCCAGGTCTAGCAGGCCCGAGAACTCCTCCTGTCCCGGACTGTCCGTGTCTTCTTCGGCCTCCGGCGACTGTTTGGCGCGCGTGTTGCGCGTGGCCCGAGTGGGGCGAGGGGCGGCGGCGGCTTTCTTTCGGCCGCGACCGCGCTTAGCGCCGACCGGTCTGCCTGATCGTGTACGACGAGGGGGAGAGTCTGCGCAGACAAAGCAGCGGTCAAATGAGCATCTGCTTGGCTTAGTGAACCATCCTATCCAAATGCTAGAAATAGGAGATGAATGTTAATATTTTAAATCTGCGCTTGGCAAAAGTGGCATAGGCTGATACTAAGCAGTACCCACTACTTCTGAATGTAGGTGTACTAGGTAGTTCATGCTAGTATCATTGAATTTGTTTAATTCCAAATTCAATGTTAGTGTTACTGCCAAGCAGGTGGACTGGATTGTGTATCAACATTGAGCATTGTGATTTGACATTGGACTACGTGACTTATTGACTAACAATTGAGAATTAATGGTACGTGGTGGTACTCCGAAATTATTTTCAGTCCTAAACATGCATTCCTACATCAGAAGAGGGTGATTGCATTCCCGAAATAAGCAGGCGAGGGTCGGCGAATCCAAAGTGCAGAGGCACGCCGGGTTCGCAGCGCGGCAGTTACCAAGGGACAGTTCGAAAATGAACACTGAAGACTTGCCGGACGTTAGAATCACTCTTATCAGCATTATTTATCTGATCTTATAGTCTGATGATGCATTACCTTGAGATTCTCCGGCAATTTCATCCTCCTCGTACGACTCCATTTTCTGGTCGATGCGATGAATGCTGGTGGCTGGAAAACAGTCTGATTTCCAGAAGTACCAACCTAATGCACATCAACTCCCTAGATTCGCAAATTGTAATTAACTGTAATAGCATTGATTCGTTAATCAATGGTAATAGTGTTCGTAATTCATATTATGTCTGTTAGGTGAGCTGAAATGAGGGAAATAAGGAGGAATTACATAAAAGTATATTAGATTAAAAAGCAATTCGAAATTCAGGATCACATCAACAAGTATATATTTGTCATGTCACTTCCAAGTTCCAACGCTGCTACACCTACTGTGGATATGAAAAACAACTAATAAAGAGCCGCAAATAAAGCAGTCGCACAAATGTATTTTTAATTTAATTTTAAAATCGTATCACTGTTATTTTCAATATAAATATTACATTTCAGCTGCTCGCGCTTCAATAAATAAATAATAATAAATAACCTTTGGAACTTGGGAGTTTATTTGTTGTTGGCATTATGTTGACAAAAACAAAACCCGCGTGAAATGCTCCGCAGTCACATAACGCAGCAATAATACCGAATGCAAAAGGTGTCCATAGATGTCGTTGCACAACATTGTGAAGGCGGTGCCTTGTATTGTGTGCACGAGAAGTAGAAGGAATGAGAAAACACAACATGTCTGGCTGTCAGTGGTGGCCTGGCGCGAGGGCTGAGCAATATTCGTTTCATCTTATATTTCAAGCTAGTATTTGTTAAAAATTTATGCTAGAAACACAGAGAAACTAATATTTGTCCAACATGGATGTATTTCACTGTTACGAGTTTTTGCTAATGCGAAGGTTCCAAGAAGATAAACTGCTTTGGGATGGAATGAAGACTGAGTCATGCTCTTCATTTCACTCACTACTTTTGTCAATACGAAATCAGGCTGTTCTTAGAGTTGAATGTGTGATGCACCCGGCGGTAAGTCCAGGCATTTTGTTTCAATTTTCCAAAGTATCTGTTAACCTCCCAGATCTAATCCTATATGAGTTAATAGGTGTATGACTCATCATTTTCAAAATAAAAAATTATGGCAATTAATTCCAAAATGTGATTTTTGACAGCACTTCTCTGCCGACCTCTGGTTTCTCGCCGTTGCCCTGGAAAAGTCTCCGCACCGGCTGCTAGAGTTTCTCACGGACGAACTCCTCAAAGACGAAGACCGGGCAGCTCGGATCCCGGGGCAAACCGTCTTGGCCCGATACTTGAACCACTACAACTTTGTGGAGATGCATTTGGACAGCATATTTAAATACGGCGAGACGGCCACCCTTCCTAGAGAGGTTCGTTTCTGCAGCACATTAGATTTGTAATATAGAAAACCAAAGACACAACACGACCGGCTTGTTTTTTGTTCCAGCTTTTCAGGTGCAAGAACGTGCGTATCCTGTCGCTGAAGAGCAACAATCTCGAGAGCATCCCCGCGGACGTCGGTCGTCTTCGCAAGCTGGAACGCCTCTCGCTGACCAACAACCGGCTGCAGAACCGCTCGATCCCATTCACGCTGACGTTTTGCACCCGGCTGCGCGAGCTCTACCTGGACAACAACCTCCTGGACGCCCTGCCCGGCTTTCTGCTGGTCATGCCGCAGCTGACCACTGTGCATCGGCACGGGAACCACAACTACTTCAAGGCCACCTTCATGTGGTACCACACTGACTTTAACGACCGGTGAGCTGGGAGATCTTTCGACTTTCTGCCAACAAATTTACATGATCTGGTCATTTCTAGTCTTCGTATTTAGGTACAGAGTTGTACCACTACAGAACAACAATCAATAACTGGCAAAATAAAAACTATATTATTGAGTCCTTGTTGGACCCAGCATCATTTTTGTTTGTTTTCAATTAAAGTGTTGTTGTACCTACAATGGAATTTAAATTGGTCTTCAAAGTCCATACTCTCACATTCGGATTGGAAACATTGATTTTCCCTGATTTCAATCGAAATCATTAGCACTACGTACGAAAACTGGCAACAATTTATATTTTATCTACGGCAAACTTTTGGGGAAAAAGTTGACCTAGGACCTTCTGCTGGAAGGATCGAGGCAGTTGGAGACGGACAAGTTTTTGGGGAACTAAATCTAATGGGATCACACCTTTTCTTTGTTTATAGAGGGCTACCAATGAGTTGGGATCAAATTGACCTGTTTAAAAATTATTTTCCTTTTGCACCCCGTGCAAGATTTTCATTTTGATGCTACCCCACAATACCAAGGGGGTGTCGATACAGATTAATATCTGAATAAAACACATTCTGAAACAGCCTCCGTTTCAATTCCCATCCCACCCCTCATAGAACCAAGCACTTGCAATCCAACCGAAGGCCGCCTGCCCCTTTTTGCCGTGACGTTTTCGCCTTGCCCCGGTGCCAGGGTGCTCCCCGTCGGCGGCGAGGCCGGCTCGCAGAAGAAGCCGGTGCCTCGGGCCCGGGAGCCGCCTTCCCTGCTGGTCGCGGCGGCCGCGGCCGTCATCGCCTCCAAGGTGGACTTCTTCGCCGACGGCTTGCTGCCGAACACGATACAGGACCTGATAGCCGACGTCTACCCAGCGTACAACGTGTGTGGAAACTGCCAGGCCGCGATAGCCACTGTCTCTGGGGGTGAGCAAACGTCGTGGCGATGTCCGTTTCGTACCTCGAGTTCAATGCTAACCGCGGAAATATGCCAATTTAACGGATGGTGCAAGTTTGTCACGTGATTTGCTGCCTTTTAATTTCCTTCCTTGAAGTCAATGGCCCTAACGCTGTGTGACCTTCGACCACTGCTAGCCGGGATACGCAACTAGCTCAACGCTGTATGTTTCCCATGCAACCTTCGACCATTGCTAGCCGGGATACGCAACTAGCTCAGCGCTGTGTGTTTCCCATGCAACCTTCGACCATTGCTAGCCGGGATACGCAACTAGCTCAACGCTGTATGTTTCCCATGCAACCTTCGACCATTGCTAGCCGGGATACGCAACTAGCTCAACGCTGTATGTTTCCCCATGCAACCTTCGACCATTGCTAGCCGGGATACGCAACTAGCTCAACGCTGTATGTTTCCCATGCAACCTTCGACCATTGCTAGCCGAGATACGCAACTAGCTCAACGCTGTATGTTTCCCATGCAACCTTCGACCATTGCTAGCCGAGATACGCAACTAGCTCAACGCTGTATGTTTCCCATGCAACGTTAAAGCATAGGCCTTAGCAGCTGTCATCATCGGTCAGATCAACTCTATAACCTTGATTGTGTCGTTATGTATTGCCATTTAAAAGATTAAACATTTACTAGTACATTCTAAATAAGTAAATTGAATTTTAGAAGTAGCTAAATAATCCCCTTGTTTGTTTGTTTTAATGTTTATCAGTTTTAAGATAACGGAAAAAAGGCAACATACATATTGAACGCAGTAAGAGCTGGCACGGCACACTAGTTGCCTATCCCGTACCAGAGCAGTGAGAGCTGGCACGGCACACTAGTTGCCTTTCCCGTACCGGAGCAGTGAGAGCTGGCACGGCATACTAGTTGCCCATCCCGTACCGGAGCAGTGAGAGCTTTTACGGCATGCTAGTTGCCTATCCCGTATCGGAGCAGTGAGAGCTGGCACGGCATACTAGTTGCCTATCCCGTACCGGAGCAGTGAGAGCTGGTACGGCATGCTAGTTGCCTATCCCGTACCGGAGCAGTGAGAGCTGGCACGGCATACTAGTTGCCTATCCCGTACCGGAGCAGTAAGAGCTGGTACGGCATGCTAGTTGCCTATCCCGTACCGGAGCAGTGAGAGCTGGTACGGCATACTAGTTGCCTATCCCGTACCGGAGCAGTGAGAGCTGGCACGGCATACTAGTTGCCTATCCCATACCGGAGCAGTGAGAGCTGGCACGGCATGCTAGTTGCCTATCCCGTACCGGAGCAGTGAGAGCTGGCATGGCATACTAGTTGCCTATCCCGTACCGGAGCAGTGAGAGCTGGCACGGCATGCTAGTTGCCTATCCCGTACCGGAGCAGTGAGAGCTGGCACGGCATACTAGTTGCCTATCCCGTACCGGAGCAGTGAGAGCTGGCACGGCATGCTAGTTGCCTATCCCGTACCGGAGCAGTGAGAGCTGGCACGGCATACTAGTTGCCTATCCCGTACCGGAGCAGTAAGAGCTGGTACGGCATGCTAGTTGCCTATCCCGTACTGGAGCAGTGAGAGCTGGCACGGCATACTAGTTGCCTATCCCGTACCGGAGCAGTGAGAGCTGGCACGGCATACTAGTTGCCTATCCCATACCGGAGCAGTGAGAGCTGGCACGGCATGCTAGTTGCCTATCCCGTACCGGAGCAGTGAGAGCTGGCATGGCATACTAGTTGCCTATCCCGTACCGGAGCAGTGAGAGCTGGCACGGCATGCTAGTTGCCTATCCCGTACCGGAGCAGTGAGAGCTGGCACGGCATACTAGTTGCCTATCCCGTACCGGAGCAGTGAGAGCTGGCATGGCATACTAGTTGCCTATCCCGTACCGGAGCAGTGAGAGCTGGCACGGCATGCTAGTTGCCTATCCCGTACCGGAGCAGTGAGAGCTGGCACGGCATACTAGTTGCCTATCCCGTACCGGAGCAGTGAGAGCTGGCACGGCATGCTAGTTGCCTATCCCGTACCGGAGCAGTGATCGAAGGTGTGACGTCGCGTTTTTGCAGGCTTCAAAGTGTTCACGTTCAAGAACCCGTACCTGGGCAACACGTGCGTGCCGTTCCAGCACTGGGCGTGTTCGCGCGCTTGCGCCGAAGACATTGAGGTGCCGGCGCACTTGGAGCAGCAGCGCGCGGCACGACGCATGGACTCCGAGTACAATCAGTACATCAACGAGTTCCAGCATCAGCGCTGTCCGCCGCAGCCCAGCGCGGTCGACCACGGCCGCGCCGTTTGCGCCATCCTATAGCGGCGTGCGTCTTTGCCGTGGGTTGATGTTGATCGACTGTGAATTGACCCGAAAAATGGGTTCGTTTGCCCATGGGGGGTAGTATTGTCTGCTGTGCAAATTGTGTTGGAAAGACCCTCGTGAATCTTCCTACCTTAACGTTGTTTACCATTGAACACTGTAGGACATTTGAGGGAACCTTTGCCACCCTATTTTCACTGCAAGCAAAGTCACCCCTTACAGGCAAAGTAGACCCAGAAGAACTGTACTTAGGAAATATTGATAATGTTTTTCATCCTCTACCGGTCAATATCATCGTCGCCCTGTCATCCGATGGAAGATGGCTTAACATTGTGAACTGATTGTGATCGTGAAAGTGCACACAACGTTCTTGACAAGTCGATGGGACTTGCGCATCAAGCGAGTGAGACAAATGGAGCTACAATCGCCGGAATACAGATTCGGCTGCCAAGATGATTTCGTTCGGGGCTAGTTTCTGTGGCGAACCGGAAAGGGATAGATTTCCTGAAATGTTTGTTTTCGTGTGTTTATTTCGAGCTAGAGTCATGTTAGATTCACTCATGTTTGACATTTTGTTTGTAGCATCGATGCCACCACGCAGAAAAGTTTTCGTTTGTTTCTGCCGTTTCACCGCTTTCCGAGCGCCGCTTTGTTAGTTTGTCTGATCTCGAGCGTTTGCCGTTGGGAGCTGCCGATCTAGTCCGGCACAAGACGCGGCGTCTTGGTGAGAGTCCGGGCCCGAGGGCTGTATTTTTGTTACGGATGGACCAAGATCGCGCTACGGAGACGCACAATTCGTCCAAGGTTTTGGGTTTGTTACGGATGGACCAAGATCGCGCTACGGAGACGCACAATTCGTCCAAGGTTTTGGGTTTGTTACGGATGGACCAAGATCGCGCTACGGAGACGCACAATTCGTCCAAGGTTTTGGGTTTGTTTTCGAGTTTTCTAGTTCTTCCCCGCATTTGGTTTCGTGTCGTTAGCGGACGCGTCGAAATGATTGTGTAGGCGTTCGGCCAGTAGGTATGTTTGGAAATGAAATGGCGCCACACAACTGATTATTTAGATGGCGCACATATATCCTCTGGGCTGTTATTGTGGAGCCTGCGATGACTGAAATATTTGCTTGTCCTTATGTTCAAACTCTATAATAATGAATGATGATGTTAGCTTTTAACGTTAATTGGTACACCAAAAAGTTGAACGAGTCTAGTGTTTACAAGAATCGGGTGTGAGAAACGAGTCGATCGGCCGCAAGCCGTCGTCGTGAGAGAGTTGATTGTTAGACGTACCTACCGTTAGAGTGGACCAGTTACCAGGACCAGATGTTAGTGTTGTTGTTGGAAATGTTACTTTAGCGGGAACCGAGCGACCGATGGCTTCGGCCGTCTTCGAGTTCAGATGTTGACGTGTTAATGGAAATTAAAGAAACTTACTCTTATCTAAATTGTGTGTGTCTAACGGAGATCACTGTAGGCACCCGACCCCAGCCTTAAACCCAGTGTCCTTGTTCCGTAGAAGCCACCCACTTCGAGCCTGTAGCCAGCCAGCTTGTGTGGCTAACTGCTAACAGAAGCAAGCGCAGCTTCCATACTGAGTAACCTACTAATTACTTGACAAAAACTGTTTTAAACTGGTATTTGAATGCTACATTGTAATCCATTAAAATTTAAAATCAATGCACTATCAATGATATTAGAACCACTTTAAATGCAATTAGTAACCTACTGGCATTTGATCTTTAATAAAGCACAGACTGAAGCTTAGAATAAAGCAGGTAGACCTGTCTATTTTTGTCAAGCTCACTAATTGCCAACTATTCTAGAGACTAGCGAGGCAAACTGTTGTGACCAAATGAAATCTTTTTCTAATTAGCACAAAAGGACTAGGTATAAGGTATCTTATAGTTATAGCTAGGGGTCGATTCTATACCGGTACACCCCGAGTTGGATTAGTACAAATGCCAAGGCCACTTTCAAACAAACTCGGTCAATACCCAGTTCCCTCCAAACATTGTTTGCCTTGGACTAGTGAAAGAGTAAATTACCTACCATTAGATTGGAGTGACTTCTGCCATGAGTGAGAAATGGGCTGGACGTTTGCTGTCGTATAGGCCAGGAAAATGATTCAAGTGAGCACTTTGTCAAGCCAGTTGTCCTAGCACGAAGGATAGTGACAGGGGGAAATCCTTGGCAGCATCTTGCAGCATTTCTAGAAAAATAGTTGAAGCATGTGGCTGAGCATCAAAAGCAGACGGGCTGGGATGCCCAGCAATGACATTGTTTTCTCATTTAGAAACCATTTTGAACTCCTGGTCAAAACATTAGACCATTCCACAATCCACATGCATTGTTCCACTGACCATTGACTAGGTGTGCTTGACCCTGAGGACCTAGGCACTTTACAAACCACTTTGATGCATAGATTGCAAGGAGTATAGCAATCTCTGCGCTTGAATCCAGTTCAAAAGCAAAGGACACATATAATAACACACTGGCAAACAATTAAAATATTTTTTTAATTCTTGAAGCAATACGATCACATTGAAGGATATTGTTCCTGCAGATAAGTAGGATGCTAACATTGTCAACAACGTAAATGCGTCACGATGAGCATTCATCATCGTCAATAACCTACGCAAAGGAACGACGCTCCGATGCCCGCGCCAGCCTGAGCACACGTTCGCACGTTCGGGCAAAACGATATCAAATGTAGAAATAGCGGTCGACAGGCTGTACAAACAAAGCGGGAGCGGAGAGGCTCCCTCGAAATTAACGCGGAAAGATTCGAGGCCGAAAAACCCAGAGATGAAACTAACTCCATCGGAGCGAGCCTCCGAAACAGCCGCCTCGCGCAAAAGAAAACCGCGTCAGAAATAAAGTCAACGCATTGTATAAATATATCATGTAAAAAAAAAACCTCACTTTCGCAAGCAAATTACTTAGGCGTAGAAATAATAAATATCTTTCTCAGCAACTTGACTCGAAGACTTAGGAAAGATCACAGTGTGCCCACGCCTCGTCATCGACATCGTATCCATTAACATTAGAGTTGGTAAAATAGAATATCAGATTCTGCAGTCTTGGGCATGTTACGAGTCACGACGAACGTGCGTGGGTCGCCTCCCGAAAACGATATCATCCCCCGCGCAATTCCGCCCCCCGATCCGAGCGAGGGGGACCCGCCCGACCAAATGCTCCGCGCCCGTTCTCCGACCGCCGCCGCCCGATTTCCGCCCCGTCGGCCTCGGCGAGGTCACTCGCACACCTTCGACACCATCTTCTCCATCTCCATGTCGATGTCTGCGTCGTCGTGGGCGACGGGGGCGGCGGGGGCGGCGGGGGGCGGGGCCGGGTCCGCCACCTCGGGCACGGCGTCCGCCAGGTCCGCCAACCCCTCGGGCGGCGTCAGCTTCGCCAGTTCTTCGCGCAGTTGGCGGAAGTGGCGCTGCGGACAAGGGAACAGGCTCGGGTCACGTTACCTACATTGCAATCGCCAATCGGGGAAACAGGAGGAAGTTATGGGGGATGTTACGGAAATTATGGAGAAATGAGTTAGTGAGAGCAGTTTAGATGAGATCAAAGCAATAGCAGTTTTACCATATGTACCAACCAAAAATAGGAGATAAGATTAAGATGGTATTGTCTGAGAAACGTATTTTTACAGCATTTAGAGCAGACAGAAAAGTCAGTTCAATGATCAGACCAGTAAAGGATCAAATCCCGTTGGATTGTGAAGGTGTGTAGGAAGTTAGTTGTGAGTGTGGGAAGGGTTATATATAGGAGAGACAGGGAAAAAAATTAGTACAAGAGTAAAGGAACATGAAAGACACATTAGGTGACATTAGGTTAGCAATATAAGGACTTTGGGCACTCGGCTGTTGATTGGCTGATTGCCGTCAAAATTGACGAAAAGTAATCATCGTCAATAACCTACGCAAAGGAACATTTCCCATCAATATTTCCTGAAACTTGCCCGTGTGATCGCTGGCCGGCAATTTGCCTGCCGCTGCACCCAGGCCAACTTGGGGCAACGTTTCCCCTCCGTGTCGAGTCACAAGTCGAGGCAAGAAGTTGATGGTGTGTAGGTACCTGTACCTTGAGCGCCATCGCGTTGAGCGAAATGGCGCGGCCGGCCCGGCGGTCCCCGCTCTGGCTCTCCATCTCGGCGATCCACGACTCCACCTGCGCTACGATCTCGTGCCGCTTCATCCAGAAGTGCGTGTGGATCACGTCCTTGAAGCACGGGCACGGACTGCGCACTTGCTCCAGCATCGCCCACTTCACCGTCGCCTGCAAAGCACAGGACACGGCTCTCTAAGTCACGGATCTAAATGCCAATGCCCTCAAAGTCACAAATCTCAAGTCAAGGCCCTCAACGGGCATCGCTCGTGGGAATGTCAACACGTCTGCCATTCCTATTTTTATGTGCCATTATTTTATTTTTATTTTTATGCCATTCCTACCTAGGTATGTTTATCTTTTCTATTTCTGTGTTTGAAACTCATCTGATCCACGACTCCATTAACGAGGGAAACGAATTTTTGGTGCTCTTTTGTACTAATATCACGAGTTTTACCCGTCTCCAAGTTTTCCCAAGATGCCTGTGAAATTGATACATCTTAAGTGGTCGACTCAAAGCCTATGGAAATACATTTCTAGATATCTTTCATTTGACCAGACAAGGATTTTTGTGAATCGTAATCATGTTAATTGTATACAGTATCGAGAATAAATATTATTTCCATGCAGAAAAATAGCAATGCATGGAACCTTGAGAAAATTCCACAAGGTTTGGTTAGAGAACCACTGTTCCACTACCAGCCTCATTCTGGTTTCCAATATCCATGCTAGGTGGGCCAGACTCGGATTTTCAGGAAAATTGCGGCCCAAAATCAATCGCGACCAAACATTTTGTATAAAAGCCCAAACAGACACGGTTGAGTGCCAGTCATCTGAATGTGCTGACAGGAATGCCAATAGTAAGCCAGTGAATGGTGAGCCATTCCATTGTGTTCATGTCGAAGATAGTCTTTAGTATGTTGGAGGTTGGGACGTATCTAAAAGATGGCTGATAGGCCACACGAGCCTAGCGATTTTGTAACTTTTACGGAAAGCCGTTATCGGTTCCGATGGATAAAATTAAAATCCCTTTTGTTGTCCATGTTAGGTAATTTTTTTAAACTTAGTAACCGAGAACGGCAAAGTCAGAGTGAAGTACTAGCACCGCTGGCCTTGGCTGGAGTTGTAATTCCAGCGGCGGGCCTGCTCGTTGGAGCTAAGAGGAGATGTAACGTAGGCGTTGCAGCTTGGCAAGTAAAATCAAAGGCAGGTTTGTGCTGGGACGGGGGAGAGATGCACAAGACAATGCAATGCCCTGTGTGTGGTTCGTACCTGGCAGATGTTGGAGTTGTACTCCCTCGAGCTCTGGTTGCCCGAGGGCGTGCCGCGGCTGCGTTCGTAGCCTGGCTCGTTGAAGTACGGCTCGGGAACCAGGATCAGCGACTGTATCGACACCAGCACCTGTCCGGTCCCACAAAGGCTCGGTCAAATCCTCAGCACAACGGATTGTTTGCACCAAAATTCACTTGGCAGTCACACGGTACTAGCATGTGATGACTGACGAGGAAGGGGTTACATCACAGACTACATGTAAGTGTAGCCCTTTGGTAAAGTGTCAGATTCATGAAAATCTTGAATGACTTCTCTCACCTTCAGAAAAGTTGTGCTCAGATGAAAGATTTGTATTTTTTATAATCCATGGCAGAACCGAACAAAAAAAATTATTTTAGTCTGCAAACAGCATTTATTTAGGTCCAGTATTTCCAAGTTTTTCAACTCCTAGTAAAGATCCTAGCTGAGTTACAACCAAATTGTGATTGGCTGAATTCAGTTGTAACTCCTGGTTGGGATTTTAACTTGGTGTTGAAATATTTGGTAAAACCAGGCTTAAGAGTCCCAGATGATGTCATCTCGGGTGTTGGGATTAGTTTTTAGAGCGTTAACACTAATCATTAACTTCTCTTAGCGATTTGCTTCAAACTTTTGGTGAGGGACTGATTATGGTAGCTAGCACTTAGCAATATCACAATTGTGAATTTATATTACAATTCAGCAAGTATATTTTTATGAAAAGATTAGACAAAGCAGCTACCTATTGGTGGACTAAAAAAAAAATTTTTTTTTTGCCTTCTTACGAAGGTAAAACCTTCCATCTGTGCATGACTTATGTGAAGATGGGCAAATCCCTGGAAGATCTGCCTCCCTGGACCAAGTCCCTCGCTACCTGCAGGAAGCTGGAGGTGGCGGCGTTCCACTTCTCCTCGGGCCGGCCGTGCCAGGTGTTGAGCACGCTGAGGCAGACTTTGCCGTCGTTGTAGAGGTTCGGATTGAAGCGGATCGTGTGGTGTCCGGTCGTCTCCAGGTTGATCATCATCGGAGCGTTGGGGTAGTCGGGCGGGAAGTAGACGTCGAACTCGAAGCAGCCGTTGGCGTACGGAGTCTCGGCGGGACCCGTCATCAGCACCTGCGTCGGGCACGGAGGGAACGTTTGGGCTCGGGGGATGTACAATACGAGAGAAAACTGTCACTGCAGCAATAATACGCTGACTGAACACCTACTTCCAATCAAGGTGCTCTTCACTAGTGCATCAGTAGCAAGGCAGCCCCTTGTGTATCTGAACTTCGGTAATTCGAATGTTGCCCCTAACGCAACAGCAAGCGCGGTACCAAAGCACAGCACAGGGAAATTAAAGTTAAGTAAATTGGTTAATCCAAATGCCGGTTGACTTCAAACACGGATTTCACCCAAAGCCGGTTATGCCTGGTTGGGCTATGAGCCTGTGCAACTAGATCTGTAACAGACAGGAATTTATCTAGGACTTGTCTCAAGTTAAAATGCACTTCCTTTCCTGTATAAACCTCGTTTTCGGTATTGTCGATAAGAAACCATTAACAGCAACCAATTGAGAAGCCACATCGTTATCGGATCGATACTACCGACGTTACCTTCATGATGTCGAGCCGGTCGGTGTCGCAGCGCACGAACACGGAGCTGCTGTACGAGAGCGGCAGCGAAGTCGACAGCGTCACGGCTTCCTGCGCCAAGCGTTTCACGCGCGACGGGTGGCAACGCTCGCCCGCCGCTCGCAGGCTCGACTCAAAGTGGTACGCCACCTGGCGGACAAAACGGACAGGCGACTTTCAAAACCGATAGCGGTTCCATCCATTTGGACCCGAGTTCCTATGCCTCACACCAATGTTAAATTAACCAAACCCTCACATGCTCTATTACCAGGCCAGTGATCCCCAATACTAGTACACCGTTGCATGCGGCATGTATTTTCCTATATTTCCCCAAGTTAGACAAGTTGTGCCAAGAGGTAGGTACTACTACTTCCAAGCAAAGCAAAGTTGCAAAGCTTTTTCTAGTCGACTGTCATTCAATTCTAATAACTCAGTTTTGCTGCAAATGGATGCATGTGGCTTCTTACTTCTTAGTGACAAACTAATGCCTGGTTGAACCAATGTTTTCAGCTCCAAGTTGAGATCCCAACTAGGAGTCGACTATTTTGGTAGAACCAGGCATGAGTAAAGTGAATGGTGACGGGCAACTCACGACAAACTGGAAGCCGTCCGCGGCCTCGGCCGACTCGGTGATCATCTCGAAGGAGTCGAACTGCAGCCGCTTCATCACCTCGAGGTATCGGTCCTCCAGCGAGCGCCTCAGCGGCGACTCCGTCGGCGGGCGGACGTCTTCGCCGTCGACGTCGTCCTCCAGCACCAGTCGCTCCGTGGCCAACTGCAAGCCGAGCCCAGCGTTAGCTTCACACGCACTACGCCATCGGGGAACTAACAGTCTCATCGCAACACTACTTCTGCTAAGATTACAGTTTTATCTTTTTATAATCCTTGCAGCAAAAGATATATATATATATACAAAATTATTTCAGGCTGCCAATAGCCTTTTGTATGACCTAGCAAATAGCCTTTACAATACCTAACCATACAATAACCATACAATAGCCTTTGTATGACCTAATACTCTGCACCAACTGTTGTTGTTGCCACTCTGTTGTTGTCACGTTTTTTTTCCTATTCTTTGCTCCTTTAACTATAGATTTTAGGGGAAAAGTATTCATTTTCCACGTTGTAGTTTTATATTTGCACTCTGTCAACACAAAGTTTTATGAAATAATGCGTCAATTAAGTGCACTTCCATATGTTTGCCTGTGTTTTCACTTGTCTTCATTTGTGCGTGGGCCTTTATGGAAAATGCCTTGTAATGGACCACGCAAGCCATAGCCAATCCCCTGCCAGTGTGGTCCAAGTCAAGAACGATGGGGTTCATACCTGCACGAGGTTGGCCGTCTCCTGGATGTCGAAGATGAACAGCGCCAGCCCCTCGTCGGACTCGAGCTCCTCGGTGAACTTGGTGGGCGCCCGCGACTTCCCGCCGCCCTTGCCCTTGTTGGCGCGCAGTCGACTGGCGTACGTGTCCACACACGCCTTCATCTTGGTCAGCAGACAGACCACCGACAGCTCGTCTCCACGCCACGAACGGTTCGCCTGGCAGCAACGGTCAGCGATTAACATCACCGGGCTGAAGGCGTTCCCAAAGATCACTAGCAAAGCTAGTACCGAAATTACAATGTCTAGATAGGTAAGAAGTTATCTAAGGGATACCTTGAAAATTGAGGCATCTGATTGGCTGTGACTATGGAGATAACAAGTTATCTGGTGGATAACTTCTTGTCCAGACATTGCGATTTCGGTCCTTCGTATATTATGTATATTGAATATAGCATTCAAGTCCCAGCTTGAAATAACTGTGTTTCAAAACTAGTGCCCAAATAGGTTCAAAAAGGCGTGTTTCAAAACTAGTGCCCAAATAGGTCCAAAAAGACGTGTTTCAAAACTAGTGCCCAAATAGGTCCAAAAAGACGTGTTTCAAAACTAGTGCCAAAATAGGTCCAAAAATACGTGTTTCAAAACTAGTGCCCAAATAGGTCCAAAAAGACGTGTTTCAAAACTAGTGCCCAAATAGGTCCAAAAAGACGTGTTTCAAAACTAGTGCCCAAATAGGTCCAAAAAGACGTATGCAGCCTGGCGCCAAGGTAGCAAAGGTGCCCAAAGTGCCAAGGTTGCCAAAGTGCCAAGACAGCAAAGGTGCCAAGACAGCAAAGGTGCCAAGACAGCAAAGGTGCCAAGACAGCAAAGGTGCCCAAAGTGCCAAGACAGCAAAGGAGCCCAAGACAGCAAAGGTGCCCAACGTGCCAAGACAGCAAAGGTGCCAAGACAGCAAAGGTGCCAAGACAGCAAAGGTGCCCAATGTGCCAAGACAGCAAAGGTGCCAAGACAGCAAAGGTGCCCAACGTGCCAAGACAGCAAAGGTGCCAAGACAGCAAAGGTGCCCAACGTGCCGAGACAGCAAAGGTGCCCAATGTGCCAAGACAGCAAAGGTGCCAAGACAGCAAAGGTGCCCAACGTGCCAAGACAGCAAAGGTGCCAAGACAGCAAAGGTGCCGAGACAGCAAAGGTGCCAAGACAGCAAAGGTGCCCAATGTGCCAAGACAGCAAAGGTGCCAAGACAGCAAAGGTGCCCAATGTGCCAAGACAGCAAAGGTGCCAAGACAGCAAAGGTGCCCAACGTGCCAAGACAGCAAAGGCGCCAAGACAGCCAAGGCGCCAAGACAGCAAAGGTGCCGAGGTGCCGAGGTGCCGAGGTCCCCGAAGACCGCCCCCCACCTGTGAGTCCGAGGGCAGCAGCAGTGCGGCCAGCCGTGAGTCGTACGCCATCGCGCGCAGCAGCTGCAGCACGGCGCGGTACAGCGGTATGTGGCGCGCCATGTCCAGCACCGAGTCGTTGCGCAGGTACGACGAGACCGCCGGCAGCAGGCACGAACGTTCCGCCAGCTCCACGAAGCCCGGCGGCAGCCAGGGATCGGCGGGCGGCGCCGGCGCAGTCTCGTCTGCCTCGTCGTCGTCGTCGTCGCTGCTGCTGTCGTCGGCGGACAGGAAGCGCGGGGGCTTTGCGTTGCCCGGGTTCATGAAGCACGAGATCACCTGCAAGCGACGACAGGGAACGTTGTGGGCACGTTTTGGACAAGCGGCAGTCACAGCAATTTATTGCCGTCAAAATAACGTGGCTGTATTTCATATTATGTTGGTGGATTATATCATTTACTAGGGCTTCGCGAACGCAATTTATGTTGCGTTGAAGATGAGCGTAGGTAGCGGTTTGTGTATAGCGGATTAAAAGGTGCAGGCAGCAGTCACAAGAAAACCATGGTGCACCAAACCTGACCATTGCCTTCTCGAAAATTCTAATCACTTGAAAATGTATACGGATTCTGACGTTCCTTTGTTTCTCTTCGAGGTCAACAAAGCTGGTAACCTAGGAAATGAAGGAAACCGGACTCGTATTGAATCAGCCGTCAAATCACCAAAAAAACACCACAAAAATGCTAATAAAAACCAATTGGAAAAACCTACCGAACTAAGATTTGCAGGCATGATAAATATGTATAAGGCCAACATGTTTAGAAGTTTTGGTGAAGTTATGTTCAGAACTTTGAAATTTACAGGGGTTCAAAATTCTGAAAAAAGCGAAAAAATTCGTAAAAATTGATTTATAAAAAATTTACTGAACCAATCTTTTTCAAAAACGCAGGGGGTCTAAGTTGAGAACAGAGGTAGATACTGAGAAATTTTCATCCATGTCGGTTCAGGCGTTTGGTCTGTAGAGCGCGCACAAACACACTAAAAAAAAAAAAATACACAAGTGACTTTTTTTTTGGGGTAAGTGAAATTGAAGATTTCGCTCCGCTCGCTTCGCTCGCTACGCTCATCAATCATATTTATATGGGTGTAATATATCATACCTTGTTTTTATTATAAATAATATGAGTATGACATAAAATAGTGATGGACTGTATAACTTGTCAATACAAAATTCATGAGAGCCATGTTATTTTCACGGCATAAAACAATCACACATTACAAATTAGGGCCAAAGCCAAGGATAAGATGACCAAAGAGTTTCAGAGTTTAACAGTAACTACGACCATTGTCTCAAATTTTCCTCGTTGTACACAGATGTTCCTTAAGACTAGGGCTTCGCGAACGCAATTAGAGTTGCGTTGAAGATGAGCGTAGGTAGCGGTTTGTATACAGCAGATAAAAAGGTGGAGGCCGAAGGCCTATGAAAACCATGGAGCACCAAGCCAGACCATTGCCCTCTCGAAAACTCGGATCACTCGAAATTTTAGACGATTATGACATTCCTTTGTTTCTCTCTAAACTTGTCAGATAGCCAAAATGTGCTTATTTTGAGCTAATTGAGTAATTTGAACATATATACATGAATGTGAATTACGCCGTGGTTTCTTATTATATTAGAGATATATATCAGAATTCACTTCAATTACTTCCATAAATGAGAATTACTTATTTCTGATATATCTGTCAAATCATTGCCTTGGACAAACTTCAAGTCAACAAAGCTTGGTCACCAAGGTGAGGAAGGAAATTGATTCAGGCGTGAAAAAGTACCGAAAATCACGAATAAACACTACAAAAATGCTAATAAACAGCAGTTGCAACTCGTATTCGTCATCTCGACCAAGAGTCAAACTAGTTGCTAAAACCGTTGGCGTGGGAGGAAGCCCTAGATGACGCCAGCAGTTGCAACTCCTATTCGTCATCTGGACCAAGAGTCGACCTATTAAAACCGTTGGCGTGGGAGGAAGCCCTAGATGACGCCAGCAATGGGAACTCCTATTCGTCATCTGGACCAAGAGTCGACCTATTCGCTAAAACCGTTGGCTTCGGCAGGAGGAGGAAGCCCTAGATGACGCCAGCAGTTGCAACTCCTATTCGTCATCTCGACCAAGAGTCGACCTATTAAAACCGTTGGCGTGGGAGGCAGCCCTAGATGAGGAAAGCAGTTGCAACTCCTATTCGTCGACCAATTAAAACCACCAACGACCAAGAGTCGACCAATTAAAACCGTTGGCGTGACGTGTTCACCTGCAGCAGCACAGTGACGTGTTCCTCCTCGCTGCGTTGCCGCATCAAGGCCTGCTCGACGTTCCAGGACTGCGCCGTGGAGCCGGTGCCGAAGCCGGTGCCTTTCGCCCAGTACAGGTGGCCTTGGCCGGGCTGCGCTGGCTTGTCCTCCCTGCGCTCCGAGCCCTGCGCAGGCTTGCCCGCCAGCGCCACCTGCCGGCGAAAACCACTCCGTTAGCGATCGCACGTTTCTAACGGACAATGGCATCCGAAACACAATGCTCTCCACGCTTGCGCTTCATTGGTTGATGGCTGCTGTTGGCTTAGAGATATTATTCTTTCAGCCTAAATGCTTCAATCCATTCTAATGGATTTTACCAAAGAAAATAGCACTGTTCCACAGCATTTTCTTCTTTCTTGGAATATTTTTGTTGCTGATTCTAATTTCTATTTGCTAAGCTGAGCAGAGTAAGGTACAGATTGCAAAATTCTACTGAAGGCTGCTGTAGGTACAAATACCAGCATTTAAAAGATCCTTTGAAATCAGTGTGTTTGTCTTCTTCGAAACTAGAGTACCTATCTCAAGACAAGGTTAGATTTGGCCCTCTGAAATCAGTGTTCATGTCTTTACCAGCCTGCACTTTGTCCCTTAAGCAGTCCATTTTGCAAGGACAGAGTGTGATAAGTCCGTTACCCCCTTAGGGCCTCGCAAGTCTACCGAAGCATGGACAGAGTGTGATAAGTCCGTGTCCCCTTACCCCCTTAGGGCCTCGCAAGTCTACCGAAGCATGGACAGAGTGTGTCAAGTCCGTGTCCCCTTACCCCCTTAGGGCCTCGCAAGTCTACCGAAGCATGGACAGAGTGTGATAAGTCTCTTACCCCCTTAGGGCCTCGCAAGTCTACCGAAGCATGGACAGAGTGTGTAAAGTCCGTGTCCCCTTACCCCCTTAGGGCCTCGCAAGTCTACCGAAGCATGGACAGAGTGTGATAAGTCCGTGTCCCCTTACCTCCTTAGGGCCTCGCAAGTCTTCCGAAGCATGGACAGAGTGTGTCAAGTCCGTGTCCCCTTACCCCCTTAGGGCCTCGCAAGTCTACCGAAGCATGGACAGAGTGTGTCAAGTCCGTGTCCCCTTACCCCCTTAGGGCCTCGCAAGTCTACCGAAGCATGGACAGAGTGTGTCAAGTCCGTGTCCCCTTACCCCCTTAGGGCCTCGCAAGTCTACCGAAGCATGGACAGAGTGTGTCAAGTCCGTGTCCCGTTACCCCCTTAGGGCCTCGCAAGTCTACCGAAGCATGGACAGAGTTTGTCAAGTCCGTGTCCCCTTACCCCCTTAGGGCCTCGCAAGTCTACCGAAGCATGGACAGAGTGTGTCAGGTCCGTGTCCCCTTACCCCCTTAGGGCCTCGCAAGTCTACCGAAGCATGGACAGAGTGTGTCAAGTCCGTGTCCCCTTACCTCCTTAGGGCCTCGCAAGTCTACCGAAGCATGGACAGAGTGTGTCAAGTCCGTGTCCCCTTACCCCCTTAGGGCCTCGCAAGTCTACCGAAGCATGGACAGAGTGTGTCAAGTCCGTGTCCCCTTACCCCCTTAGGGCCTCGCAAGTCTACCGAAGCATGGACAGAGTGTGTCAGGTCCGTGTCCCCTTACCCCCTTAGGGCCTCGCAAGTCTACCGAAGCATGGACAGAGTGTGTCAAGTCCGTGTCCCCTTACCTCCTTAGGGCCTCGCAAGTCTTCCGAAGCATGGACAGAGTGTGTCAAGTCCGTGTCCCCTTACCCCCTTAGGGCCTCGCAAGTCTACCGAAGCATGGACAGAGTGTGTCAAGTCCGTGTCCCCTTACCCCCTTAGGGCCTCGCAAGTCTACCGAAGCATGGACAGAGTGTGTCAGGTCCGTGTCCCCTTACCCCCTTAGGGCCTAGCAAGTCTACCGAAGCATGGACAGAGTGTGTCAAGTCCGTGTCCCCTTACCCCCTTAGGGCCTCGCAAGTCTACCGAAGCATGGACAGAGTGTGATAAGTCCGTGTCCCCTTACCCCCTTAGGGCCTCGCAAGTCTACCGAAGCATGGACAGAGTGTGTCAAGTCCGTGTCCCCTTACCCCCTTAGGGCCTCGCAAGTCTACCGAAGCATGGACAGAGTGTGTCAAGTCCGTGTCCCGTTACCCCCTTAGGGCCTCGCAAGTCTACCGAAGCATGGACAGAGTGTGTCAAGTCCGTGTCCCCTTTCCCCCTTAGGGCCTCGCAAGTCTACCGAAGCATGGACAGAGTGTGTCAGGTCCGTGTCCCCTTACCCCCTTAGGGCCTCGCAAGTCTACCGAAGCATGGACAGAGTGTGTCAAGTCCGTGTCCCCTTACCCCCTTAGGGCCTCGCAAGTCTACCGAAGCATGGACAGAGTGTGTCAAGTCCGTGTCCCCTTACCCCCTTAGGGCCTCGCAAGTCTACCGAAGCATGGACAGAGTGTGTCAAGTCCGTGTCCCCTTACCCCCTTAGGGCCTCGCAAGTCTACCGAAGCATGGACAGAGTGTGTCAAGTCCGTGTCCCCTTACCCCCTTAGGGCCTCGCAAGTCTACCGAAGCATGGACAAAGTGTGTCAAGTCCGTGTCCCCTTACCCCCTTAGGGCCTTGCAAGTCTACCGAAGCATGGACAGAGTGTGTCAAGTCCGTGTCCCCTTACCCCCTTAGGGCCTCGCAAGTCTACCGAAGCATGGACAGAGTGTGTCAAGTCCGTGTCCCCTTACCCCCTTAGGGCCTCGCAAGTCTACCGAAGCATGGACAGAGTGTGTCAAGTCCGTGTCCCCTTACCCCCTTAGGGCCTCGCAAGTCTACCGAAGCATGGACAAAGTGTGTCAAGTCCTACCTCGGCCACGCCCGTGCCCGACGGCAGCGACAGGTCCTGTGTCTGGTGTGTGAAGACGGCCAGACAGCCGAGCAACAGGTGCATGGCGCCGACGTCGACGGTGGCTCGACGCAAGGCGGCGCCCACTTCGCTGCCGAGCGGAGTCGAGTCGAACAGTTGGCGGAGCACGCAGAAGGGCAGCGTGTGCAGTGACCCGGCCAGCGGCAAGCTCAGGATGTCGCCTGGGGGGGAAGGGGGGACGTTACGTCAGTGGGCACACGGTCGAAGGTAGGGGTGTCAATCGATTACGATTAATCGATTCGATTAATCGATTGAGAAAAAACGATAAATCGATGTCACTAAAATAATCGAGAACATCGAAATTCCAACAAAAAAGTCGGAAATGAAAATATTTGCTGAAGGCACACTTTTTAAAATTGTAATTACACAAAGTCCCACACTGCCGTGTAGCGCTGGCATATCTGAAGCTTTGTAGCCAAGGAGGAAATCATTCTCGTGACTCTAACAACCTCAAATTTGAGAGAGTGCGTCTTTACAGAAAAATTGAAAAAGTGCCGTTTTAGATATTTATTGATTATTACAGTGCAAATGTGAACCGGAAAAGTGTAAATACCTCTGATTTACAGAATACATCATATCCTGCCTCAATTCCACTATTTTTGGGGGAAAAATCGAAAAAATCAAAAAATTGATTATCAGTGTTCATTTCGTTTCGATAATCGATTTGAAAGAAATAATGGTTTGAAATCCCTTGTTAAAGGGCAGAAGGATGTCACCTAGGGGGGGGGGGGGGGGGGGGGGGGGAAAGGGAGGACGTTACGTCAGTGGGCACACGGTCGAAGGGCAGAAGGCCGACAGCAAGCTCAGGACGTCGAAAGCCACCCGATTCCGAACCCCTCGCCGTCGTGCCGTGGACCTACCTCCCTCCCCGTCGTCCGTGACGCCGAGCACCAATCGCAGCAGACACTGCGCCTTCTTGCGGTCGCCGAGCAGCACGGTGGCGTATCCGGGCAACCGCAGGAAGAGTCCGAAGGCAGCCAACGCGTGGGGCGGCACGGAGGGCGGGGGGACGGCGGGGGGCGGCGAAGAGGGCGCCGCCCCGTCGTCCAGCTCCTCGTACATGTCCTCGGCGGCCTCCACCTTGACCCACTCGGCTTCGGCGCCGGCGCAGGAAGGCTCCGTGGGCGAACCGCCCGCCGTCGAGGGCTGCGGAAAGGGACGCGGTTAGCGGGCGATGGATAACCGCTACAGCGGTTAAGGTGGTTTTTCCCTGGAATATTCTAGGGATTCGCTTGCGAGTGCCAGCTTTTGTCTACCTTTCGAGAACCTGTTTCAAACTGGGCATTGAATGCCAAGCAAAGTCAAACTGTTATCCAAAAGTTTCCCAGCCAAAGCGTCTTTGATTTCTAGCCCTGTAACTGCTACGCCTGGTTTAACACGTTCCGACAACCAACGCTTATTTGTATTTCCGTGCATCCTAGCCAAGACCCATAGACTTGGAGTCGATCACACTGAACGAGCAAATGTTGGCAATCACGTCCCATGAATTATCGACCAAATCGATCGACATTAGTTTGCCGGTTTGGTGCTTGTAACGTGACTGCCTGGCTGGGAAATGCCTGATGAGAATCCAATAGCCATGATCGGTCAAACGTCCCATTGGAAAGTGAACTTGAAAGGGTTGGAGGGAAGTAGCGCGACTATTTGCGACTATCTCCACCGAGGCAGACACCTACCTAGCTCTGTAGTCTCTGTTGCCCGAGAGCTTGGCCTTACTTTGTCCGAAGTGTAGCGCAGCGTTTCGGGGTAGACCAGCGGCAGATGTCGCGCCAGCAGCGCCAACCCGCCCGCCTCGGAGAAGACTTGCAGCGGAGTCGGCAGGAACGGAGCGGAAGTCAGCCGCGAAGCTGTCGGACAAAGACGTTACCACGCTTGCCGGGAGGGGGGGGGGGGGGGGGCTACTGTACGTTGCTACACGTTACATGTTTGTAGGTGGGATAGATCTTTAGCAAGCAATGTTTGCAATTTGCAGGCCAAGTCACAAGTTAGGTTGACTTTGAGATTAATTATGTTGTACACATTGCATGTAGGTACCACTAGGGAGCCTATACGGTTAGAGAGTGGCCAACATGATGACACTTTTCTATTGGCTGTTCAAATACCATGCTAAATGGACGACATGTTTTTACCAAGTTGATCACGAAGCACGTGGCAGTTGTCTATACGAGTTTCTCATATTCCTTTGCATATCTACGTATAATGTACATGAGATGGCCACTCTCTAACCCTATATAGGCTCAGTAGGTATCACCATCAACTCAAACAAACGACTTGAGTACTTAGATGTATCACTCTTAAAGCTCATACAATTCGAATTCATTGAAATACGTAGACACAATGGATGATTTCGCTCCAACTGATCCACCCGAGGAGACCCGAGACCCAAGCGCTCACCCTGCGAGCTCGAAGTGGAAGCGCCGTCCTGGGCCGCGTTGGCGCCGTTCTTGGCGGACTGCGTCAGCGCCAGCGCCAGACAGGGCGAGCTCAGCGAGCGTCCCTGCGCCAGCTCGTGCGCCAGCAGCTGACCCAGCGCCAGCGCCGGCGGCAGGGGCACGTCCGGCGCGCTGGCCAGCGCCAAGGACATCGACGCGCCCAGCGTGAAACCTGCGCACGGGCAAACGGGCTCGGTCATTACGTTTCTTAGGCTGGGTTCACACGGGAACAATGCTTCGTTCAATGCATTGGATACAAGGTCGCATTCAATGCATTGAGCGAAACATTGAATGCTCTTGACAAGAGCCAATTTATTGAAAATGGTAGCATAGCCTTTCAATATCGTTGTTTCTAGAAGGCAGTGGCATAAACCCTTTTTAAACGATATTTAGAACACGTCCTAGATGAGAAAACATTGAATTCAACTATGAATTCAAGGTTTCATTCAATGATCCATTGAATTAAATTTTGGTTTAGATGGTTCAATGCACTTTGTACTATCTTTGGCAGTAGTTTTGAAACATAACTATTTCAAACTGGGATTTTGGATGGGTTTTTTTTAATTTTGTAAAAAATAATTATTTTGGATTATTCTTCGACTTTCGTCAGGATCATTAGAATTTAAGAAGCCTAGGTTAAAAAACAATAACTACCTAGTAATTTTGTTCACGTTTTTGACGCGAGTCAAGCCATTACCCTTGAAGAAGTAACTAGTTTACTAGTTTATGTTTATGGAAACCAGTGAGACTTTTATTTAGCATTCAAATCCCAGTTTGAAATAGTTGCGTTTCAAAACGTTCTTAGACAGGCAGTAAGCATCTCGAGAGAAACAAGAACACATTCCGAATATTGGGCGGTGAATCAGTACAAGTTTGCAAAGTTGGTGGCTTCTATTTCCTTCCTTTCTTCCATCCATTGCTTTCTGGTTGTATCCAACCTGATGGTTTCAGAATTATAGATATAAAATGTAGAAAGAACAGGATAGACATTGCAGGCTAAGCAAGGCAATCTTAGGGATTCCCAAGACTTTAATAATAAATAAATAAATAAAATAAAATAAATCCACTACCTATTATAGGCTATGACCTGTGCTATGACTATGTCTATAAGTAACAAAGCCATATTGTGTATCAAATGAAAAGTATCGATGTCCAGACGTCCCCAGCGCAGGTGCCCGGTGCCGAGCCCGGCACCAACTCACCGGGCATCGATGGCGAGATGTCTGCGCTGGCCCGCGGGCGCTTGGCGTACGGCGCGGGTCTGGCGGCCGCGTTCTTGGCGTCCTTGGCGCGCTTGTCCTTGGCGGTGGCGCCGGCGGCCAGCGCCAGCTGGTCCACGAGACCCAGACCGAGCTCCCACGGCTCCTTGCGACCCGGGCAAGCGTCCGGGCCCCGGGCGTCAGCCGAGAGCGATGTCGGCACCGGGGCACAGCACTGCGGAAGGGGCGTCGTTGGCGATTAGCGGTCGGCTTCAAGCCTCTAGATTTCAACCTCTACACTCAATTTCACATGAAGGAGAGTGGATTTGCTTATTCCTTGAGGACCTATTGCTGTTAGAAGAATTTAGCCTTTTCTCAGCTGGAAAAAACCCCGGACTTGGGGGCTCGTTTTCAGTCTGCAACCACCTTTCCTTGGTAGCGATAATTTTCACACCAAAATTACATAATAACACAGCAAAGCTAAAACTCCATTTCAGATCAAGAAGGAGAGCGGGTTTGCATCTTCCTCCTCGAGGACCCACTGCTGCTAGACACGAGCCAAGAGTTTCAAAACTAACCAGCCAAGTCTTGAGTCGGACAAAAGGCACTATGGGCAGATTTTAAACTCTCAACTCATGCCTAGCAGCTGAACCTCTTTGAGAAAGCTGCAAATCCACTCGCATTCTTGACGTGAAACGGAGTTCAGAGCTGGACACGATGCCCTGAAAAGTGGGGCACGGGTAAAATATTAATTTCTCCGATGACAGGTGGAGGAAATCTAGATTCAAAAAGAGATTCGATTAAATTTAGCAATTTAACAAATCAAAAATTTAGTGAAATAATATAAAAAACAAAGCTAATAGCTTTGTTTAATAGGGAAGCCAGTGAGACTGTTGATTTAGCATTCAAATCCCAGTTTGAAAGTTTTTTTCAAAACTAGTGCTAAAGTTAGGATATTGTAGACATGAGTCTAAGAAAATTAAAAGCTAATAGCTATACATTTTATTTGAACAAGTTTTACTTCTTCGTAAGTTTTTGTTTAAGAATATCTACCGATCCTGATAGTTGCAGAAAAACCAAACACTTGCAATTAACTGTTTCATCGGTAAAATATAAAGGAAATCAGAGTTCACGGCAACTCCCCATGAATTCAGCCCAGCAGCCAGCGAGGGAAACGCAAGTCGCCCGTCTTGTGACGATCTTTAAAATGATGTTAACTGTCAGGTCTGATTGCCGAAGAAGCAAATTTTCCCGTTTATCCCTAGTATTTGCTTCAATGGGCCTCGTCTAAAACGCCCTTAAAAGCATCCAATAGCGCCGCGCCTAGCGGCAAGCGAGCGAAACGCCCATTGCCCACCTTGAGAATGCAACTATTCACCTGGCAATGAACTATTTCCTCCGTAAAATATTGGGGAAATCAGAATTCAAGGCAATTCCCCATGAATTCAGCCCAGCGGCCAGCGAGCGAAACGCAAGCCACCCACCTTGAGAATGTCCCCACCCACCTTGAGAATGTCCCCACCCACCTTGAGAATGTCCCCACCCACCTTGAGAATGTCCCCGCCCACCTTGAGAATGTCCCCACCCACCTTGAGAATGTCCCCACCCACCTTGAGAATGTCCCCACCCACCTTGAGAATGTCCCCACCCACCTTGAGAATGTCCCCACCCACCTTGAGAATGTCCCCACCCACCTTGAGAATGTCCCCACCCACCTTGAGAATGTCCCCCCCCCCCTTGAGAATGTCCCCACCCACCTTGAGAATGTCCCCACCCACCTTGAGAATGTCCCCACCCACCTTGAGAATGTCCCCACCCACCTTGAGAATGTCCCCACCCACCTTGAGAATGTCCCCACCCACCTTGAGAATGTCCCCGCCCACCTTGAGAATGTCCCCACCCACCTTGAGAATGTCCCCGCCCACCTTGAGAATGTCCCCACCCACCTTGAGAATGTCCCCACCCACCTTGAGAATGTCCCCGCCCACCTTGAGAATGTCCCCACCCACCTTGAGAATGTCCCCGCCCACCTTGAGAATGTCCCCGCCCACCTTGAGAATGTCCCCACCCACCTTGAGAATGTCCCCACCCACCTTGAGAATGTCCCCGCCCACCTTGAGAATGTCCCCGCCCACCTTGAGAATGTCCCCACCCACCTTGAGAATGTCCCCGCCCACCTTGAGAATGTCCCCACCCACCTTGAGAATGTCCCCGCCCACCTTGAGAATGTCCCCACCCACCTTGAGAATGTCCCCGCCCACCTTGAGAATGTCCCCACCCACCTTGAGAATGTCCCCACCCACCTTGAGAATGTCCCCGCCCACCTTGAGAATGTCCCCACCCACCTTGAGAATGTCCCCACCCACCTTGAGAATGTCCCCGCCCACATTGAGAATGTCCCCGCCCACCTTGAGAATGTCCCCGCCCACCTTGAGAATGTCCCCACCCACCTTGAGAATGTCCCCGCCCACCTTGAGAATGTCCCCACCCACCTTGAGAATGTCCCCGCCCACCTTGAGAATGTCCCCACCCACCTTGAGAATGTCCCCGCCCACCTTGAGAATGTCCCCACCCACCTTGAGAATGTCCCCACCCACCTTGAGAATGTCCCCGCCCACCTTGAGAATGTCCCCACCCACCTTGAGAATGTCCCCACCCACCTTGAGAATGTCCCCACCCACCTTGAGAATGTCCCCACCCACCTTGAGAATGTCCCCGCCCACCTTGAGAATGTCCCCGCCCACCTTGAGAATGTCCCCACCCACCTTGAGAATGTCCCCGCCCACCTTGAGAATGTCCCCACCCACCTTGAGAATGTCCCCGCCCACCTTGAGAATGTCCCCACCCACCTTGAGAATGTCCCCACCCACCTTGAGAATGTCCCCGCCCACCTTGAGAATGTCCCCACCCACCTTGAGAATGTCCCCGCCCACCTTGAGAATGTCCCCACCCACCTTGAGAATGTCCCCGCCCACCTTGAGAATGTCCCCACCCACCTTGAGAATGTCCCCGCCCACCTTGAGAATGTCCCCACCCACCTTGAGAATGTCCCCGCCCACCTTGAGAATGTCCCCGCCCACCTTGAGAATGTCCCCACCCACCTTGAGAATGTCCCCGCCCACCTTGAGAATGTCCCCACCCACCTTGAGAATGTCCCCGCCCACCTTGAGAATGTCCCCGCCCACCTTGAGAATGTCCCCGCCCACCTTGAGAATGTCCCCGCCCACCTTGAGAATGTCCCCACCCACCTTGAGAATGTCCCCACCCACCTTGAGAATGTCCCCGCCCACCTTGAGAATGTCCCCACCCACCTTGAGAATGTCCCCGCCCACCTTGAGAATGTCCCCACCCACCTTGAGAATGTCCCCGCCCACCTTGAGAATGTCCCCACCCACCTTGAGAATGTCCCCACCCACCTTGAGAATGTCCCCGCCCACCTTGAGAATGTCCCCACCCACCTTGAGAATGTCCCCGCCCACCTTGAGAATGTCCCCACCCACCTTGAGAATGTCCCCGCCCACCTTGAGAATGTCCCCACCCACCTTGAGAATGTCCCCGCCCACCTTGAGAATGTCCCCGCCCACCTTGAGAATGTCCCCACCCACCTTGAGAATGTCCCCGCCCACCTTGAGAATGTCCCCACCCACCTTGAGAATGTCCCCGCCCACCTTGAGAATGTCCCCGCCCACCTTGAGAATGTCCCCGCCCACCTTGAGAATGTCCCCGCCCACCTTGAGAATGTCCCCACCCACCTTGAGAATGTCCCCACCCACCTTGAGAATGTCCCCGCCCACCTTGAGAATGTCCCCACCCACCTTGAGAATGTCCCCACCCACCTTGAGAATGTCCCCACCCACCTTGAGAATGTCCCCACCCACCTTGAGAATGTCCCCGCCCACCTTGAGAATGTCCCCACCCACCTTGAGAATGTCCCCGCCCACCTTGAGAATGTCCCCACCCACCTTGAGAATGTCCCCGCCCACCTTGAGAATGTCCCCGCCCACCTTGAGAATGTCTGCGCCCACCTTGAGAATGTCCCCGCCCACCTTGAGAATGTCCCCACCCACCTTGAGAATGTCCCCACCCACCTTGAGAATGTCCCCACCCACCTTGAGAATGTCCCCGCCCACCTTGAGAATGTCCCCACCCACCTTGAGAATGTCCCCGCCCACCTTGAGAATGTCCCCACCCACCTTGAGAATGTCCCCGCCCACCTTGAGAATGTCCCCACCCACCTTGAGAATGTCCCCACCCACCTTGAGAATGTCCCCGCCCACCTTGAGAATGTCCCCTGCCACCTTGAGAATGTCCCCGCCCACCTTGAGAATGTCCCCACCCACCTTGAGAATGTCCCCGCCCACCTTGAGAATGTCCCCACCCACCTTGAGAATGTCCCCGCCCACCTTGAGAATGTCCCCGCCCACCTTGAGAATGTCCCCGCCCACCTTGAGAATGTCCCCACCCACCTTGAGAATGTCCCCACCCACCTTGAGAATGTCCCCGCCCACCTTGAGAATGTCCCCTGCCACCTTGAGAATGTCCCCGCCCACCTTGAGAATGTCCCCACCCACCTTGAGAATGTCCCCGCCCACCTTGAGAATGTCCCCACCCACCTTGAGAATGTCCCCGCCCACCTTGAGAATGTCCCCGCCCACCTTGAGAATGTCCCCGCCCACCTTGAGAATGTCTGCGCCCACCTTGAGAATGTCCCCGCCCACCTTGAGAATGTCCCCACCCACCTTGAGAATGTCCCCACCCACCTTGAGAATGTCCCCACCCACCTTGAGAATGTCCCCGCCCACCTTGAGAATGTCCCCACCCACCTTGAGAATGTCCCCGCCCACCTTGAGAATGTCCCCACCCACCTTGAGAATGTCCCCGCCCACCTTGAGAATGTCCCCACCCACCTTGAGAATGTCCCCACCCACCTTGAGAATGTCCCCGCCCACCTTGAGAATGTCCCCACCCACCTTGAGAATGTCCCCGCCCACCTTGAGAATGTCCCCACCCACCTTGAGAATGTCCCCGCCCACCTTGAGAATGTCCCCACCCACCTTGAGAATGTCCCCGCCCACCTTGAGAATGTCCCCACCCACCTTGAGAATGTCCCCGCCCACCTTGAGAATGTCCCCGCCCACCTTGAGAATGTCCCCACCCACCTTGAGAATGTCCCCACCCACCTTGAGAATGTCCCCGCCCACCTTGAGAATGTCCCCACCCACCTTGAGAATGTCCCCGCCCACCTTGAGAATGTCCCCACCCACCTTGAGAATGTCCCCACCCACCTTGAGAATGTTCCCGCCCACCTTGAGAATGTCCCCGCCCACCTTGAGAATGTCCCCACCCACCTTGAGAATGTCCCCACCCACCTTGAGAATGTCCCCGCCCACCTTGAGAATGTCTGCGCACGTGGTCTGCGTGCTGAGATACACGAGTCTGCGCCGATGTCCGACGCCGAACCGCGGATGGAACGAGCCGGCCGCGCCCGCGCCGGCCAACGGGAACGAGGCGCGAACAAACACGAAGATCTTCTCGTCTTCGAGCAGCAGCTGCAGCACGAGACGGCGCGTGAAGCCCGAGATGCCGCGCGAACGCTGGGCGCCGATGACGGAGCACAGCGCGCGAGACGCCAGACGCTGATTGGACGGGTGGCACCAGCAGCAGCGCGACAGGAAACGCACGGTCGCCGATTCCAGCGCGGCGTGCGATTCGGGCGCGGCCGGCGCCGAAGACTTGTTGCACAGCGCGGTGAGCAGCGGCAGCCAGAACACAGAGCCTGCGCCAGGTCAAAGCGGTTAGGGTCGCTTACATGGGAAGGGGGGGGGCCTTTTGATGTAATAACGGAATACCCACTTAGGTATACACAAATATATAACACAAACAAATATTTTGGGTACAATTCACTTACAGCAAGACATGAAGAAGGAGGGTGGATTAGAATCTTCCAGGAGGACCCACTGCTGCTAGACACCAGCTAAGAGTTTCAAAACTGCATATATATATATAGCTGTATATCAAATGCTCAAGACATGGATTAGAGTTTTGAAACTCTTAGCTCAGTGTAGCAGCAGTGGGTAGGAAAACTAGTGCTAAAGATAGAATATAGTAGTCACGAGACAAAGAAATTCAACGTGCAGCCATCGCGTCCCCAAACACCCGGCATTTGCGCCCACCTTGCTCGGAGCCGAGCCAGTCTCGCACGCGTCCTTCCGCGCAGACCTCGGCGAAGAAGTCCATGACGGCGGCCAACTCCGCCGCCTCCCCACCGCCGCCACAGGATTCGGCCACGAACTGCGCCAGTCGCGCGGTCGCGCCCGACGCCAGCAGCACGTCGACGGCGGCGTCTGATTGGGCGGCCGCCGCCAGCGTGCCCAGACGACCGGGACAGAGCGCGGCGGGATCGGCAAACGGCAGGAGGCGCGCGAACAGCGCAGGCACCGCTCGGCACGAGGCGCAGACCACAGAGTCCACGGCCTTCTTGAGCGCCGAGTGCGGGGGGAGGGACTGCGTCCAGTCGCACAGCGCAGTGAAGAGGTCCTCGGTGATCTGGTGACACGGGGGTGGAAGGCGTTCAGGGCATTGGAGGTTTTCATGGGGTGCGAAGTGCTGTTGCTGGAGGTTGTAGGGGCAGGTAAAAAATAATCTGGCTACAATTTGAACATCAACTTTTTTGTAACAGTATTAGATCTGGAATAGGAAAACCGAAATATCAACGTTCCCTATAGATACCGATGTAACAGTAGAATTAATTTGAGTTTGCCACTTTCTGGGGATCTCATATCAAAGAGCGCCATACCAAAGAGTCGAATGCTTAAGTTTTTGTCATTACCATTACAAATGGTATTTATCATTACCATTATTCACCATTTTACTCATTACAAATGGTAAAGAATCCAATGACACCTTACTTTGAACTTTGAAGTCCACCAGGCTGTGGTAAAGTACTTGGCTAACACGACTGAATAGGCTTGGGATTGGCTAGCTAGAGGGCGCTAGAACGGTAGAACCGCTTGGCCGTACCAGCGCGCGCAGATCGTAGCAGCGGTGCGGGTCCTCGGCGGCGTCCCAGACGACGGCGGCGGCGGCGCGAACGAAGGCGGCGCAAGGCGGCGCGGTCTCGGCGGCGGCCGTCTGGCGCAGCCAGCGCAGCACGGCTTCGACGCGGGCACCGGTCCACGCGTCTTGCGCCGAGCACAAGCGGAAGACGAGCTCCACGGCGGAGTCCACGGCGGCCACCGAACCCTGGGGCAGGTGGCAACGGCACTGCTTGACTCGATGCGGTTCGGGGCCCACCTCACTCGGCTGGCTTTACATTCATTTTAATTCATTTATATTTAAAGGAGCTGTGAAGTGCCAGATCAGAACCAAACATTTTCTATCGATAAATTAATTCCTAGCACAGAACTGTGAGAGGCGAAAAAATAATCCAGCAAAAAGTGTCAAAGTAAACTTTTGGAAAACAATGCCCTTTGATTTAAAATAAAAATAAAAGGGGGGATCTTTCGACCCATAGGACCTAGGTTAAAGCAATGATTTGAAAAATGGTGAAATCATCGTTGCCAAGTTGACTAAAGCAATGTGTGTTACTCATTTTTGCCAATTAACTCACAGCCAAAACCTTGGCGGCCCCAGGCATGGTCCATTTAAGGACAAAACACTGATCGCAACGGAGCAAAACCACTTCCATCTCTATCAAGCAATGTGTACCTACTCCTCTTGGCTTATTCCTGTGCTTGCTTCAATACACTTTATTGGAAAAGACTGTGATGTTGAAACATAAATTTATGGTCTTGAACTTTGAAGGCAAGATGGTAACTGTAGGTAAGAACCTGAAATTAGTCTGGCAAAGGCAGGAGTTCCCTTGGTGCTGGCTCCCTACCAGCGGCCAGACAACGACATACCTGAGCGAAGGCGGCGGCGCTGTTCGTGAGCAGCGCTTGCAGCTGCGCGAGACCGAGCTCCCGCGACCGCAGCCCCAGCTTGAGCAGGACGCGTTCGAGCGAGGGGGCGAACGCTGCGGGCGCCGGGCCCGGAATGAGCAGCAGGCCGCAGCACGCCTCTAGGAGTCGGGGCACGGCGGCGGCTGCGTCAAGCACGGCGTCCGCCAGCTCGGTCGGGGCAGGGATCGACACGCAGTGGTGCAGCAGACGCAGCCAGCCCAGACTCGACTTGGCCGGCTGCACGTCTTCGGGCGTGTCGGGACCAACGCCGCGGGGGACAGTCGTCTCACCGAACGCGGTCGAGCCTGCAAACGGGCGTTTGTAGATGCATGTCGCGAGCTTGGGAATTAACGTTTGTTAGGTTGGGACGGAGATCTCTGCGAGTGGCTTTCAAACAGAGTCTTCTTCTTCTTGGGAGTCTTTTTGATGTCTATAATTATTAGTCGGAGTAGATTTTAATTTTTAAGGGCCATGTGTTTACAGTTTTACCTTGGTAAGGATTGTTAACTCAATATCTTCAGGCCAAATAGAAAAACAGAAATCAACTTTTTTTGAAAGTTTGATAAATTATCTAGAATGCTAGCGAATTTGTATTGAACCGTCACTAAAAGTTTGCTTATAATAAATATTCTAGAGATTATTTATAGATATTCAAATGCAAGGGGGTCCCCACACCTTCAGTTACATGATTTGTTTCTTCAAAGGGGTTCACCCAATAATAATAAGAGCTGATATTCGTGTCCTCCAACTGTTATATTCGTTAACTGTCAACTGATAGTCGTGTCCGCGTGCCAAGAAACGTGATTCGTACCTAGCAGGCGGATCTGCGACAGTCCCAGGTTGACGGAGTCTCGCGGCTTGTAGAGTCGGAGCAGGACGGCGGTGACCACTTCCGGCTGAGGCAACGCGATTCGTATGAACGTCAGGCCCGAAGTGTTGAGCGGCGTGCAGACGGGAGCCATCACGGCATCGCGGCCAACCTGCGCAGACATACACTGTCGAGGAGTCAGCAGCTTCCCATGAATCACGCTGTGTGCTGCTGGTCTGGGGGAGTGGCTGCAGTATGCATTAGATTATCATATACATACTACAGACCTACTTACATGGTGAATTTGACTGTGTTTTATTATATTGTTATTATTATTATATTGTATTACTCATGTATCTTGACAAAATACATGGTACGGCCAAACGTGACCATAAACAACTAACATGGGCTGAGGGTACAAGCCGAGTGCTAAGCAACCGGATGAAAATGGAATATCTGAGAACTCAAAAGTCAGCCAAAGCTCCATGTTGCATGGAGCCCTGCTCTATATTATACGTGTGTTTGGTTTCACTTTGAAGCCTGAAAGAGCCTTACTTGCTTTCATTTTAAGCCAGCAAATGCTTGAAATAAAAGCATTGTACCTGTAACTATTTTCTTGGTACATAGTAAATATAAATTTCCAGGACCTTTGGGCATCTGCCCGGTCGCCTAGTGGGCCAAACCAACCCTGCTGGCAACTCGAAACTAACACAGGTCCAGGCTGGAATGCGTATTGCTGCCAGCAGAGAACTGAATGGTCAGCTGGCAACTCGAAACTAACACAGGTCCAGGCTGGAAAGCGTATTGCTGCCAGCAGAGAACTGAATGGTCAGCTGGCAACTCGAAACTAACACAGGTCCAGGCTGGAATGCGTATTGCTGCCAGCAGAGAACTGAATGGTCAGCTGGCAACTCGAAACTAACACAGGTCCAGGCTGGAAAGCGTATTGCTGCCAGCAGAGAACTGAATGGTCAGCTGGCAACTCGAAACTAACACAGGTCCAGGCTGGAATGCGTATTGCTGCCAGCAGAGAACTGAATGGTCAGCTGGCAACTCGAAACTAACACAGGTCCAGGCTGGAAAGCGTATTGCTGCCAGCAGAGAACTGAATGGTCAGCTGGCAACTCGAAACTAACACAGGTCCAGGCTGGAATGCGTATTGCTGCCAGCAGAGAACTGAATGGTCAGCTGGCAACTCGAAACTAACACAGGTCCAGGCTGGAAAGCGTATTGCTGCCAGCAGAGAACTGAATGGTCAGCTGGCAACTCGAAACTAACACAGGTCCAGGCTGGAATGCGTATTGCTGCCAGCAGAGAACTGAATGGTCAGCTGGCAACTCGAAACTAACACAGGTCCAGGCTGGAATGCGTATTGCTGCCAGCAGAGAACTGAATGGTCAGCTGGCAACTCGAAACTAACACAGGTCCAGGCTGGAATGCGTATTGCTGCCAGCAGAGAACTGAATGGTCAGCTGGCAACTCGAAACTAACACAGGTCCAGGCTGGAATGCGTATTGCTGCCAGCAGAGAACCCGGTGAGAGACCCACCTCGAGCGCGACGGCTGCCGGACAGGTGGCCAGCGCCTGCAGGTGCGGTTGCAGATGCACCTGCTTGAGCAGCACGGCGCAAGGCAGCGCGACCTTCAGCTCCACGAACTCCTCGTCGGGATAGAAGTGGTACGACCAGGCGGGCGTCCGCGCTCGGCGATGGGGCGGGGCGGACGCTATCAGCACGTCGGCCGGTTGGGCCGTCGGATTGGACGACGAGATCGTGCCGAGGGGCGCAAAGTTCAGCAGGCCCTGGGAGCAGACGGGGGTCCAGGGTTGGAGCTATATTGGTTGAGATTCTGTTATTAATCCAAGATCTGCCCAGGGGCGCAAAGTTCAGCAGGCCCTGGGAGCAGACGGGGGTCCAGGGTTGGAGCTATATTGGTTGAGATTCTGTTATTAATCCAAGATCTGCCCAGGGGCGCAAAGTTCAGCAGGCCCTGGGAGCAGACGGGGGTCCAGGGTTGGAGCTATATTGGTTGAGATTCTGTTATTAATCCAAGATCTGCCCAGGGGCGCAAAGTTCAGCAGGCCCTGGGAGCAGACGGGGGTCCAGGGTTGGAGCTATATTGGTTGAGATTCTGTTATTAATCCAAGATCTGCCCAGGGGCGCAAAGTTCAGCAGGCCCTGGGAGCAGACGGGGGTCCAGGGTTGGAGCTATATTGGTTGAGATTCTGTTATTAATCCAAGATCTGCCCAGGGGCGCAAAGTTCAGCAGGCCCGGGGAGCAGACGGGGGTCCAGGGTTGGAGCTATATTGGTTGAGATTCTGTTATTAATCCAAGATCTGCCCAGGGGCGCAAAGTTCAGCAGGCCCTGGGAGCAGACGGGGGTCCAGGGTTGGAGCTATATTGGTTGAGATTCTGTTATTAATCCAAGATCTGCCCAGGGGCACAAAGTTCAGCAGGCCCTGGGAGCAGACGGGGGTCCAGGGTTGGAGCTATATTGGTTGAGATTCTGTTATTAATCCAAGATCGTGCCCAGGGGCGCAAAGTTCAGCAGGCCCTGGGAGCAGACGGGGGTCCAGGGTTAGAGCTATATTGGTTGAGATTCTGTTATTAATCCAGGATCTAATCGAGGGTGAAAATGGAAAATGAAAATTGAAACGGAAAACCAAAAATAAAAATAATACAATTGGTGTTTATTAAATTTCTAAGACTCATGTCTACCTACTACATCCAATCTTTAGCATATTTTATCTTTAACGTCAGTCAAGCTATCACCCTTGATAGAGTAACGCGCGTATGTTACGAAATGTCGGGAAATCGGTAAGACTTTTGATTTAGCATTTAAATTCCAGTTTGAAATTGCTTTTTTTTCAAAATTGGTGTTTAAGTCCCAAAACCACAAGAGTTCCACAAAACAAGCCTGCCAGGAAGTGCAGGAAGCAATGGATGTGCAAGCGTTTAGAAATAATATACACGATGTAAAAAATTATAGCATATTAAATGAATTAAACAGGCATAATAAAGAGCCTTGCTAAAAAAGTTGAAGAGAAGTATCATACCTATGTGAAATGTAGTAAAATAGGAAAAGGTAAACGTGTGAAACGCATGTGAGCGGCCACGAACCTCGCAAAGCTCGACGCCGCCGAGCTTCTTGCTGGTGCCGGGCATGCCGGTGGGCGCGTGACTGAGATGCTGCATGACGACCGAGACCAGCCCCGGATGGGCGTTGACCAACGAGACGCTGCCGGCCACCAGCTGCTTGCCCACCGTCGCCACGCCGCCCAACGCGGCAAAGTCCGACAGCGCCCGCGCCGAGTCCAGCACGCGCAACGACAGCCACAGCAGCGGCTCCGACAGCTGCACGGCGCCGGGCGCGGTCTCGGCCGACAGGAACGACAGCAGCGGTCGCAGCATCTGGCGCGGCTCGGAAGCCTGGCAAACACGGGGGGAAAGAGACCTTTTAGTTACTTCCTAGTTTTTGAGTGGAAATTATTACTGGCTTAAGCAGTTACCAGTATGCAATTGATGGAAGGGAGGCGAAGCTGGAAAAATGTGCACCCGAACAGGGATACGAACCCGGGACCTCCTGCTTTCCGGGCAGGCGCTCTACCAACTGAGCTATTCGGTCACACATTCTCCCTGCTTCGCCGGGTGGGACAAGGGGGATCTCCGAGGAGACGATTTTGCATTGTAAAAATATTGCATGCCATGATTGTTATCAGCTATCACATAAAACAGTCAAAAAAAGGCATTGGAAATTGTCATCCATCAATAAAAACTCTCGTATATTTAGTCAATTAAGACTGATACATTATAGACTGATTATTTTAAGACTGAATAAGTATAATTGTAAGAGTATAAGACAATTTAGTCAATTAAAATCTGAGAAAGTCCCAAAGAAATACGTATCCCGATCGACACGAGCGTAAGAAATGCAGCGAGCATGCCCACCTTCTTTGCGAGCGTGGAGAGCAGCTGGAAGACGGCGTCGCCCACCGAGAGCGGCTCGCCCACCTCCCCGACGGCCAGCTGCTCGGGCGGAGTGGTCGTGCCCAGCAGCATGGCCAGCGAGGAGCCGCTGCAGCTGGACAGAGCGCCCAGCAGTCGCAGCATCGTCGACTCCTGGGCCAGCACCAGCTCGGCCACACTCCCCGCCTGCACAACGACATGGACGTACATAAGCACTTACATCAAGTATTATGCGTCATTTGTGTTTTATGATTAAATTTGCCGAAAATTCAGAACAGCTGCCAAAAATGTATTTTTACCAAAATTCTAGACACAACCACCGGAGGAACTTGTATTACAAATTAAAATTTATCACCATGTCAAAATTAAATCCTAAGTTGTATATATATAAATATATAAATACATAAATAAATAATGAAATAAATAAAAAGTTTAGAAGGGTTTTCAACATTTTCTGCAGCCTAATCATAGCACAAAATTAAATGTTACATCTTTTCTCCCAACGAAGCGGCAGAGCGATGCCTACCTCCGTCTGGCAGTCGAGGTCCATGCCGTCCGTCCGGTTCACCGATTGCCGCGCCAACTTGTTGGCCAGATGCAGCATGGCCGCCACCAGCGAGTCCCTGGTGGCCGTCTTGGCGCGGACGCCGCCGCCGCCCAGCACCGACGCGAACAAGCCGCCGAAGCACGCGGTCGAACTCACGCTGGGCTCGGTGGACGTGCGGCATCGGGCGCGGTGCAGGCCCGCAATGTACGACTGCGCCTGCCGAGGAACAAAGGGCAAAGGGCGTTTTCACCACACTCTTTGAATGCGGGCACTTTTTTGAATGTATGAAAAATGCACACTAGAGCTCTGCTCAAAAACTAAACCCTTCGGGCTCGGCTCTATAAAGTAGTGTTAAGGCAAAAACTGGGTGAGTTCGTTATCAGTATCACCATGGTGATGACCACTGAAATCGGCATTTGGGACAAATTGGGACAATGGTGACGACATCATGGAAATGATTTACAATGATGACGACTATTTCCATGGGAAGTTTGGCACCTAGCACGATGCAGGCCCGCAATGTACGACTGGGCCTGCCGAGGCACACGGGCAAAGGGCGTTTTCACCACACTCTTTGAATGCGGGTACACTTTTGAACGAGACTGCATCGTCCAAGTCTCGCGTAGTCGCTCTGTCACGCGGTATTGGTCGCGGTGGTTTTGCAATTCGGTCATTTGTCAAGAACAAGTACGCGAGACCGCATGAAACTGCCAATTCAGACACGGCCTAAGACTCGTGTCTGAATTGGCTGTTCCATGCGTTCTCGCGTACTCGTTCTTGACAAATGACGTCACAAGTCCTGTCCGAACTGCAAATCCAACAAAAAACAGAGCGAATACGCGGAACGTGGACGATGCAGTCTCGCAGACTTGGTCTCGGTGACTTGCCTGTTATCAAATGGCAGAAGGGACCGTGATTATGTCAGGTAGCAGAAGTTATGTGTACAAATATGAAACAACTGAAGTCACCGAGACCAAGTACCTACGCAAGACCGAGACCAAATCGCGAGACCGAGACCGAATCAATTCAGACACGACATCAGTACTTGGTTTTTAATCATTTAAGGGACTTAACTTTAATAAAAATTTATGAGAAATACACAGTGTTAATCAGTAACCACTCACGAGCGCGGCGATGGCGTCGACCAATCCGAGCGCGACGTTGGCGTCGACGTCGTGGAAGTCCGCGGCGTTCATCGCGTCCAGCAGCCGACACTGCGCGTCCAGGGGGCCCTGGCGCGCGGCCATGGCGCCCGCCGGGTGCGCCAACGACGACGCCAGCGAGAGCAGCGCCCGACGCAGATCGGCGTCCTGCGTCTGGGACCGCGCGCTCAGACACGACAGCAAGTCCGACAGCGCTTGGCAGCACGAGGGACCCACGCAGCCTGCGTCAGACAAACAGACCAGGGATCGGACCAGGGGCGCTTCAATCTCTTCTAGACTTGGGGGTGTCAATCGATTACGAGTGATCGATTTGATTATGAGAATTACTCGGGTTGCCTTGCACTTCCGCTCCGTTTCACGTGGATTTGCATCTACCTCCTGCATTGGGATTTCGTTACTCTGACTTTGTCGTTCTCGGTTACAAAGTTAAAAAATTAACGTGGAACACAATTAGGGATTCCCCCGAGCTGAATCCCCCAAGCATAATCCTTCCGAGCTTAACGCCGATCTGAACGCCGATCTGAACGCCGAGCTGAACGCCGAGCTGAATCCCCCCAAGCAGTGAATCCCCTTAAGCTGAAACCCCCCCGAGCTGAATCCCCCCGTGCTGAATCCCCCCGAGCTTAATCCTTCCGAGCTTAACGCCGATCTGAACGCCGAGCTGAACGCCGAGCTGAATCCCCCCAAGCAGTGAATCCCCTTAAGCTGAAACCCCCCCGAGCTAAATCCCAAGCTGAACGCGAATGCACTCACCCTTGGCGCCGACGCCCGCGCCGGACAGGAAGCGCAGCAGCGCGGGCACAAAGTGGCGGTCGTTGACGATGTCCTCGCCGTCGCGCGGCGTGGCCATCTGCGCCAGCGCGCGGAAGGCCAGGGTCCACGCGCGCAACGAGACGCCCGGTCGCCACGCCAACGCCGCCAGCAGACCCGACGCCGCGCAAGGACCCAGCGCCACCTCGTGGGAATCCGCAGACAGCGTCAGCCACAGCTGCCAACACGCAAGACACGGTCAATTGGACTGCACCAGGGCTTGGCAAACGCTGTTTTTAATGGGTTTAAGATGGGCGTAGCAGTTAGTAAACTGCGGATAAAAAGGGCCTATGAAAACCATGGAGTACCCAGAAAATGCCTTCTCGAAAATTATAATCACTCCTAAATTTCAACATTGTGACCCTCATTTGTATCTCTCTGATCACAGACTGCAAAAATATGATCATTTTGAGCTAATTGAGCAATGTGAACTATTTAAGTATTAGGGATGTCAAACGATTTATTTTTGGCAGTTTGATTAATCGAAATTTCCAATAAATGAAAATCGATTTTTCCTAAATTTTGGTGTAAAATGATTGCAAACATTTATGCTTTTGTTGGCATGATGCATAGGAGTTTCAAAGTTGACTAGTTGTCAATAAACAAGTCTCCATGATGTCTTGAATGAATCCTGTCATAATTCACAGAGTTAGTCTATTCTTTGCAGCTTGAAATGCTTATCCAGGGAGATTTGTGAATTACTCTTGGAACTAGGGATGCCGCCGGTTAGTTTTTTCGTATCCGAATATCCGTCCAAACTATCCGGATATCTGGATGTCTTTTGTTTCGCCAACCCCCCAGCCGTATTTTTGGTAATTCCATGGGATTTTAGATGATTAATCATCGACGAGGTAGAGGCTCCAGTAAACACAAGTTTATTGTTACATTTTTTACACAACACATTCGACTCGCATGCTCCAACACTGAAGTAATCCCACGCAAAAGATGTTTTTTTCCTCGCACTCGCGTCCGCCATGTTGCCAGTCAACCGCTACTGGTTAACCACCAGCTGATTGACCATGGCCGGGTGTATAAGGGGGGGGGGGGGGGGGGGGGGGAAAGACGTCAGCAGCATTGCCAGAGCCTCGAGAGGCGGAGAAGGCATGCCTTGCAGTGTATTCTCGTTAGCAAAAAAAAAATCATCCCCCCCCCCCCCCCCGGATATCCGGATAGTTTGAATTGTAACCGGTTTGGCAACTATTCAGTTGCTATCCGGATATCCGCCGGCATCCCTACTTGGAACCCATCAGGACCATTCCTGGGGTGCGATTGTGTAACTTTATTTCGTTCGGTTTGGCTTGAAATCACTCGATTTCAAATCACTGCCCGTGTTAAACCATAGGCAGTGATATTGAAAACGAATGGTTTTGAAACCACAAAGTTATACAATCGCCCCACTGTTTAGTGTTCAAAGCACTGCCCTGGAGTCTTGTCCTCTGGGACAAGAGCTGGGTTACCAAATTGACATCCCTAATAAGTACAGACACGAAGAAAATGTTCTATACTCCATTTCACATTAAGCGGGAGAGTGGATTTACATCTTCCTCGAGGACCCACTGCTGCTAGACCCGAGCTAAAAGTTTTAAAACTCACAAGCCATATCTTGAGCAGGACAAAAGGCTCTATGGGCAGTTTTGGAACTCTTAGCTCGTGTCTAGCAACAGCGGGTCCTCGATGAAGATGCCAATCCATTCTCATTCTCGACGTGAAACGGAGTCCGGAATGTTGCAGAGGAGAACCTTGCCGCTGGGCGGACACTGACCTGGAGTCCCGGCTCGAGCCCGGTGCAGCCCTGACTGGAGTGCAGCTCGGCGAAGAGCGTGTGGAAGGCGGTGGCCAGCATGCGATGAGCCTCCCCGGCGACGGGGGCCACGGGACACGACTCGGTCAGCTCCGAGGGCCACGACGATTCGCTCGGTTGCAGGGCGGAGTCGGGCGGAGGCACGATGGCGGCGCCCACGCTCAGCGGCAGGTTGTAAGCGCCCAGCGCGGTCAGCCGCTTCAGCGTCACCTGCAACGGAACCCAGCACGGAATCAAGGGTAGTGCATAGTTGGGATAACCGCGGGTACCCGGTTCCAAATCAGGACCCGCGGAACTGCTTTTTGAAAAATATTTTTCTTTTAAATTTGGAAAACATCATTTTGTGTGCGACTGTACAAGTCAATACATTTGGGTTGATTTGTACAGCTGCCTCCTGCTCCGAGCATGGTCCTGGAGCACATGGCCCAAGGAATGCAGAGTGCCGAGTGGCCTGGAGCCACTTGAACCTGTCCAGACATGTCTCTTTGTATGTTTACTCAATTCTAGTGATTTATTGACTGTTGCCCAAGGCCAAGCTGAGTGTGGGGTTAGGGTAGTTTGTTTATGCCACCTAATCACTTGCCACCTAATCACTTTGTATGGCTTCACCACTCACAGCATGATTGACAGCTTCTTATTGGGGTAATAAAGATAAAAATCATGTCTGATAATATTATGCTGACTTCTTCATAAATGACTTGTCCATGCAAATTATAACACTATTTTGAACAACCTTGCAAGTTACAATATACAAAGTTGGTACCTACTAAAAAAAAATTAGTTTTTTTGTTTAGGTTTTGAGCTAACCCAGGTACATGCTGGTCCAATTTCTGGGCAGCCGACATCTCTAGTGCATAGTAGACATGGCAGTGCACAGTAGTGCAAGACCTGGTAGCCACGAGTCTTAGGCAACTCCTACCTCTGCGGCGGCGTCCACCCCGTACTCGAGCCGAGCGTCCATGGCGGTCGAGACTGCGGCCGACGCCGAGACGGCGGCCCGGCCGACGTTGCCGCGCTTCAACAGGTTGCGTCCGCGCTCCAGGATGTCGTCCAGGAAGTCCTCGAGCTCCGAGTCCTCCGACTCCAGCAACGATTGCAGCTGGAACGAGCCGCCCGCGGCGTCCACGGCGTCGGCGTTCGGAGCGTTGTACTCTTCGGACGGAGTCTCGTCGGTCTCGGTCTGGCACGAGCAGTCCGTCGTGTCCTGCCAACGACGGGGCCTTTCTAGGTTAGCGGCATTTACTTTGGGTCGGTACATTCCACATCGGCCGCAAAGGTGGTAACAGGTTGCTCTTATCTCTTGATTAGATGGGGATGGAATGTGTTTTGGTTAAACATTGTTAGTATGCGTTTCTTGGGAAATTACAACGTGTTTGGAATGAAGGAGGCCAAGCACCCTTACAACTAGCCTTGGCAAACGTAACATCCGAAAACCGTTCACCCCAAAATTGATCGAAACCCACATAATAAGACCAGTCCAATTGTTAACCATAGTGTAACTAATTGTAAGAATTAATCTTGCAAATCACATGAATTGCTACATTTTTCAATTTCATTGCAAAAAAACCAAGGGTTCTCATGAAAAGTACTGGGTAAGGGATTTTTTCAGTTTCACTGAGATTTCCTGGAAAATCACATTCCAGGCTATTCCGGCGATCGGCCAGACCGGTCATTGCACCCCTTGTGGCTTTAGGTTCCTTAGGTCCTGCTGTCAAAGTCAAATGAGCCGTCACCCTCAAAGAAGTAACTAGTATCTGCCGGAACATGGGGAAATCAGCGGGACTTATTGAGCATTCAAATCCCAGTGTTGAAATAGTAGCGTGTTATAAGCCAGAGCCGCGAGTCCTCGAAGCGTAATGGTCCCACCTCGTTTCGCGGCGGCGGGAATGTGCGGGCGCCGTCCAGCAAGTCTTGCAGCAGACAGCAGACGGCGTGCGAAGCCCACGGACCGCCCCACGAAGCCTTGTGCTGGTCGTTGCATGCCGCCAGACGCAGCAGTCGCAGCAGCTGCTCTTGCGTCATCAGCTGGTCCAGCGCGATCGCAGGCCGCGTGCTCACCTGTCACGAGACACCCAGTAATACATCGACTGCATTCATCGATCGCATCGGGTACACTGCCTCTAGGGGCGCACTTTGCCTGCTGGGCAAATAGTGTTAAAAAGCCCAGGCTCTCAAATCAGTGTGCATGTCAACTGGGTCTGCTTTGCCTATAGGGGGTCACTTTGCCTGCTGTGCAAATAGTGTTAAAAAGGCCAGGCTCTCAAATCAGTGTGCATGTCAACTGGGTCTGCTTTGCCTATAGGGGGTCACTTTGACTATAGGGGGTCACTTTGCCTATCGGGGGTCACTTTGTCTGCTGTGCAAATAGTGTTTAAAAGGCCAGGCTCTCAAATCAGTGTGCATGTCAACTGGGTCTGCTTTGCCTATAGGGGGTCACTTTGCCTGCTGTGCAAATAGTGTTAAAAGTAGGGATGTTCAAAAAATCGATATTATCGATTCGATAAACGATATGGCTTTTTGAAACGATATTTGATAATGATTGAATTATCGAAAGTATCGAAAACATAAATTAAAAGTTAAAAACCGAACATTGCCGCCGATTTTTAATGTTTGTGTCATGGCGGAAATTTCGCTTCTCTGCTTGGAGCGCTGCCTTTTGGGAAAAAAGTGAAGCTGAGTGTCTTAGTGGAGCAGCAGATGCAGAACGCAGAAGCATTGCAGAAATGGCGGGTTTTGTGCGAGGTGAACTGCATTTGTATACGCCGACAAGTCTTCGCAGTGCAGTTAGGACAAATTTTGGCTTTGAAACAAATGTTGATCAACCGAATACAATAGTAAACGATACTGTAGTTATTTGTCGGCACTGTAAGAAAAGTGTTAAGTACTGCAAGTCTCCAACAAATCTTCATGCACACCTGAAGCGTTGTCACAAGTACGCCACACACATGGCAGGGAATAAGCAACCTACATTACCAGGCTTAATGCCACCTCTACAGCCCATACCAAAATCGAGTGCCAGGTACAAGCAAGTAGTCGATTCAATAGTGCGACAAATAGCAATCGACATGCGGCCTCTGAGTACCTTAGAGGGTGAAGGCTTCAAAAATATGATGAATACCATATTGCCAGGCTTCCCCCCCCCCCCCCTTCTCGTGCAAAAGTAACCCGTGACGTAATCCGAACGTAATTACGTACTTAAGTGACCCGTTTGAAATTTTGTTTTATAAATGACTACAAATTAAAAATTAAATGACATCTTTTGTGATAGCTCAGTTTTTTTTTCTGCTTTTTTTTTTTGGAAAATCGATAATATCGAAACGATAATGCGAATTATAAAGTTTTTATCGATAATGATTTTATTATCGTTGAACATCCCTAGTTAAAAGGCCAGGCTCTTAAATCAGTGTGCATGTCAACTGGGTCTGCTTTGCCTATAGGGGGTCACTTTGCCTGCTGGGCAAATAGTGTTTAAAAGGCCAGGCTCTCAAATCAGTGTGCATGTCAACTGGGTCTGCTTTGCCTATAGGGGGTCACTTTGCCTGCTGTGCAAATAGTGTTAAAAAGGCCAGGCTCTCAAATCAGTGTGCATGTCAACTGGGTCTGCTTTGCCTATAGGAGGTCACTTTGCCTGCTGTGCAAATAGTGTTAAAAGGCCAGGCTCTCAAATCAGTGTGCAAGGGTATATAAAGGTAACAAAGGTTAGGTTTGGTAGATTTCACAGGGATTTTATGCACCATATGAATTATAACAGTAGACAAATTGCCCCTATAGTCAAAGCAGACCCATTAGCCCCATCAGTCTCATAAAGTCCACTCACCACCAGCCTGGCGATGACCTTGCAGGCCAGCAGGAACATGTCGACGTTGCAGGTGAAGTCCATGGACAGCACCAACGCCAGCAGCCCCTTGGCGACGGGCAGACAGTGGTCCAGCGGCAGACAGAGCAGTCCGGTCTCGGCGGGCGACTCCTCCTTGGGCGGCGTGCCGTGGCGAGAGGTGGACGCGCCCGAAGTCGAAGGCCCCGAAGTCGACGTCTTGGGCGACAGGCCCGGCGTCTCCGTGCGGCGTATCTGCAGGATGTCCTTGAAGTGCTGCAATGCCAAAGGCGAGGTACTCTCTCCGCAGAGGGGCAGGCCGGCGCCGTCCGCATAGCGGCTGACTCGGCCCTTTCGGCGGTAACGGCTCATAACGCGAGGGCGGCCACTTTGCCGATGATGGCCACGTTGAGGCAAGGCGTCACTGGCCGGCTCATGATTGGTACTCTCTGGTTCAGATATATTTACCTACTGTGCTGGATAGTAAATGCCTGGATAAGTACTAAGAAGTTATCTATAGGACAGAATGAACATTGAGCTCTGATTGGCTGTGACTTTGGAGATAACATGCCATATGATAGATAACTTTTATCTTGACATTGTAATAACTGCACTTAGCGGCAATCTTAGAAAAGAATCAGTAATCACTAATCAGTAACTCAAGGAAAGGATTGACTAAAGTCGGGTCCGATCAGAGCAGAACAATTTTAGGAGGTATATTTCTCCCAGGCCTTAAATTTAAGTTGAAGCTTCCCGTGGTGAAATATGAGCGGCAAAGCTTGCACCGGCTACGTAGCTGTTTGCAGTCCTCCTCGTGGCTCCTTTGTCCTGACGCTGGCACTATTTGAACAATGTACCCAAAGCCCAAGAGAAGCTCGATACCGAGCTGTAGTCTGACCCGGAGATAATTTCTTATTTACCTTTACAGGTTTGGTACAGATCGCTCGCATGTCTTCTTTTTGCTCGTTTCTTGGATTTTATGTCGATATATCAGTCAAGTTATAAGTTAGGGAACCTTGCTAAAGTAACTAACAACGTAAGCCTTCGCTTAGCGTCAAAACCCCAGTTGAAAACAGTCTTCTCGGCAACCCGGTGCCGAGGTTAGAGGGAAAAGTCTCCCCGAGTGAGCAAAGTGTGATGTCGGCAGCAGACACTTGACTCACCTTGGCCGAGTGCTGCTTGAGCGTCTTCTTGAAGACCTGCTCGTGCTGCTTGAGGGCCGCCTCGAGCTTGTTGGACAGGCTGGCGGCTTGGCTCGACAACGCAGACAGGGCCTGCATGGGAGGAGCCTAAATCTCATCAGGCCACGCTTCACTGCTGGCTGGTTTCAAGTCATTTAAATCACTACTTTTAGAAAGTCACAAAATTTACAACAATAATACAGGTTCTCCGCAAGGGTCACTCACGAGTTATGTCGACCAAACATGTAGTTATGTATGTTTTGGATCAAATGTCGACCAAAAGGAGTTTGCTGAAAAGAGCAGGGGTACTACGCTGCAGTCTAACAAAGGACCTCAGCAAATTTACCAAAATAAAATGGGAGCAGCAATTTAGCAATTTACCGACAGTGCACGTACGAATTTCCAAAAGTTAATCAGGTTTTTGTCAATTTCATTAGTTCGACATCTACCAAGTAGATTTCGCAGAAAATATCAGGGAGGGGTCCTCGGCAATCAAAAATCCCAATCAATCAAATGAAATGTCAATCAGCCAAGAAGGCAGTGGACCCAGACTGGCTAGTGACTGCTACCTGAGTGGACGCATGGAATGCCTTCTTGGCAGCCTCCAAGTCCTCCAACTGTTGCTTGTGGTGCATGAGTCGTTTCTGCAGCTTGCGGCGGTAGCTGCGCGAGGCGTTGCTTCGATGTGTGGTCGCCAGTCGTTTCTGCATCGCCACCTCGCCCTGGATGAAGTCCCATCGCGAAGTCCCGCCGCCTGCAAACGGGAACACAGCGTCAGGGTCAACTGGCACGGGACGTCATTGCTTGCTCACACACTCGTTTTAAATCATCTAGGTTTCTACAATGAAATCTTGGATGATTTGACAACATAAAGGCAATGCCATTCTTATGGCGATGTTTTGCCCACATAATGATAGATGCTGAAACTGTAGTCATCTCTGCATACAAGCTGATGTTGAGTTAACTTTCTTCAAAGGGGCATTATTTTACGTACCTACTTCAGAAGGTCAATAGCCTCTCTATAATTTAGCCTTTTGTCAGCTGGAACAAGCCCAGGACTTGGGGGCTCGTTTTCAGTCTGTTATCACTTTCCCTTGATAGTTTATAGCGATAATTTTCAGACCGAAATTACATAATAATACAGCAAAGCTAAGACTCAATTTCAGGTCAAGAAGGAGAGTGGATTTGCATCTTTCTCGAGGACCCACTGCTGCTAGACACGAGCTAAGAGTTTCAAAACTCACAAGCAATGTCTTGGGTCGGACAAAAGGCTGTGGGCAGTTTAGAAACTCTTAAAGGACCATTTACTTCTTAAAATTAATTTTTACCATAGATTCGTAACTATAATATGAATAAGAGTAGTTGTATTTGAAAGAATTTTCAGAAAGGATGGATTTTTAATGAATTATCTAAGATTTCTGGCGTTCCGCGCGGCGCGATCTGCGAGACGAGTATAATTCTCTTGTACAGTTTCACAATCCCCTCCCACCATTCCGAGCGCTGTCGCTGCCGCTACGGCTCGGTCCGGCACGCTCAGAGTGGAACTTCATGAGAAATATGCAGAACTCTAATTACATACTTGAGGTAATCCGCTAACCGCGGCTAAACGGTTGGTCCTATCAAAGTGCCAAATTATTTCAACACAGAGGAAGGATGGAGTACTATGCTCAAATTATTTGAATGATATTGGACCAGAGGTTGGTCTAGGTGCTAGGGGCCGAAGAAGCGCTACGGGAGAAACCTTAAGGGAGTTGTTTTTCTAAGCACCTAGGCCAAAAAACGCGGACTTTGGTAACTTCTGCACGGATGGCCGTAGACACAAGAAGTTTTTTTGCTGCCCAAAGGCCTTTATTAAATCATCCAAATCGATGATAAAAATTAATCCCAAGAGGTAAATGGTCCTTTAAGTCATTTCTAGCCGAGTGGGTCTATGAGGAAGATGCAAATCCACCCTCCTCCTTGACGTGAAATGTAGTGAAGTACTAGCAAGGGATTGTGATCCATACCCTGAGACTCCTTGGTCTTGTCCTGCTCGCTGGGCTGCGTCGTGCCGGGCGCAGGGGTGTCCAGACAGACCGAGAGGAACAGCAGCATCCAGCCGATGAGCGACAGGTCCATGTGGGCGCGGAGGAAGCCGCCGCTCGCGCCGTTGTCGGCCAGCAGTCGAGCCAGCGCGGCCAGCGCACTGTCCAGCACCAGCGCACGCGGGGCGCCACTGGCCAGCGACTTGCGGCCAAGATACGTCAGCAGCAGGAACACTCTGCGCACGGGAGGGAGAAACAGATGTAATAACAGTAGTGCGGGCATCCCTTGATTGTGTTCTCATCTACTTGGCTTGTAGGCGAGGGGAATGCCAAGGCGTGGGAGAGAGAACTGTGTAGCGATGATGGGCAGAGCGAGTGAAACAGATGTAATAACAGCACTGCCGGCATCCCTTGATTGTATTCCCATCTACTTTGCTTGTAGGCGAGGGGAATGCCAAGGCGTGGGAGAGAGAACTGTGTAGCGACGATGGGCAGAGCGAGTGAAACAGATGTAAGGACAGTATAGTGCCGGCATCCCTTGATTGTAATCTCATCTACTTGGCTTGTAGGCGAGGGAATTGGCAAGTGGAGGGAGAGAGAACTGTGTAGCGATGATGGGCAGAGCGAGTGAAACAGATGGAACGCCAAGTGGTGGGAGAGGGACCTGCCTACCTGTCTTGAGGCGAGACGTCCCGGGCGGCGGTGGACGCGAAGAGGGTGGCCAGGGTGTCGGCCAGGAAGTCGCCCCACCACGGCTGCAGGCCGCACATGCGCACCAGCAGCGTGCACGTGCCCAGCTGCATGCGTGTGTCCTCGCGCACGCAGAGCCACGCGAAGAGGCGGCGGCACGCGGTCATGTCCAGCGCGTGGAACAGCGCCGCCGGCAGCTGGAAACCGCAATCGGTCGGTTAGTTGGGTTTCGAAACGGGGACGGAAACCTTGCGGTCTTCGGGGCGCTGGACCGTGGTGGCGATCATGTAACGTTTTACTTTTTTCATTCGATTTGGCTCGAAATAACTCGATTTCCAATCACTGCCCCCATGTGAAACCAAATAGGCAGCGATGTTGAAAACGAATGGTTTATAAGTTAACAAAGTTACATGATTGCCACCCTGGGGTTTCTAGATGTTTTAGAGCACATGTAGACACGGTCAATTTCCAACGGCATCGGTATCTTCAGACCACGGCATGAAATTCTTGCCATGGTCTATGCCCTGCGTCTGTTAGCTGCCTCTTCAATGCCCTGCTAAGCACTTTCCCTGTCTATTTCTATGAGGTCTCCAAGGCATAAGAAACAAACCCCTGGGCAGTTGAGAGACTGGAGCAATTGTGCCAGGTCGTACCAAAGCAGGGCTAATCTTTAGACTGGCTTTTGTGTTTACAAAACATCAACCCAAATTGTAATCAAAGATCATGACAGTCTGAAATCTGAATTCTCCAACTCAAGCTTGCTTAGATTCTACTTCATATCATTACGAAGTTGTTGTGACAAAGGTCAATGAATAATCAAGAATAAAATGAAATTTCTCAAGACTCACAGACTCATGTCTACTTGTCCCGTCTTTAGCACTATTTTAGCAAAACAATTTCAAGATGGGTTTTGAATGCTAAATGAAGCCTCTCTGCATTCCCTAAACCATATCATCATTAGAAAGCCTGGGAAAAAAGCAAGACTTTCAGTTAGCATTCAAAACATAATTTGAAAAAGTTATTTCCAAGAATAAAAAGGTGTCTCTAGGGGTGTGCGAATATTCGAAATGGACGAATTATTCGACGAATTATTTTCGAATTATTTGTATTCGAATATCGAATAGTGATTTTTAAACTATTTGAATTCGTATTCGAAATCGAAATTTTATTATTCGAAAAACGAATAATTCGAAAACTTCGAATAGTTTGAATATTTGGTACCTACTACTGATAAGCACTTTGCTGCAAAAATTCACATTTAAGGTATATTATTCGAACTTTTGGCGAATTATTCGAGCCAAACGAATTATTCGATTCGCTTTGATATTCGACTTTTTAAACATCTTTTTATTCGATATTCGATTCGATTTCGAATTATGATTTTTAAAATATTCGATATTCGATTCGAACCAAGAAAACCACTATTTGCACACCCCTAGGTGTCTCCCTATTTTCAACTTTCAAGCCAAGAGATTGGAGCAATTATGCCAGGACGTACCAACACTGCGTTAATAATCAGCATCACTGCATTTGCATTTGCAAGACATCAACCCAGAATGTAATCAAAGATCGCGACAGCCTGAATTCCCTCTTTTGGTTACTTGCACCCACCCTACTTCCCTAGTTTCAAGCCAGCTAATGCTGGGTTAACATCAGCTCCACTGCATTTGCATTGCAAGACGTCCACCCAGAATGTAATCAAAGATCGCGACAGCCTGAATTCCCTCTTTTGGTTACTTGCACCCACCCTACTTCCCTAGTTTCAAGCCAGCTAATGCTGGGTTAACATCAGCTCCACTGCATTTGCATTGCAAGACATCCACCCAGAATGTAATCAAAGATCGCGACAGCCTGAATTCCCTCTTTTGGTTCCGTGCACCCACCCTACTTCCCTAGTTTCAAGCCAGCTAATGCTGGGTTAACATCAGCTCCACTGCATTTGCATTGCAAGACGTCCACCCAGAATGTAATCAAAGATCGCGACAGCCTGAATTCCCTCTTTTGGTTACTTGCACCCACCCTACTTCCCTAGTTTCAAGCCAGCTAATGCTGGGTTAACATCAGCTCCACTGCATTTGCATTGCAAGACGTCCACCCAGAATGTAATCAAAGATCGCGACAGCCTGAATTCCCTCTTTTGGTTCCGTGCACCCACCCTACTTCCCTAGTTTCAAGCCAGCTAATGCTGGGTTAACATCAGCTCCACTGCATTTGCATTGCAAGACGTCCACCCAGAATGTAATCAAAGATCGCGACAGCCTGAATTCCCTCTTTTGGTTACTTGCACCCACCCTACTTCCCTAGTTTCAAGCCAGCTAATGCTGGGTTAACATCAGCTCCACTGCATTTGCATTGCAAGACGTCCACCCAGAATGTAATCAAAGATCGCGACAGCCTGAATTCCCTCTTTTGGTTACTTGCACCCACCCTACTTCCCTAGTTTCAAGCCAGCTAATGCTGGGTTAACATCAGCTCCACTGCATTTGCATTGCAAGACATCCACCCAGAATGTAATCAAAGATCGCGACAGCCTGAATTCCCTCTTTTGGTTCCGTGCACCCACCCTACTTCCCTAGTTTCAAGCCAGCTAATGCTGGGTTAACATCAGCTCCACTGCATTTGCATTGCAAGACATCCACCCAGAATGTAATCAAAGATCGCGACAGCCTGAATTCCCTCTTTTGGTTCCGTGCACCCACCCTACTTCCCTAGTTTCAAGCCAGCTAATGCTGGGTTAACATCAGCTCCACTGCATTTGCATTGCAAGACGTCCACCCAGAATGTAATCAAAGATCGCGACAGCCTGAATTCCCTCTTTTGGTTACGTGCACCCACCCTACTTCCCTAGTTTCAAGCCAGCTAATGCTGGGTTAACATCAGCTCCACTGCATTTGCATTGCAAGACATCCACCCAGAATGTAATCAAAGATCGCGACAGCCTGAATTCCCTCTTTTGGTTCCGTGCACCCACCCTACTTCCCTAGTTTCAAGCCAGCTAATGCTGGGTTAACATCAGCTCCACTGCATTTGCATTGCAAGACGTCCACCCAGAATGTAATCAAAGATCGCGACAGCCTGAATTCCCTCTTTTGGTTACTTGCACCCACCCTACTTCCCTAGTTTCAAGCCAGCTAATGCTGGGTTAACATCAGCTCCACTGCATTTGCATTGCAAGACATCCACCCAGAATGTAATCAAAGATCGCGACAGCCTGAATTCCCTCTTTTGGTTACTTGCACCCACCCTACTTCCCTAGTTTCAAGCCAGCTAATGCTGGGTTAACATCAGCTCCACTGCATTTGCATTGCAAGACATCCACCCAGAATGTAATCAAAGATCGCGACAGCCTGAATTCCCTCTTTTGGTTACTTGCACCCACCCTACTTCCCTAGTTTCAAGCCAGCTAATGCTGGGTTAACATCAGCTCCACTGCATTTGCATTGCAAGACATCCACCCGGAATGTAATCAAAGATCGCGACAGCCTGAATTCCCTCTTTTGGTTACTTGCACCCACCCTACTTCCCTAGTTTCAAGCCAGCTAATGCTGGGTTAATAATCAGCTCCACTGCATTTGCATTGCAAGACGTCCACCCAGAATGTAATCAAAGATCGCGACAGCCTGAATTCCCTCTTTTGGTTCCGTGCACCCACCCTACTTCCCTAGTTTCAAGCCAGCTAATGCTGGGTTAACATCAGCTCCACTGCATTTGCATTGCAAGACGTCCACCCAGAATGTAATCAAAGATCGCGACAGCCTGAATTCCCTCTTTTGGTTACTTGCACCCACCCTACTTCCCTAGTTTCAAGCCAGCTAATGCTGGGTTAATAATCAGCTCCACTGCATTTGCATTGCAAGACGTCCACCCAGAATGTAATCAAAGATCGCGACAGCCTGAATTCCCTCTTTTGGTTCCGTGCACCCACCCTACTTCCCTAGTTTCAAGCCAGCTAATGCTGGGTTAACATCAGCTCCACTGCATTTGCATTGCAAGACGTCCACCCAGAATGTAATCAAAGATCGCGACAGCCTGAATCGCCTCTCCCGGTTCGTTGGAGACTCACCCTCGGCACCGGGCCGATTCCGTGCGCCAGATAGAGCAGCGTGTCCAGCAGTCCTTCGCCGAGCACTCGCAGCTTGTCGGTGCACGCGGCTTGCAGCAGCTGACCGGTGTCGGCTTCGGCCGTCGACTCCAAGTCGGGCGGCCAGCTCCAGGACTCGAGTCTGCGCATGGCGTTTCGCACCAGGTTCAGCTGCCGCTGGAATGTCACGCACTCCTGCCAACACACAAGAGCAAGCGTTTCGCGTTAGCGCACATTTACTATGCTCCAAGATCTTTTCGTCAAAATGTATCGGACGGCAGTGCGGCGATAATCGCTTCTGGGACGAGCTGTTCGCGCTTGGAACGACCTACCAAAGGTGGAAATGGATGCCCTAATGGAAGGCAAAATAAGCCATTTCAATAAAATTCTTCTAAAATTGTAATTAAAACTGTACCTTCTAAACTGTAGCTACCGAGTTATTTGATTTTTGCGCCAGAGGCTAAAATACTAAATGCAAATGTTTCCACCAGTTGTAGATAGATGGCAGCATGGTATTACAGTAGTACGAACTGTGCACGCCGGAGCGCTAGTGTCCCACTCGGTGCTAAATTTTGAAGTTACTAATTTCATCTTTTTGATTAAAATTTTGATTTTAATTTTTTCTTGGTTGAGGGTAGACATTTCTCAGGTGGAAATACGTACAAGATTTGGAAACCACTGTAAAAGAGATATTTTAATGATTTCATCAAAATTTATTACCCTACAATAAAAAATATAAACATTTTTAACACAAAAATGTGTTTTTTGTTTTGTTTTCAGGGGTGTTTTGAGTTTTTAGAACTACAGTTATCAGGACTACAGTAGGTATACGATATTTTGCACACAGTCCATATAGTCCAGCTGTGCAGATGACAAGTCCCAAGTCCAACGCCGCTAGCTCACGCACCTGATAGGCCGAGTGCACCTTGTCCGCGCCGGGCGTCCGCTCCGTGTCCGTGGGCCGCGCCAGGAAGTGGTGCATGTGCGCCGCGTTGGGAATCTCCTCGGCCAGCAGCGGCGCCAGCAGCTCGCGCAGCTTGGCGCAGGCCAGACTGTACCGGCAGTGCACGTCTTCCAGCAGCCAGGCCAGCGCAGTCAGCTGGCAGTCCAGCGCCGGAGGGTCGCAGCCTGCACGCACACAATGCAGAGGTAAAATAAGCCATTTCAATTACTCTTCTAAACTTGTGATTGTGATTAAAACTGTAACTTCTAATAAACTATAGCTACAACGGGTTCTAGCAACCACCGGACAATGTATTTATATACCTACTCCAAAGTTGTTAATAAATAAAATTGAATAAAATTGAATTGAAACGTTGGAGAACACTGGCTCGGTGGGCTTCACTCATGTAGCTATGCCGGGACGGTTGTAAACGTTGGGAAAACAGAGCCTCTTGACTGGATGTCCATTATCCAGGGTTGAAAGGGTGGCTTGTTGAAAGTCAGGTGCTTAAACTCCATTCACATAAGGCGACTTTAAGAACTTTAAGAAAGACTTCAAGAAGGAGAGTGGATTTGCATCTTCCTCGAGGACCCACTGCTGCTAGACAAGAGCTTTGAGTTTCAAAACTCACAAGCCATGTCTTGATCTGGACAAAAGGCTCTATGGGTAGTTTTGAAACTCATAGCTCGTGTCTAGCAGCAGTGGGTCCTCAAGGATGATACAAATCCACTCTCCTTCTTGACGTGAAATGGAGTTTAGGTTGGGACAAAGCAGACATGGGTGGATTTCTGGCCGTTGGAAAAGAGACTAGTTCAGGTTTTGATACGTTGGGAAACCAACTGGACCCGACTGAGCTACCAACGCGTCGTGTTCACGGACTCCTTTGACGACATTACCTGATGGTGCCGGACTGTCGTAGCTCTCTCCCGGCAAGACCACCAGGTGGCCGAAGAACGAGCCGATGGGGATGCGGCATCGAGTGGTGCTCATGCCGTACCGACCGATCGTGGTGATCTGCGGGGAAACGACATGCGGTCAGACGTAGTCAGGGTAGGCTGGGTGCTAGCTGAGCTTCCATGCAAAGTCAAAGCATTCGATGACAGGGATCTCTGTTAGCTGAGCTTCCATGCAAAGTCAATGCATTTGATTACAGGGATTCTACTCAACTGGCAATTGAGCTGCTTTAGGAATGCGTTTCTACTTATGTAAATCTGAGATAAATATGGAGGCATCACTTAATGCCACTAAAATGTAAAAATCGAATCCCTCATTTCCATTTTGCATTCATTTATTTATAGACTATTCTTTGACAATGAAAACTGTAAATTGTAACATAATACGTTTATAAACTATCGCCTATGATCATGAAGACAGGAATCCAGTGGGAGCAATTGAAAAATTCTTGCTAGGAACCGCAAATCACGAAAGGGACTTGAATAGTTATGGTTGGGTCTAATCAAATGAAGTATCAGCATCCATCAAGTTCAAGCCATCCGTTAAATGCACCGATAAAGTCAAGCCCTCCACCCAAAGACGGGCGGTGTTCCCGTTACCTTGACGAATCTGCAGATGGGCGGCGGCTGCAGGTCGCTCATGACGAGCGACTTGGTGCCGATGTCGGCGGCCACCACCAGCCGCTGACCGTCCACCTCCTCGCCGCGCAGCCAGATGTCCACCGAGAGTGAGACCAGGTCGGAACAAGATGGGATCAGCAAGTCGGTCAGCAGCACTGGTCCGCCGAGATCCATCACGACGAAGCGACGAGCGCCCGAATGCATGCGTTCGATCACCACCATGTGCTGCGGCTGAGGCACCAGCAGCAGCTGCCAGGGCAGGCCCACCTCCTGCCAGACAGGGGCAACGGGGTTAAGCAACACTGCGCCTGTTCGCCCGTTGGATGGGTGACCACCATGTGCTGCGGCTGAGGCACCAGCAGCAGCTGCCAGGGCAGGCCCACCTCCTGCCAGACAGGGGCAACGGGGTTAAGCAACACTGCGCCTGTTCGCCCGTTGGATGGGTGACCACCATGTGCTGCGGCTGAGGCACCAGCAGCAGCTGCCAGGGCAGGCCCACCTCCTGCCAGACAGGGGCAACGGGGTTAAGCAACACTGCGCCTGTTCGCCCGTTGGATGGGTGACCACCATGTGCTGCGGCTGAGGCACCAGCAGCAGCTGCCAGGGCAGGCCCACCTCCTGCCAGACAGGGGCAACGGGGTTAAGCAACACTGCGCCTGGTCGGCCGTTGGATGGGTGACCGCCAAAGAGATTGGAGATGTTGCTTTGACTTTTGTGACTTATTAATTTCTTTCCTTTGGCTTCAACTATTTTAAAACAGGGTTTGGAATGCCAAGAATGGTTTTTCCAACATAATTACTGCACTAAGGTTACACTTTCCTCATTATTCAAAACCCAGCTTCACCTAAAAACATACAATATTTAGTTTTTCAACACATTGTTTCTGAGATCCTAACTAGGAGTTACAACTGATTTACCGCCAATTAAATTGTAACTCCTTGGTGGCATCTAGCCTAGGAAGTGAAAACCTTGGTAAAAGCAGACCAAGATAAACGTATTTCACCTCGCATTCTAATCGAATTTCATACGCCATCACCATCTTGAAAGCACGAACGAGTGGAGAGAACCTGTCCTTTGGATTCCCACCTTGCAGTCCAACTGTTAAAAACGAATGGTCCAAAGGGGTAGCTACAAGCTGGCTCTCGCACGCACACACACCCTACGAGGTTTGAAAAGGTTTGGAGTGTCCTAAATCACTCGGTAAAATGTGTACCAAGAAGGTAACACAAATGAAAAACACAACGAACACAAGGTGACTGTCTTGTAAAAACGGTGATTTGCCGGTAAAACAAAAAGGCACACAGAGGTCTATGTTACCGATGTGGCCGAGCAATCGGTACTACCGGTTGCAAACGAACATGGCGGCAAACACAGCACAGCGCCCTTGCGCGGTGCAATCACAAACCAATTTACAAATTGAATAGGGGCAAATAGAAAACACAACGGTACCTAAAGCTGTGTTTACACGGTTCAATGTTTCGTTCAATGCATTGAACCGTGTAAACAACAATTGAATTCAATGAATCATTGCATGAAAGCTTGAATTCAAGGTTTCATTCAATGTTTTCTTATTTAGGACGTGTTTTAAATATCGTTCAATATTCATTTCCATACAAGGAAGGGTATATGTTACTGCCTTCTAGAAACAAAGACTTTGGAAGGCTGTGCCACCATTTTCCATGAATTTAGAACATTGAGTCGTGTAAATGGCTCTTCAAGAGCATTCAATGTTTGAATTCAATGTTTGAGCAATCAATGTTTGAATGTTTGAATGCATCGAGCTCAATGCATCGAGTTCAATGCATTGAACGAAACATTGAACCGTGTAAACACAGCTTCACAGCCGCACCGCCCGACGAAATCTACCTTGGCGTCTTCGTGGGCCGCGATCTGCGGCGGCTGCGCGGCCTGCGTCGGTGCCGCCACCGTTTCCGCGGTCGAGCTGAGAAACACGGCCGGCCCCGACACGGTCGACTGCTGGGACGAAGACGACGACGTGTCCGAGTGCTTGCCCTTGTCCAGCTCCACGATCACGGTCGACGGCTTCGACTTGTGTGCGCCCACCAGCGCCTTCAGCGCGGCCAGCTCCTGAGGGAACCACGCGGTTTTTATTGAACAAATGCTTTTATTCTGTTGACGATTACTTGGCAAAGGCCGGGAAGGACTAATGTACTTGTGTGTACCCGAGCTGTTGTTTTAGTGTCACCTTTCTGTATTGTATTATACAAAATGTGTACTAATTGTATTTAATTACTTGTACATTATTTGACTGTCTTATATCATTCCCTGATCTCTGGACAATAAACATTTACCTATTATTATTATTATGTTGTTCACGGGGACGAAAACCTGGTGCCAATGGAGCTTTCGTGTGGTTAACTTTTTGGACCTTTGTAAGCTTCCAAGGCTAGCAGGAACCTTAACATGTCTTTTACCCTCACTACGGCTTGTTTTCTCAGTCATGGAATAGTGTGTATCTTTGATTTAACTTCCCAGGGGGGCGATTGTGTAACTAGTGGTTTCAAAACGATTCGTTTTCAATATCACTGCCCATGGTTTAACACGGGCAGTGATTTGAAATCGAGTGATATCGAGCCAAATCGAACGAAATAAAGCTACACAATCGCACCTCCGGTAACGCCCAGGCAGATAGTCCAGGCAAGCGTATGCAAAGAACATCATCCAAGTTCCACGTAAACATCGTAAGCTCACTTATAGCAAACCGGCAGTCTACATTATTGCCCGAGTTTGCTGTGGCAAAATACGGCAGGCCGTTCTAGTTTTGCGTTGATAAGTACAACCACGTGAAAGCCTCACAGCACAAGATTCCCAAGATTCCTCCAATCCACAAGCCAAATTAATGCTAAAACGGCTACCTGCCCCGGTCATGTGCCCCTTCCCCAAGAACGCAAAGGAATTTAGACTCCGGTTGGAAGAAAACCAAAGACGGAACAATTCAAAAGACTAGCCCTGTAAATAATGTAACGAACTTCAAATAACTTAGCTAACTTCATTATATTACTAAATTTTAATTTAATGTAATATTAACCGGAAACCATACAAACGGCAATCATGATTTAACTGAAATGTACTTTCCTATTATTCTAAACTTATTAGTATAACAACATGTATAAGACATGAGAATAAATAAGAATGAGAAATAAGTATGAGAAGTATGAAATAAGTATGAGAATAAATAAAATAAAACCGACGATTAGAAGTAATCGCCAGGGACTTCGGTAGGTACCTGGGTACTCACGGCGAACGAGCTGTCCGCGTTCTTGGCGGCGTTGGTCGTGACAAAGTTGGCGGGGTCGAAGAAGTTGCCGTTGGCGGGCGGCTGCGTCTGCGCGCCCGGCTCCACCTTCTCCATCTTGGTGCCGTCGCTGGCGGCATGGCACGTGAAGTGCAGCGGCTCCACCTCCAGCAGGCCCTTCATGAAGTGCCCGGCGGAGAGGCCCTTCAGCCGGGCGGGCACTCCTTTCAGGGCGTCCACCATGCCCGCCAGGCCCACTGCAAGGACAGGGAACTCACCGTCATCGCAAGCGGTGCCATTTCATATTTTACTCACTATCCGAAGGGAAGCGAGGCTGGTAGAATGTGCAACTGAACCGGGATACGAACCCGGGACCTCCTGATTGCCGGTCAGGTGCTCTATCAACTGAGCTTTTGGGCACACATTCTCCCGCTTTGCTGGGTGGGTTAAGGGGACCTGCGAGGGAGACGAGAGGTACAAGGACTCGGCCCCATGGACAGTGATGGCGCTGTCACCCGACCCTTAGACCCACACTCAGATGATGAGACAATATTTTTACCTACTGGTTAAAGCAGATACCAGTAAGCAATGTCTCGAAGTCTCACCTGGCACGATGAGCAGTTACATTGCCGTTGACGTTGACAGTTACGTTGAGACATTACATATTTATATAGAATATAGATATATGAATTTTATACCTACTTAAATGTTATGTGTATAAAGGCCATATTCCACTAGGGTTACAACCTGCTGATCCTAGGCCTTCTAACCGCAAATTTACTATCACCACCAATGGAACGAAACAATTTATGGCCTGTTTTACAATATTTGTCAACTCTGGGTTAAGCGTCTAGCCCTCAGAAACAGATGAATTCCACGGCATCCTATTGGCGGTTGCCATGACAAATAACTTAACTCCTACATTAACTCGGAGTTGAGGCACTTGTAAAACTGGCCCTTAGAGGGCCATGGATCGGCAGGTTGCAACCCTAGTGGAATATGGCCTTAAGGAATTACCTATGTGAAAAAATAAAGAAGGAAATGGATCAATTACCTGGCACGTTGAGCAGTTCCCGCAGGTCCAGAGGCTCGGCCTCCGCGACATGCCCCGCCCCCGAGGGGCCGGCGGTGCAGATGGCCACGCCCCCGCCAGCGTCGTTGCTGCCGGCGACCGTGGCGTACGTGACCGGCACCGAGGTGGCCTTGCCCGAGACCGGCGGCTCCACGTCGAACAGCTCGGGCTCCAGCGGCGTTCCGTAAAGGCCGAATCGGGTGCGCAGGAGCAGGTGCTCGGGACTGGACCGCGAACTCAGCTCCGATGCCACCTGACAGACGCACTTGCGTTGGTGGCACAGTCCTCCAAGGACACTGGGAAGTGCTATTCCATGTCCATGACTGACGTCACAACCTTCCAAGTGGCGTCCGAATTCTCTTTTTAATCTTATTTAAATTACAAAAGCTCGAAATTGGCTAATCATTTTATTATTATGTACACAAATTAGCCTCCCAAAAATGTTGCCCATTCCGGGATTTGAACCCGGGTCCCCAACTTTCGCGGCTGGTGCTCTAACCAGCTGAGCTAAATGTTGTTGCAGTATAGCAGCACACGGTTCCAGACCCACTATGAGTATTCGTAGACTCTGGACCATACCCCCATGGGGACATTCAATTCTCACCCTGTATGCAAATTACTTCTCCCAAATTTAGCTCAGCTGGTTAGAGCACCAGCCGCGAAAGTTGGGGACCCGGGTTCAAATCCCGGAATGGGCAACATTTTTGGGAGGCTAATTTGTGTACATAATAATAAGGTGTCCGAATTATTTCACTCCGAAAAGTATCCACTTGCAAGCATGCTTGGAAGTGGGCTTCGTAGTATTATGCATGGCATGCACACTACGTGATGTTTCAACTCGTCGATTTTAAATCATGCCTCATCAAAATCAAGGCGTGTAAGTTATGCTATTTTTTTTATTAAAGTTGAATAATTAATAAGTATCCGAAAAATGGCCAATAAATAACTGAAGGTTAACCTGAGCAACGTTTTGTTCCATTAGCATCTGGATTTCATTATCTTCAAACCGCGAACTCAGCTCCGATGCCACCTGAGACACAGACTTGCGTTGGAATCGTTGGAATCGTTGTTTTGAAATCGGTCTTTTAAAGAGATCAAGATCGTCGGCAAAATATGATATTTTTAAATTATCGATGTTTGCGATCCTTTTTTTTACAAATTCAAATTCAAGATCGTTTTATAAAAATATTAAATTCGTTTAAAAGATCGTTTTCTCCCGTCTGCGACTGACCTGCTGCAAGAGCGCGAGATACTTCTGCTAGGATTCTCGAAAGACAATAATCCTGAGACAAAAAGGCCCTCAGACAGAGATATTCTGCTAGAACGCTGCCAAAAACACGACAAGTGACAGTCGGATTCAACCGGCAAGCACCTAGTGCCAGTAGCTGCCGACGCAGCTCCCCTTGGCGACTGACCTGCTGCAAGAGCGCGAGACACTTCTGCCCGGCGGCAGCGCCCACGTCGACCGCCATCGCGCGGCCGAGCAGCAGCAGGAACCAGCGCAGAGCGCCCGCCGACTTGGCGCGGGGCAGCGCGGGCAGACGGTCGAGCAGCGCGCGCAACACGCTCGAATCCCATCGCGTGGACGCCCCGCCATCCGTGGCGTTCTTCACGCCTCTGCGCAAACAATCACTGCGTTTGCAAACATCCCGTGTTCAACGAACTCACCGGCCCATCTTACTTATGCCTGGTTTTACCAAGTTTTTCAACTCCAAGTTGAGATCCCAACTGGGAGTTACAACTGAATTCAGCCAAACACATGCAGCAAATTCAGCAGTACCTAACTCCTAGTTGGGATCTCAACTAGGAGAGTTGAACATTTTGGTAAAACTAGGCATAAGCATTCAAATCCTGGGCCCGGATTCACAAAGGGTTTCACCTCCTAATACCGTTTTATGACGAATATCAAGGTAATGAAAGATTGGCCACTAGTCCCAATTCACAAAGAATCTGAAGCAGTAATAAGAGCGCTATTCGGTATTAAACGTTTCACATCGTAAATAACAGTTCACAAAGAGCGGTGTTACACCACCGGCGTTTCGTAAACCTAAAAACATGTAACAATGAAATTGCCTGACTGGGCCAACTAGGGGAGCGTAACTCCATTTCACGTCAAGAAGGAGTGGATTTGCATCTTCCTCATGGACCCACTGCTGCTAGACACAAGCTTAGAGTCTCAACACTTTCAAGCCATGTCTTGAGTCGGACAAAAGGCTCTGTGGGCAGTTTTGAAATTCTTAGCTCGTGTCTAGCAGCAGTGGGTCCTCCAGGATGATGAAACTCCACGTCTTAACGTGAAATAGAGTTCCGTATCGCGGCCTCACGCGGACGTAAACCAGGGTTGGAAAAAACTCGTTTTTTTTAAAAACCCTGCCCAGTGGGTTTTCTGGGTTTTATTGGGTTTTAAATAGGGCATTTTTGGGTTTTTTATTTGGCTTCATATGAATCATTTGCTGATACTTCATTGCCAGTTACAACGTGCTTTTCTGTTGGTTTGAGTAGATTGAGTTGTTAGACTGCAACTTTTGCCTGGAGCTAGCCTGCTTCTTAGCAACCAACAGCCGATTCTATTGGCAGGTTAGGTCAGGTCAGGTTAGGTTATATGAGGTCTGTCCTGTCTTGTCTTGTGGACTTGCAAGTTAAAATGCCCTCAGGTAGCGGGCGTAAGCTTGCCCACGAGCGGCATTTAGTTAAAAAAGTTGACGACTCGACGCAAGTGCGGTGCAAGTTTTGCAAGGAAGTGTTTAGTGGCAACCTTTTTTCCTGATTTTCCTAGTTTTTATGATTTTTTTGGGATTCTTAAAACTTTTTTAACCTGGGTGTTTTTTGGGCCGGGCAAAATAGTAACAACCCTGACGTGATACGTGGATACGGAGACCAAACGAAAGAGAGACATTAAAGGGGAAATTGAGTTCCGTATGGCCGCGATCCTCGACGTGAATGCAGTCGGCACTCACTCGCTGCAGACGACGACGAGCTTGACACACTTGTGGGCGTTGCTCCTGCCGGCCAGCAGCACGCAGCGCTCGACGAGCGCGGGCAGGTGGCGCTCAACGATCCGCGCAAACTCCAGCTGCTGGGCGCGGACCTCGGGGCGATTCGAGCGGTTGCGCGCCAGGCGCACGGACGCGACCCAGACCAGTACGTCCAGCGCCACGCCTTGCGCGGCCGACGGCAACGAACACGCAGCCGTCAGCAGCCGCTCGGCCACCGCGTCACTCTCAAGCAGCACCGAGCGCTGCAGGCTGGGGGAAGACGGCGCAAGGTGAACAAGAGGCACCTTAGAATCCCACTATTCATTCATTCAAGACGGCGCAGAATGACCAAGTGGCGCAGAATGACCAAGTGGCGCATTAAAACCCAGCTGCTCATTCATTCAAGACGGCGGAAAACGACCAAGAGGTTGAAGCGCCTTAAAACCCCGCTCATTCATACTACCCCTACTCCATAAACCCATGAACCCCATAAACCCAAAAACTCATAAACCCCACTATTCATTCATGACGGGGCAAAATGACCAGGAGGTTTAGGCGCCTTCAAGCCCCACTATTCATTCATTCAAGACTCCGCCCGTTCCGTTTTACTTGCCGGTGCGGCGATGGACTTTACTCATCTTGACACAAGGCAAGCTCTGATCAAAGATTTTTGCTTTTTTAACACAAAAAAAGCTAGAATGTAGGTACTTTTGTTTTGTCCACCAAAGTTTTTTTTTTCTAATCCTGCTTAAATCAGATTTTAAACGAAAAAGTATAACAGCAATGCGTAAGTTTTATGCAATGAATTGATTGCTTTAAAAAGCAGCTCCTGAAATTTTGGAGTGAATCACTGCTAAGGGAATGTGGTTACAGGTGGAAAACAGAACCTAACATTAACAACGATGACGTCAATAAGATGGCGGCAATTTAGCAAATGAGGGGTTTGAGTGATTTATTGTTTGCAGTTCATGGCTTGGTCAGTACACAACTCTGCTCTCTGTTTCATAGTCGGCCAATAACATTGACGACGTTCTGAGACGGCAAGAGTCAGATTCGGGCCCGATCCAGTAATCGCCAGACCGCGCTTTCGTTAGCGTAACTTACCTGTCGTGAGGCACGGAAGTCTGCTTGGTCTTGCGGATCGTGATGGACACCTCGTGCAGCCAATCACAGCCCAGGTAGTACTCCATCTTCTTGGCGGCGACGGCGTTCACGCACGACCGGTCCAGCGCCGGCATCGAGAAAAGGCTGTCCAGCTTGCTGCGTTTCGAAGCAGTGCCTTCGCCGTTCGAAGTGCGAGGCTTCGAGCCGCCACACTGCCAAGACGCAACAATCACGATCTAATTAAAGCATTCTTAATGCACCAAACCTCTCCTGTTTGACTGTTTGCTTGAGTTCCAGTCCCATTTCAAACTGCTAGCACAGCCATCTGAGATTTATCAGTCACCATACCAAACTTCTCCCGTTTCACTGTTTGCTTGAGCCCCAGTCCCATTTCAAACTGCTAGCACAGCCATCTGAGATTTATCAGTCACCATACCAAACTTCTCCCATTTCACTGTTTGCTTGAGTCCCAGTCCCATTTCAAACTGCTAGCACAGCCATCTGAGATTTATCAGTCACCATACCAAACTTCTCCCGTTTCACTGTTTGCTTGAGTCCCAGTCCCATTTCAAACTGCTAGCACAGCCATCTGAGATTTATCAGTCACCATATCAGCCCTCTCCAATGTCCCATTTTGATGGTGGCTCACAGATGTAAGGTTGCCCAGATTTTCCACACCCATACTAAAACAGCTACGCGAAAGCCCTACGCCCACAATAGTAATTTTGCCGGCATTCAAGGGATGTTTGTTGATCACCTGTAACCAAGGTTTCTGTAACCACCTGTGGAACATTGGGTCCCTTGATTATCGTTGACCTTGTGTAAATGATGCCCGTTAGATGATGTTGAAACAGGTTGCCAACGCACCCCAGCGATTGCCGGCAAAACTACCAGCATCGAATCGTCGACACAGCCTCATAAATCCACCGCCGACCGTGACTCACGTTGTTCTCGTGCTTGGCGGCCTCGTCGCTGACGGCCTTGATGTGCACGAGCAGCGTGCGACCGCGGGCCGCGAACAGCTTGGGACTGGTGAGCGTCACGGAGCCGCCCGTGTCCGAAAGGTCCAGACATGCGGACAGGTTCACGGGCCCGCACAGGATCTCGGTGTTGTGGTCGCGTAGGTACTCCTGCGACAGGCAACGCTTTGCTAAAGCCTGATTTGCAAGTGCATCTCACTGTACCCCCTTAGTCCGGACGTAATTGCACATCGGCAATATGTCGAAAACCATTTAGAAAAGCACACCGAATTGCTGATATGGCCCAAAATTGTTGGAAGATTTCTAAAAATTAATTAAATGAGTTGACTTGGAAAGATAATTAACATAAAACTGACGGAAGAAAATATAAACACTATCAACACTGTCGTAGAGTTATACCAGCCTCAATATAAATTTTAAATCATTTGGAGCAACTTTATTATCTCTTTTGAAAAGTATTATGCTCTATGTCATATATCTATTTCAGTGCAAGCAGCAGTTTTCCCATCAAACGTTACTAAAAGCTACGAGTCTCAAAACTGCCCACAGAGCCTTTTGTCCGGCTCAAGACATGGCTTGTGAGTTTAGAAACTCTTGACTTGTGTCCAGCAGCAGTGGGTCCTCCAGCCTAGAGATTTTGTAACTTTTACGTTGTGCCGTTATCAGTTCCGAAGGATAAAATCCCTTTGTTGTCCATGTTAATTTTTTTTACTTTAAAACCGAGAACGGCGAAATCAGAGTTACGAGATCGCAGTGCAGGAGGTAGACGTGAATCCACGTGAAACGGAGCGGAAGTGCAAGGTTCGCGAGACCCGGCGACCGTTACCTGTGTGGTGACCGGGTTCTCCGTCGGTCCCGGCGTTCCGGCCAAGCCGAACGCCACCGGCTGGTCCACGGCGGCGGCCCCGAATGGCTCCTTGCGTCCGATGCCGTTGGCGTTCTGCTTGAGCAGCGTCACCTGCACGTTGGGCGGACTCGGGCAGGGCGCGTGCAGCGAGAACTTGACGTCCAGGTGGCCGACGGAGCACGAACGGGGCAGCGTCAGCTCGAACACGTGCTCGTCCCACGTTGTGCTGTCGCAATTCAGTCGAAATTCAGACATGGGGTCCACTCTTACAAGGGAAACTGTTACTGTTTAGTGCACTGCCCTTGCCCTCCAAGGGTCCGAAATTCAGACGTGGGGTCCACTCTTACAAGGGAAACTGTTACTGTTTAGTGCACTGCCCTTGCCCTCCAAGGGTCCGAAATTCAGACGTGGGGTCCACTCTTACAAGGGAAACTGTTACTGTTTAGTGCACTGCCCTTGCCCTCCAAGGGTCCGAAATTCAGACGTGGGGTCCACTCTTACAAGGGAAACCGTTACTGTTTAGTGTTCAAAGCACTGCCCTTGCCCCCCAGCAAGACATACAGCGGGCTAGAGCTGAGTTACCAAAAGCGACAGAGAGATGAGAAACCTTCTATGTGGATTATGAAATTATTAGCTGTTTCTTGGACAAAAACCGAAAAGAGCAGCAATGCTGTTCAGGCATGTTCAGTGCTAGTGTATTTAACAACAAACAGATAAACTTCTTTGAAAAAAATGCTGAAATTAAGATTTCTTTGATTTTTAGATAAATTTTTAAACAAACATTCATTAATTGTTTTGTAGGCCATAATCGATTGATCAAACGATTAACCGTAATCGATTGACACCCCTAATAAGAGGTATGGGATGAAACAAACACCTAGAACGCGACCTAGAGCGAGATCGAAAGCAGGAGAATGCCGGTGCACCGAATTCCCCTTCGGCAGTGAAGCGACGGATGGAAACGCAACGGATGGTCACTCACGCGTCGTTCTGCAGGCGCCAGCTCCTCGTGTGCTGCGGCTCCTCGCCCTGCTGCAGATGCTGCGGATGTCGACGCTGCTTCTGCGCCTGCATCATCTCGGTCCAGCACGGAGGCACGGCGGCCGCGAACAGCGGCGTCAGGTTCTCGTGCCGAGTCAGCTCGTGCAGCTCCAGCAGCTCGGCCAGACGCGGCGCGGGACAGTCCACGGCCAGGCGGCACTCACTGCACATTTCCCACTAGTTTTACTTACCTAGTCTTTCATTGGCTTATTATGTCTAGGTGCACGGCCCACATTGCACTGGTACTACTTACCTACCTCTTCTTTCATTGGCACGTTAAATATCTAATGGTCTGTTAACTTGTATTTTGCTTAGCAACGTCCAATCGGAGCTCTTAATTTTCTTGCTAATGGATTGTTAAACCCGGTCCACTGAAAAACCGGCTCTTTTATTGTCCTTTTATGTCTAGTTTTACCTAGTTAGGACTCTACTAGGAGTTACAACCGAACTTGCTGCATATGATTGGCTGAATTCAGTTGCATCTCCTAGCTGGGATTGCAACTAGCAGTTGAAAAATTCATACAACCAGGCATTAGTGAATCTATTTGCAGGTTCAGACATTTTCATGAAGCAGATAGAAATTGAGCTGGCCAGCTGACCCTTCTGGACTATTCAAAAGTAGAAAACAAAGATTAAAGGTACCACCGAACACAAACTTTAGAGAAGTTCCATGGAGAGTTGCAACAGAAGCCATTTGATTAACAATTGATTAATTGATTAATCGATTGTCAGTTTTCATTTCAATTCGATAATCGATTTAAAACAAATAATCGTTTGACAGCCCTAGCCATACTGGTCCACAGTCCCGGCTATAAGTCTATAAGCACATTGTAAGATGTTCACACAGGAAAGCAGCATGAAAAGGGCACCGTAACGTGACTGACCCCGCGTGGCAAGAAGCCGTCGGGGACTGAGCTGCGCTCGTGGCGGGCGACGGCTCCACCGAGCTGGGCCAATCGGATCGCGGCGTCCTCGCAGACTCCGCCTCCTCGACGTCGGGCCGTCCGGCGCCGTCCTGCGTCGACTCCGCGTCCGACAGCGGGAAGAAGTGCAGCGAGCCGGCAGCGGTGCAGGCACAAAGGCGTTCCAGACCTCGGAAAGGGGACAAGGGGGACTCGGTCAGACACTCGCTAATCGCTGTCAGGCGTTCCAGGCCTCGGAAAGGGGAACACGGGACTTGGTCAGACACTCGCTAATCGCTATCAGACGTTCCAGGCCTCGGAAAGGGGAACACGGGACTCGGTCAGACACTCGCTAATCGCTATCAGACGTTCCAGGCCTCGGAAAGGGGAACACGGGACTCGGTCAGACACTCGCTAATCGCTATCAGACGTTCCAGGCCTCGGAAAGGGGAACACGGGACTCGGTCAGACACTCGCTAATCGCTATCAGACGTTCCAGGCCTCGGAAAGGGGAACACGGGACTCGGTCAGACACTCGCTAATCGCTATCAGACGTTCCAGGCCTCGGAAAGGGGAACACGGGACTCGGTCAGACACTCGCTAATCGCTATCAGACGTTCCAGGCCTCGGAAAGGGGAACACGGGACTCGGTCAGACACTTGCTAATCGCTGTCAGACGTTCCAGGCCTCGGAAAGGGGAACACGGGACTCGGTCAGACACTCGCTAATCGCTATCAGACGTTCCAGGCCTCGGAAAGGGGAACACGGGACTACGTCAGACACTCGCTAATCGCTATCAGACGTTCCAGGCCTTGGAAAGGGGAACACGGGACTCGGTCAGACACTCGCTAATCGCTATCAGACGTTCCAGGCCTCGGAAAGGGGAACACGGGACTCGGTCCGACACTTGCTAATCGCTGTCAGGCGTTCCAGGCCTCGGAAAGGGGAACACGGGACTCGGTCAGACACTTGCTAATCGCTGTCAGACGTTCCAGGCCTCGGAAAGGGGAACACGGGACTCGGTCAGACACTCGCTAATCGCTATCAGACGTTCCAGGCCTCGGAAAGGGGAACACGGGACTCGGTCAGACACTCGCTAATCGCTATCAGACGTTCCAGGCCTCGGAAAGGGGAACACGGGACTCGGTCAGACACTCGCTAATCGCTATCACAACGATTCTACGATTATATTGGGAGACCCCTACTCACAACACAAGCTGGACCCAATTGAAACTAATATAAAAATTAAAATTCAATGAAATCTGATGCTCGGACCTAAATTGCTTTTCAATAATTTCCTAAATAATGCACATACGGCTCGTTGGCAATTTCGTACCTCATTTCGACACATTTAACTGTCCATCGTATATATCATGTATGCCATCACCGCATGATGTAAGTTTTGCCGTTATGGGCAAATGAACAACGTGAACACACAGAATGTCGTTAGCAGCAAGACACGTGTGGATTAATAATTCCTCCACTCGATATGGAGTTTAGTAATGCAACACAATATAGACCGTATTTTGTGATGTATATTCTAGACAATAATATAAGTGTATATTATGAAATCTGTCTCTGAAGTCTGAACTGAATTGTTTTTCAATAATTTAATTTCCTAAATAATACACATAAGACTCGTTGGCAATCTTGTAACTCCATACAATCGGGTAATAACGGGAGGCAAGATTAGCCACATTGTGTGGATCAACAATGGCCGACTCACTGTTGCAGAACGCTGCCGACACGAACTTGTTGTCCGGGTCGCGCGGCGCGGCCACGGCCGTCGTTCGCAGCGTTGCCAGGTCGACCACGCGGACGGCGCCGTCGCGGCCAACGAACGCCGCGCGACCCCACGCGCCGTTGCCACCGTCGGCGTCCAGCAGCCACGACGGCTTGGCGCCCGGCTGCCGGAAAGGGAGGGCCAACGAGTTCAACCCACCGATTATCAACTACTTGAACCGATTCGAATCAACCGACCGATGCGTAGCACATTTCCTAGACCCGGGGGGTGCGATTGTGTAACTTTATTTCGTTCGATTTGGCTCGAAACCACTCGATTTCAAATCACTGCCCCCGTGTGTTAAACCATAGGCAGTGATAATGAAAACGGATGGTTTTGAAACCACAAAGTCACAAAGACAAAGTCACACGACCCCCCCCCCCCCCCCCCGGGTTTTTTCAGTGGCAAGTTAAACACCTAATGGTCTGGTAAATTGTTATTTGCTTAGCAACGTCCGATCAGAGCACTTAATTTTCATGCTAATGGACTGTTGGTATCTTAACGGGCCACTGAAAACCGGGTCTTAGACTCATGTCTACTTTATCCTGTCATTTGCACTAGTTTTGAAACACTACTATTTCAAACTGGGATTTGAATGCTAAATCAAAAATCTCGCTGGTTTCCCCAAGGACTGGGAACTCTCGGGATTTCTCAGATACACTAGATGCTGATGCAAACAAAAATGCAAATATAAAGCAGCATCCAAGGATTTAAATACGAAAAATGTAGCTTCACGGTGTTAATTCTTTTACCGTTCAATTTTTATTTCATTGTAAAGAATGGCAAACCAGTCAATACTTCACTCAGGGCCTAACCTTCTGACCTTATACTTCAAAGCTAGGGTTCAACTTCAAACATACCTTTTGATTTCCTACAAATAGCCGACATTTTCCCAAATTTCAAACAGTGACATTTGAATGATAATCCAAGGAAAACAAAAAATAGGAAATTTAGCACTGGCCATGCTAGGTTACAAAATTTGCCTGGTGATTAGCAAGGAAATAAAATATTGACAACTATGAACAAAAATATGTTTCAAGTGACAGAAAAGTCCCTTCTCAAATTCTGCTTCCTCGAGTTTAGCACATTTGTTTGTGTATCAATGGCACGTTCCCATCTTTCAAAATGTGGCAAACAGAGCAAATTCAATCAGGACTCCAACGGGGGTACAATCAAATCAAGTCTAGCTCGATGCCGACGGAACCTCGCGTTAGCGTTGCACTCACCGCACTGTCCCGTTCCGTGTTTTCGCGTTCGGCCAGCGGCAAGAGCACAACGTCGACCGGACACTCGCCGGCCGACAGCTTCCTGGCCGCCACCGGGGAGTCGCCCAGGCGGACCACCTCGGTCGTCACGTCCAGGGCAAACACCAGCGCCAGTCCGGCTGCGGCAACAAACGGACCATACGGTCACACACATTGTCTGCCGGCTCGGCTAGCAGGGTTCTTGAGTGGAGGCAGGGAAGTGAATGGGCGCCACTCGGTTTTAATAACGATATGAGACCACAAACACCAGCGCCAGTCCGGCTGCGGCAACAAACGGACCACACGGTCACGCATACAGTCCGGCCCGTGAGAGAAGATGCCACAGCAGGGACTGCCCCCTCACAAACTACCAACTCGTGAATTTAAATTTTAATGACGGGAAAACAAAATACTATTTTGGCTACCAATAAAAAAATTATAACATTAATCTATTTCATAAAAATATCAATGAATAAATAGTCGAGAGATAAAAACATAAGCTTTTGTAATATTATAAAGGTACATACAAATGACGACAGGATTTCAGTTTTGTCAAATTGGCGGTTATGTAAGCTACAGTGACTACTAGCGCTCCCAGCGGAGTGGTATCCTAGCTTAAATAAAACAAAGTGTAATGCGGATGGAGTTTTCGCACACTTTCTGCATTAACAGTCTGAGATAACCCACTACAGTAAGGGCCGATGTTACATGTGCCTCAACCCAGAGTTAAAGTAGGGGCTAAGTTATTTGTCATGGCAACTGCCAATAGGATGCCGTGGGATTCATCTGTTTCTGAGAGCTAGACGCTTGGCCCCGAGTTGAAAAGTATTTTCATACTGGCTATTAGAAGTGTTAAGTGTTGAAAGGAAGCATGATTTAGACATTTAGGCACTATCACTTATTTGATTTGAATCGGTCTTGGTCTTGCGTACTTGGTCTCGGTGACTTAATTTGTTTCGTGTTCGTTCAGATAACTTCTACTGTACCCGACATAATTAATTACGGTTCCTATCGCCATTTGTTGACAGGCAAGTCACCGAGACCAAGTCTGCGAGACTGCATCGTCCAAGTCTCGTGTACTCGCTCTGCCATGCGGTCTTGGTCGCGGTGGATTTGCAATTCGGTCATTTGTCAAGAACGAGTATGCGAGACCGCATGAAACGGCCAATTCAGACACGGCCTAAGACAAGCAACGAACATCCGATCCCGCCGAGAGGGACGCCGAAACTCACGCGCTGGCGCAGAATCAGGCGGCGGTCCCAGCAACACGAGGAGGTGAGCGCCGTCCCTGGTCGGATGCAAGGCGCTGACGGTCAGCGCCGCGCCGAGGTCTCGCGGCAGCGCCACCGCCTGCACCGCGCACGGGCAGCGTCTCGCGTCTTCCGCCGCCTCGGCGTTCGACTTCTCCGCGGGACGGGCCGACGAGCAGCCCCCCGTCTGCACACGGACACAAACGCAGGGTTCGGTTAGGTTAGGTTGCACACCTAATTGTTGATCTTTGACTATTATTTATCTTTGACTAAGGACCGAAATCACAATGTCTGGACAAGAAGTTAACCACCAGATAACTTGTTATCTCCATAGTCACAGCCAATCAGATGCCTCAATTTTCAAGGTATCCTGTAGAAAACTTCTTATATCTAGACATTGTAATTTTGGTCCTAAGTGTAGATTATTGAGTTGATTAGTACCTAATATCATGATTACCTTTATTATTTGTACCCATGTTGAAAGGAAAACAAAAACAAATAAATAAATAAAATTTATCTATGCATACACATAAATACATACCTCCATAAATACACACCATGGTCCATGCTTGTCTTAACTATGGCTTCCAGATAAGGCACATTATATGTGGTAATCAATTTTCATATCTAATCAAGATGTCTTTGATAACATGTATCATGCATCTTTGATTACATCTAAAACGAGAATGTATGATGGTACATTTATACTGTCCTAGAGAAATGTGATGAAAAACAAAAGGTTGTGATAGAAGCACTGCCAATTGCCAGCTATATGTCCCTGATGTTCAGAAGGCAGTGGACAGATTAAATGTTTAAACTTCTTGGGAGGCGCCTTCTTGAGATTTGAGATTACTTCAAAAGCTGAAAGATGAGTGATGACCTGTTAACTTTCATCACATCGTATATCACATCACATTTTGGGGACATTGGGGCACGTACAAGATGTCATGATAGACATTATGACTAGGGTCCGTATAACGCAGTGTTGCGTTGAAGATGAGCGTATATAGCAGTTTGTATAGTGAATAAAATGGTTTTGCTTGGAAAAAAATACTCCAAATTTAGTTTAGAAATACGTCTTCATTCAAGACAATTGTAAGTGCATTTAATTTTAGCATGGAAAACGCAGAAAGTAATTCTATTGAGTATATTTTTATAAGTCGACCCGAGCTGATAACACCATGTGCTAGCAATCACAATCATCCCTGTCTTGAAAATAAAGAATAAATAAATAAATTGTATAAATAAAATAATAAATAAAATAAATAAATAAAATAATAATAATATATAATATAATATAATAATAATATAATAAAAATATAATAAATAATAAATAAATATAATAAATAAATAAATAATAAATTAATAAATGCGTTGGACTATAAAGGGTAGAGGAAATCTTTTTTTAGACAATTTTGAATAAAATTTGCTTGAACATCGCAAAAATGTACTAAAAAAATGTTAGAAATGTATTAATAAAAAGAAAACGGAAAGTCCTAAATGCCTCAAAACTTAAGAAATGCTTGGTTTTGTCACGTTTCATAACATTGTAAAGTAAGTGCTTTTTTTTTGGGGCTAGTGAAATTGAAGATTTCGCTCCGCTCGCTTCGCTCGCTACGCTCATCAAAAGTCAATCACTGTGTAATACGAGCTTAATTCCCATCCAGCCACGAGGGCTCGATGCGACCACATCCATCTCCCAGCTCGATGCAATCAGGCCGCACCAACGCAGCCGGTCTCGGCGTTTACCTTGGCGGACTCGGAGGTCGACGGGAAGTCCGCGCAGCCGTTGAGCGCCGAGAAGGAGGCGGCCGAGGAGTCGAAAGTGACGCCGCCCGAAGTGGAGGCGCAGAACGGCAGCGGGTAGCTCCCCGCCGAGGACGACGGCATCGGGCCGAAGTCGATCACGTCCAGGCAGTCCTGCGGGATGGCGTCGGGACTCCGGTCAGATAAAGGCGTCGGGATCCACGTGTGGCCCACGATTCGATGACGGGCCAAGATGAGTCGGGCTTGGCGGATTTGGCCTTAGACTTCCACATGCTCCATTTCAAACCCAGCTTTACAAAGCCGGTATTAGCTTCTTGATACAGCAAGGCCCTTGATCCAACTTGAAACCTTGGTAAATATCCAGCTGTGAAACACTGAGGAGTATTGAATAAGATTTGCTTGCAGAGCAAACAAAAACATGGGTGGGAAGTTCGGACTAAGTTGACAGCAGAGCAACGTTTGACACGCTCCTTCATTAACACTGTAATACCATTCGAGCAATAACCCTTGAAAAATTAACTAGTATAGTCTAGCCCGTGAGAGAAGATACCACTTAAAGGACCGCACTTCCCGCCCTACCAACTTATAAAAAACTAATTTAAATGGCGGGAATTCAAATCACTTTAGGTGAGCTACAAACAAGAACTTCGATTTGAACTGCATCTCATAATTATTACAAAAAATTTAAGCAAATAAATACGTGGAAAATAAAAACACGTGATTTTGTAGTATTAGATTGTTTATTAATTTTTCAAAATCAGTTTTTGGGTTAATATCAGCTTGTCAGCTAATCGCCAAAGCAAAATATTGGCGAAAGTTTGCAATCAAAAAATGGAAACAAGATATTAGTATGGTATCATAGATAAAATTATATATTGAAACCTAATAAGGTAGGTAGGTAAATTAAAGCCACGACATTGAGTAGGAACAGTATAGCGAAGAAACCGCAGCTGAAAATGAAAATGGATTTCATCGTACGGCGAAATCAAATAAGATCATTGACAAAACTTCCGGGCAATATGTAAACTAAAAACAAAAGTTTGCAATAATTACTTCAGGAACTAAGAATGAAAGATATGCACCAGTACCATCTTCAAGCAAAAGGAACATTGATAATATAACCGATAATCGGGTCTAAACATTATTTACAAGAGCAGCGAATGGAAAAAACATTGCGACATAAAGCACCTGTAAAATTTGGTAATGGAATTGGTTATTAATGATTTTCCTATATAGAACATAAAACAAGGAATACATAAAACAAGGAAGTGATACATCTCTATATATCACAAAAATAGGGAACATGTCAGATTTTCACAATTATTTACAAGAATCATAAACAAATAATAGTTTCATGCCTGTAACACATCCAGGGTCAACGTGGAAACTATAGAATTTGGTTAGATAGGTTTGCTATTCTCAAGATGGCACGACAATTTTACGCTGGACTAAAACAATTTCAGGTTGGTAGGGCATGCGATCACGGTGCTTTCGGGCAATTGTCCTGGCGATTACATCCTTGATCGGGATTCAGTACTAGTTTTTGACGAATCTTCTTTTGGTTGGGCGTCACGAAGCTTTGGTTTTGCCTGGCCTTGCTCAGAACTTTTTTCAAAGCAATGAGGCCGACCTGGAAAGTAAGGTTAGAATTTGTATTTTTATTCTTTAATTTATATTTATGGAAGAATTGAAAAGTCCTAAAAAGCTAAATGAATAAAAGTGTAATAAACAAATCGTTAAACTTACATCGAGGATGTCTATTACATGTTGTTTCGGATTTTTGATGTCTCCAATCATGTGGCCGGCACTCTTTTCCAAAGTAAAATGGTCATGCCACAGTAGCATGGCCTCTTGAAATTGGTTTCGAAGCGGCACTCCTTCTTCCGAATCTTCGACTTCATCGCAATTCACAGTCTACTTCAATAATAATTAAACTAGGTGTCCTTAAACCTATTGAAATCCTAATAATTCTCTTAAACCAAACAATAACAAAGCAGCGTGACAGCGAGCGAAACCAAGATGGCGGAGTGGAGCGAGATGATGATTTTTTGTTGTAAGTTGGCGGTTATGTAAACTAAAGTGACTACTAGCGCTCCCAGCGGAGTGGTATCTTCTTGAATGAAACGAAGCGTACTGAGCGCAGGATAAATGTAACATTGGGAAAATAGTCAGTAGGCATTCCACACCCAACTTGAATTAGTATTTTTCTGAAAACTTGTACTGTCTTCATGTAAATGAGGACATGTAAGAATCTAGAGGCATGTTCCTCCCATTTGAAACCGTGCTGAAATTGACCAAAATCAGCCCCGTGCACAGTTCGAGCTGACGGTGCCGGTGGTTTCGTTTTGAAACTGTACAAAGCGCTGTAAGAATCTAGAGGCATGTTCCTCCCATTTGAAACCGTGCTGAAATTGACCAAAATCAGCCCCGTGCACAGTTCGAGCTGACGGTGCCGGTGGTTTCGTTTTGAAACTGTACAAAGCGCTGTAAGAATCTAGAGGCATGTTCCTCCCATTTGAAACCGTGCTGAAATTGACCGAAACCAGCTCCGAGCACAGTTTGAGCTGATGGTGCCGGTGGTTTCGTTTTGAAACTATACAAAGCGATGTAAGAATCTATATGCATGTTCCTCCCATTTGAAACCGTGCTGAAATTGACCGAAACCAGCTCCGAGCACAGTTTGAGCTGATGGTGCCGGTGGTTTCGTTTTGAAACTATACAAAGCGCTGTAAGAATCTAGAGGCATGTTCCTCCCATTTGAATCCATGCTGAAATTGACCAAAATCAGCCCCGTGCACAGTTCGAGCCGATGCAGGGCCGATGGTTCCCTCCTATTGGGTTACCTGGTGGTCAGCGTGCGTTCCGGCCATGACGACGTCGCCGTCGGTGGCGTCGTCCATGCCGGCGCCGTCGTAGAGGAACTTGGAGAGGAACATCTCCTGGTACATGTTGTTGGCCTCGTTGCGAGCGTGGCTGGCCGCGGCCGACGTCCCCGTGCCGGTGCCGGACTTGTGCTTGGCTCGGCGGCGACCGCTGCAAACACCGAGCACGTTCCGTTTGGGGTTAAGGTTACGCACCATGTTAGGGTCTTTCGCTGCAATTACAATGGGTTTAGATTTGGTTTTGCTTTTAGTGCGTTGGTGTTTGAAAAAAGGAATAAAATCAACCTGAAGACCTAGGATCTTTGGGCACAACAACAACAGGTTTATTGGATTGCTATATGAACTTATGAAGCCTCTTTCATTGATGGAAAACATACAGAAAACCTGGCTGGAAGCTGTCATCAAAATATTGATAATTGCGCTACAAATATTTCATTAAAACTTGGCAAGATTATTGGGTACAACAACAACAGGTTTATTGGATTGCTATAAGAAGCCAGGCTGTTTAAAAAATAATTATAATTGCTACAGTAATTTTTCATCAAAACTTGACAAGATTACACATGATGGCTATTATTAGTATTACATTAGTATTAGTATTAGGTAGGTAGTGGACTAAAAAAATGCAATTCCTTTTACTTATGTTTGGGGTAGGCAAACGAATTAAAAGTCTCTCCTGGACCCCTATTCTGTAACTTTTCTGATGCGAGATGAAATGAAATGAGCGTGAGAACCTCCATTTGTTCCATATGAAAACATAGGTGAACTTGGAATTGTCACTCTCATTTCTTGTCATATCACTTGGGAAAAGTTACAGAATAGGGGTCCCGAGCCCGATGTGTCAAACACGGCACTGATCACCTCTCCATGGCGTCCTTGGCGCCAGCATCGGCGTCGCTGGCGTAGTGGAAGTCGTACACGACGAGGTAGAGCGCGGCACGCGGGGATTCGCCCGACTTGGCGCAGCCGGCGGACATGATGTCCAGCGCCGCTGTTTGACTGCAAGCACACAACGCTTTCACTAACAGGTACCTAGGTAGCCTGTACTCATTCACTGTGCTTTTAACTTCTATTCGGTTTTTTCAACACGAAATAAATAACCTGGGTAGGGATCATGTAACCTTTTTTCATTCGATTTGGCTCGAAATCATTCGATTTCAAATCACTGCCCGTGTTAAACCATAGGCAGTGATATTGAAAACGAATCGTTTTGAAAGCACACAGTTACATGATAGCTCCCCTGGTCTCAGTGCTGTTTTCATGCTAGCAAATTACAACTTTTAGTCACAACATCTACAAATGTTCAAGTTCCTACTTGCAGTTACCAGTATTTACTTTAATTTTGATTTAGTCATTAAATAAAATGTACATTAATATAATAATCTAGCAACCACCAGAGCAATGCTTTTGTATTTTCTTAAGTTGTTAATAAATTGGATACATACATACATAAATAGGCACTTGAAAGTTGACACAGCAACATTTGCTCCCGAATTGAGTGCTAGTTTGTTCCCTGACTTTGGGGCTCCTGGGTACCTTCACTGCTGCTCACATTCAGACCTTTGCTACTATGTGCTTTTTGACTAAACCGTAAGTGATGACTTAAGAAAGTAAGCGAGGGAGTTGTAGATAAAAAGTCAATCTGTGTCGGTAACATACCCATTTTCCCATCTTTTGGGTCAAAAAGGGCAAAACAGCTTCTAAAAATGTTGTATTTTGCTATTTTTTGGGCTTTTTCGTGAATCGATAAAGAGACTAAGGAGATTAAAACTACGAAAAAGGTTCCGTTGCCGACCACAGATCGATTATTTATCTACAACTCCCTCGCTTACTTTATTAGCTTATCTCTTACGGTTTAGTCAAAAACTGCATAAGGGCCACGGTCACATCTGTGAAGGAAGTGGAGGTACCCAGGAACCTTAAACTCTTTGACTTCTTTGACAATAACCTTGCAAACAGCTTTATAAAATGTACATGTTCATTAGTATTCAATATGTATGTCTTTCAAACTGGGTTCTTTCAAGGTGGTCACTAATAATAAAGTGCAACAAGCGATTGCAGCAGCCAACTCAGCATTCGGCATCCGAACCCAACAGTCATGCCTCGTTTAGTGCTAGGAAACATCGTGTTCGGTCCCAAGTCTAGCTTCAAAGTCTAGCTACAAAGGTGTATGCTTGTAAGTTAAGGTTTACGTTGTTTAAGTCTGGCTGGCACTCACCGATTGGACTGCTCGTTGACGTCGTTCATGGCCAGGACCATGGGCGAGCAGCCGCCGCCGCCCCAGGCCATCTCGGGCCCGGTGAGCGGCCCGGCGGGGGCGGAGAGACCGGCCACCAGACACGGCCGGGGGGCGGGCCCGGTTGCCGGGGTCGGACATCCCACCACGCAGACCGAGTCCACGCGGACCACGCCCTCCGCGCACGGGAACTCTGCACGACAAAGTCAAGCACGGTTACACTACGCTCGGCTGCATTTCATTGTTATGACTAAACTCGTTTTCATGTTGAGAATGCTAGCGGTGTTTTACTGTCAAAGAGACGCTGTTGGTAGGCAGGAGCCAGAGGTTTCAACATTCGCAGGCCGTCTTATTGTTCCGCTAATGGGTTCGCAAGCAAGGGTCTCTGGTCAAATTCTATTGAATGATTGATAGCGCACTTTTGAGGAGCCTGTTGAACAATACTAGCGTTGTTAACGTGAAAAAGAGTTTAGGGGTGTCAAACGATTAGTTTTTTCAAATCGATTATTGAATTCTGATCCAGAATATGATGTATTCTGTAAATCGGAGGTATTTACACTTTTCAGATTCACATTTTCACTGTAATAAATATCTAAAAACGGCGCTTTTTTAATTTATCGGAAAAGACGCACTCTCTCAAATTTGAGGTTCGAGCCACGAGAATGATTTCCTTCATTGCTACACAGATGTGTGGGATTTTGTGTAACTAACATTTAAAACAGTGGGCCATCAGCAAATTCTCGCATTTCTGACGGTTTTGTTGGAATTTCGATGTTTTCGATTATTTTAGTGACATCGATTACCTAATCGTTTTTTTTCTCATAATCGATTAACCAATTGACACCCCTAATTATGACTTTCTAGTTTATTTGCATTCATTTCCTAAAGGTGCAACTGAAAGTGGGTTCTCAATACTTGGTAAACCTGTGGCATCTGCAGCATGGAAGTGGTCCATCAGGCGTTAGCTGGAAATATGCCCTACCCAGTACTTGACCTGCCTGCCTGTTTCAAAATCAAGCCTCAAATGTCTAGAATCTACCAATCGGCAGGTCTTTGGTTTTACAGAGGGTAGGGGGGAAGGGGTGCTATGCACAACGGTCGAGAGCACCTTTTGGGGAGGTCCAAGACCAGTGGCGTGCTCTGGTGGATGTCCAGGGATTCACCTGGTCTAGCCATTGGCCTTTTCTGGACCTGGTTCATGTTGAATTTCTTTAAAAATAGAATAATTAATTCTCAAGACTTTTTCTATGTTTTTAAAAATATCCGTAAATAACCAACTTGTTCCTTCCTAGCTATCAAATCAGTGTGCATGTATTTTTCAACCTAGGGTATCCAAAGGATTAGAGAGGGCCTTTAAACACTACTTATTTGAAGAGCAGGCAATACTGCTCTCTCATGCTTGTAGCTTCAAATTTAAAAATGTCATCCATCATCATTTTTCATCATTTATCATCTGTTACATTATCAAATTTACTAAAATAATGTGGAACTCATATGTATCCAATGCGACATAATCTTGTGATGAATCGAGTCGGTGGTGGTCTGTACAATTAGACCCGGTTTTTCACTGGCACGTTAAATACCTAACGGTCTGTTAACTCGTTATTTGCTTAGCAACATCCAATCGGAGCCCTTAAATTTCTTGCTAATGGACCGTTAAATCTTAACGAGTCACTAAAAACCCAACACTAAAGTACGTTTCAGGTTCGGAAGTCCACAGAGCGTTTTTTATATGTCCGCGAGAACCCTCGTTTTGCATACGCCTTACTCTCCCATTGTGTAGAGTTGGCCGATGTCGGTCTGGATAACTTGTTTTCTAATCAGTAATCGGTTCGGAGCGGGCTTTGCTGCCTGGTCATTAAACATGATATCATGGCATACCTATATACAAATCTAATGAACAATCATGAAACTGAGTGATCAGTCCTCAAAATACTATTCCTAGTGATTAACAAAATCTTAATTCTGATTCGATTTTTTAATTTCAAAGTCATGCACAGACTATTTTTTTGCCGGGATTAATAATTCTTCGCATTATACGTCACACAATCAGTGCGAATAAACTTTAGTAAAAATGCTGAAATTGATTGCGAAACAGGTAACAGCCCCTTTTTCTCTGAACATTTTAAACGGAGCTGGCAGCAAACCACTGCCACCTTTAGCAAAGGCTGTGCAAAGTTGCAGTACCTTACCAATGTCCCGGGGCGCTTCCCAAAGAACCCGAGATGAACTATAAGTGTGATATGGAGGCCCGTTTCGCTCGGTCTCACTTCGCGTCACACAAAATTATATTTTTCAAAATTTTTTTCAAAAAAATTATATTTTTCAAAAAATGTTTTTTTTTTTTGGTTTTGAGAGGTTCCGCGGGTACTGATTTGTACCCGGATACCCGCCGACATCTCTTGTACCTTACCCATGTCCCGGGGCCCTGCCAAAAGAACCTGAGACATGCAACAAGTGTGATACAGAGGCCCGTTTCGCTCGGCCTCACTTGGCTCACCGTGCTGGGCTAGCGGTCCGGTGTCTGCGTCCGCGACCGCGTTGTCCGCGTTGTCCGCGGCGACCGGCGGCGCGACGTGGCTCCAGCCGCGCGGCCAAACGTCGCGCTGTTTGTCGTCGCGCGCGCGTCGGCACACTTCGGCCGCAGACACCACGAAGCTCACGTCGCGCTGCCAACGAGAACGGCAACGTCACCAACCCCGGTCAGGGCGAACATACTCGAGTTCAGGCAACCGCCTCACACTCGGATTCGCTGGTTTCCCAACGTTTCGTTACGTAATTAATAATTGGTTATTTTGTTCACGTTTTTAACGTCAGTCGAGCCATCACCCTTGATAAAGTAACAAGCATGTGTTACAAAACGTCGGGAAACCAGTGAGACTTTTGATTCAGCACTCGAATCCCATTTTGAAATAGTTTCTTTCAAAACTAGTGCTACGAAAGGACATAGAAGAGATTAGAGTCCAAGAGATTTAACTTGTGTTCACTTGCTAAGCTAGGAAACCACAGTACATACCTAGTGCTCTACGCTAGCTACCTAATTACAAGCATACAAGCAAGTATTTGGAATCTGATAAAATAACATTGGACAGGGTGTTGTAAAGTTATTTCGGGCGGGTACGAACGAACCTTGAGCTGTCGCGCCACGTTCCAGACGACGACGTGACCGCGCTGCGTTGCCACGGCGACGAGGTCGGTGACGGAGGAGGCGCCGACGGCGGCGACAGCGTCGGCGTCCACGCCGAGCGTTGCCGCGGGCGACGTCGCGAAACTCACCGACAGCGGCACGTTCTGCGTGTACTCGCCCTTGACGAACGGACACGAAGGCGAATGCCGCTCGTGCTCAGACCTGGTGGCAATCGCACGACTTAGAGGCTCCGACTTTTCCGGCCTTTTACTATCGGGTGCCTATTTCAAGTGAATTATTTGAAAGGGTCTTGTAAACTCTAAATTTGCACAGCAGGCAAAGTGACCTCCTATAGGCAAAGCAGACCCAGTTGACATGCACACTGATTTGAGAGCCTGGCCTTTTAAACACTAAATTTGCACAGCAGGCAAAGTGACCCCCTATCTATAGGCAAAGCAGACCTAGTTGACATGCACACTGATTTGAGAGCCTGGCCTTTTAAACACTAAATTTGCACAGCAGGCAAAGTGACCCCCTATCTATAGGCAAAGCAGACCTAGTTGACATGCACACTGATTTGAGAGCCTGGCCTTTAAACACTATTTGCACAGCAGGCAAAGTGACCCCCTATAGGCAAAGCAGACCCAGTTGACATGCACACTGATTTGAGAGCCTGGCCTTTTAAACACTATTTGCCCAGCAGGCAAAGAGACCCCTATAGGCAAAGCAGACCCAGTTGACATGCACACTGATTTGAGAGCCTGGCCTTTTAAACACTATTTGCACAGCAGGCAAAGTGACCCCCTATAGGCAAAGCAGACCCAGTTGACATGCACACTGATTTGAGAGCCTGGCCTTTAAACACTATTTGCACAGCAGGCAAAGTGACCCCCTATAGGCAAAGCAGACTCAGTTGACATGCACACTGATTTGAGAGCCTGGCCTTTTAAACACTATTTGCACAGCAGGCAAAGTGACCCCCTATAGGCAAAGCAGACTCAGTTGACATGCACACTGATTTGAGAGACTGGCCTTTAAACACTATTTGCCCAGCAGGCAAAGTGACCCCCTATAGGCAAAGCAGACCCAGTTGACATGCACACTGATTTGAGAGACTGGCCTTTTAAACACTATTTACACAGCAGGCAAAGTGACCCCCTATAGGCAAAGCAGACCCAGTTGACATGCACACTGATTTGAGAGAGCCTCGTCTCCGACGCGGTCGTAGTGCCGTTCCACTCACCAGGGCTCGTCGGTGGGTTCCCAGCAGACGAGGCAGACGTTGCAAGTGAAGCACATGGCGCGGTCGTCGCCGGTGGCATTGGGCTGGTGGTAGAACCCGGCCTGCGCCATCTGCGCGGGCAGCGCCCATCTGATGCGAACGCAACATAACCGCGCTTTTAGGCGACGACACGGATCGAAAGGCATGCATGAACAAACACTGCGTTTGCTGCATTTATGCTTCCAATAACTGCCACGAATGGTGGGACTCTGTAGATCGGTAGGTACACAAATAGAATACCTACCTGGTAGCAGATAAGGTAACATGACTAATGATCTATGTAAAATTGCATGAAATTTGCTTTTGTTGAAACTTTTTATACACATTTGATTTGGGATTGGACTTCGGAGTTAGGACAGATCATAAATTTGGCAGCTGCCAAACTGCGTTTAACACTTTAACAAACTGTGCTTGCAGAGAGAAATTGCTATGATCAGGGATTTTGGAAGATCACTTTTGGAAAATTACTAGGGAAAGAGGGACTAAAGATCAAAACTTTAAAAAAATTGAAAACTTAAGAGGCCAGACTACCTCGCTCACAGCTGCGAGATAGCGCGAATGCAGAGTTTCACGAGTAGGTATGCGCTTTTTTTACTTAAAACCGTAAGAGATAAACTATTGAAGTTAGCAAGGGAGTTATATAGATAAAGAATCAATATGTGAAGGTAACGGACCCTTTTTTCCATTTTTTTGGGTATAAAAGAGCCGAAACCACTTCTAAAAATGTTGTATTTTGCTATTTTTTTGCGCTTTTTTGTGAATCGATAAAGAGGAGATTAAAATTGAGAAAAAGGCTCCGTGCCTATTATTAGCCTCCGTGTTTTAAAAATTTTATGTTGGTTAAATTAAAAGTAACATTGGAACTGTTTTAGCAGATACTGGTATACAGGATAGGATGGAACGGAAGCCAAGCCTTATCAACAGAGCTATCAGGGCACACATTCTCCCGCTTTGCTGGGTGGGATAAAGGGATCTCCGAGGGAGACGAGAGGCCGAGGGACCCGTGCATGGGACGGGTACAAGGACTCGGCCCCATGGACAGCGATGGCGCTGTCACTAGACCCTTAGACCAACTCTCAGATGATGAGATGATGAATACTCATTTAAATACTGAATATTCGTGTCGTTGAGATTAGTTATGTGAAAGATCAGTATTGATACTGAATATTGCCCTTTTGCAACTACCTGTAGTTACGAATAAAGAAACAAAACAATACAACGCAAGCTAGGGACTGACTTGTAGTGCATGTGCGGCCACTTGACGAAGGTGTCTATCCGCGCGGCCTCGCTGAACATCTGCGACCGATCGGTGGGGATGCATTCGTCGGAGGCGCTCGGCAGCAGACAGCCGAGCCGCTCGTTGATGGCCGACGCGATCGACAAAGCCGGGATGTGCCGGTTCTGGCGCTTCAGCTCCTGCACCATGCCCGCGCAGACCTGCTTCAGCGAGCAGTGCGCCACTTCCAGGCAGATCGAGTTCCACTGCACGGGACAAGGAGTTATGTGTTACGAAACGTCGGGAAACCACGGAGCCTTTTATCCAGCATTCATATCCCAGTTGGAAATAGCTTTTTTCAAGACTAGTGCTAAAGATAGGACATAGATGACATGGGTCTTAGAAACTTAGGAATGAAACAGTTTAATTTATCACAAGGTTTTCGACGGCACAGCAAAATGTTGGCAAAGCACCGCGAGAGAAACCAAGTAGGTACCTATTTAGTATTGACCCACCCAATTATATACATGAGCTTAAAAAAGGTTTGTGGAGCTTCAAAGAACTAAGATAGAAAGAATTAGATTAAACCCAAATTGGTGTTCATATTGGTCAAATCCTCAGATTAATTAATTGAGAAGTACATCTTAAATACACACTCAAGTTAGGCACCCACTGTAAGTTAAATAAATATAAGAGGTAGGACATAATGGATTAAATAAATGTAAAAATCTAAAGGCAAAACCTCAAATCTGCAAAAAGAAAAATGTTGAGAAGGCAGAAAAAACACTATCGAACTATTCCTTACAGTGGAGATTTCTAGAAATTACTTTAAACCTTTTAAAATGCAATGAAATGTAATTTTTTGAATATTCATGCCATGTTCAAGGTATTGCAGGCTGGAAAACAAATTCTTTCCTAATTTAATGACACCGTGTGTTTTTCTCTCTCCAAAAATGCTAATTACGAGATTTTGCCATTAGGGTAGGTGCTCAATTCAATGCTATCAATATTGTACAGGCTACTGCTAAGAAATGCATTGCAGTACCTATGGGTACTACCTACCTTCTGTGCTTTTGTTCCGGTCTTTGGCTTTTCTTGTCCATCCTTGATTTTCTTTGCCAGCTCCAGCTGAATATCTGCTACGTTTTCTACACCTGGCAGGTCTACGCATTTCAAACACTGTTGTAGCAAAATTGCCTGCAAGTAAATCAGTCGTCAGTAAAAGGTGTGGCCTGCAGACATACGTGTTTTCAAAAGAGGAAATGGCAAGCAATTGTTCCTTACTTCTGACAAAAGAAGTTCTAGTTTGACAAAATCATCGGATCTGCTAATAGGAGTTTGCAGAATGGTGTCTAATAGCATAACACCATTATAGTCACGGCGAACGCCAATTCCTTTGCCATCTGTAAATAAAATCTTGTCGTGTCCTACCAAGTAGGTACCACGGAGCACTCCCTTTTTGCAGCCTGAAATCAGAAAGAGACAGTGCTGAAGGACAACTCATATAAAAATTCACAACTCCTACAGCCAGCCTAAAACTGATTGCCAATCTGCAGGCAAGATCCAAACCATTGCGATCCATATTTTTTGTCGCGGGAATAAGGGTATAATATATAGGTTTGAAAGAACAAGGTTCTGCTCAATCAGCAGTTTTTAAATATACCCCGAGCTAATGTGCAACCCATCCATTAATTACAATGATGAGACAAATGTCCAATACTGTCATTATAACCAACAATATTTTTTATGAAATTTCAGCTCCAGGTGTGTATTTTTGCTGGAGGAGATCAACTGACGAGGAAAACGCAGCAACAAAAAATCACATTCATTTCAGGAAATTTAAATAGTCATTATAAATAATAATTATTAAAACAGGATGGGAAGAGGTGTGATATTGGTGGGTTGGCCTGGAATCTGTAAACCCCAATCTAGTTTAGTTGCGAAAAGAAATGGTACGATTGGGCGTGTTTTTGATAAGCTCCGAGATTAGACTAAAGGAAAATAATTGCAGAAAAATCATCATGTAATTGAAACTGGTTTAATTATCTTCAAGTTTATAATCTCTGTTACTTTGCATAGGCATCCATGGGCTCTGTATGTAGTCAACGTGTGTCATACCTGAGAGCGAGCTCTTTTGTAGTATGACGCCAGAGTTAACATCAATAACATGAACCTCTGATGACTTTGTGGAAACAAGTATAATATTTAAATTAGGATGGTATATAATACTGTCGGAATCTGTGTCCACATTTAAATAACCATCCTCACTCAACTTCCATGGCTCATCATACGCCATTTTACACTATAACACAACACTGCGCGAGGGACAAGTTGGGTCGGCTGTCACTGCTCATGCGTCAGGCCCTCCATAATCTCGAACCCAAAAGCCCAGAGTCAATTAATTTATGTGTCGGCAGCTACTCGGATTCTCGAGTTATTTATTTGCCAATCACAAACGAGGGAAAAAAGAACGGGCTTTTTGATTGGTTGTTCGAAGTGCTATTTGCACGATACCTAGTGGCGACATGTCAATCGGGTGGTTCCGTGTGGTTCCGTGACCTCACGAGTGACCCGAAAGTCGCCGGAGCTGGCCGAAGTCTCTTCCACATCGCAGTTCTTTGGCCCTGCCTTGTTTGACGCCATTTTGTGTGTCGCTTTTCGGACGAAGGACGGGCTAGACCCGGGATGTAGTTCTGACTTTGTTTCCATTAATTATAAGGAAACGCAAACCGTTACAAGCTGTGAATACTATAAAAAAGGTCTGTTTAACTAAGTGCGTCGTTTGTTGGTTAAATTGTCGGACTTATCGTCGGAGTACCGGCGTATCGAATGTTTCTAATTGGGCGGCGTCCTTTGTGATACCAGCTAGGCTGCCATTCGTGTGTAGCCGCAAGAAAGGCTCGAGCGTCACAATGAGCGGCTTACAGAAAGAATGTAAGTGCATCGGTAATTGATTAAATCATATCAAACCGGAAGCATTTTGATTTCAGCCGATCGATTCCTCATGTTTAACATTCAAATAGCATGTTTTGGTGTGATGTTATGTGGCAAAGCTTCTCCAAGCCCGTCGGACGCCATCTAATCCCCTGGCTTAGTTCAAGGCCTTCCACATCGATAATCCCTCCCGCCATTTCTGTACAGCGTAGCGTTGTGTGTTATGACCCTATGTTTTTTTCCAGCTCGAACTGATCCTGTGGCGGGAAGTTCGTCGATGATTGAACCTTCAATGATGGTTCAGAGTGAAGGATATTTCAACACAGTTCAGCCTACAGCTGCATGGACTGGGACTTCAGCCTGCAGTCAGCTGTGTAGAATGTGTGCCACGGAAAATGAATATCTCATTCCCATATTTGAAGGCGAAGGAGTAGAGCACCAATTAGGAATGAAAATTGATAAGCATCTCCCAATAAGAGTAAGTAATTTGTAAAAAAATCTTGTGTGTCTATTTCAGAAATATATTTTTCACATGTAAATTTCTAATCACATCTCCATTTCAAATTATTATTTTTCACTTTGGACCCAAATCGAGCTCCATTCCTCTTTCAAAATGCTACTGTTGCATAAGAATGTTGATGAAAGTTACAGCTTTCGAAGTTAGCCAATCCCATGTGCTTCGTAAATTTTCAGCTCGACACTAACATAAGTATGTTTGTTTTCAGGTGCATGTGGGTGATACGCTCCCTTTGCACGTGTGCTACCAATGTGCTTCTACTCTAATCGCGTGGCACGACCTGGTCGTTGGCTGCATTGAAGCGGAGAAGAAACTGCTTCAAATCCAGACCCACGGCCGGGCCGAGGCGCAGGTCGAAGAAGTAGACGTGAAATCAGCCGACAATGCGCTGGTGAGTTCATATTTCCGAGCCAGTAGAATTTCTCATTTTGCTTATTTATATAAATTTAATAAAATTTAGAATCAGTGGATTTTTTATGTTTTCTGAATCAATGTTTAAATTTTTTCAGTTTTTCCCCGAACAAATGGACACTGACGGCGGTGCCGAACCAAGCACGTCTGGTGCCACAAACGTGCCAACCCGCGGGTCCCCAAAGAAGACTGTTGTAAGCACCCGACATGCTGAGCCGCCGTGTCTGTCCGCTGGGGAAACGGTCTGCTAACGCTTGTGTTTCCGTTTGCAGCCTAAAGCCAACCCCAAGCTGAAAATGGTGATCGTGAAGACCCCCACGGCACCGGCCGCCGCCGCCTCCTCCCGCATCGTTGCCCCCAAAACCGAAGCGATTCCCGATACGGCTGAAAGGTAGGAATCAAAACCGACGCACTTTCTCAGGACTTCTTGAGCTTGTCCTGACAGTCCTGGCTCTCCCAACCTTCCCACCCCGAAACACACTAGGCAGTTGCAAAGAACAACCAAGAGGTTTGACCTTTGTTTCTCTTCTTGTTATGCTCCTTAAGCAATTCCTGATTATCATCATTGGACAGAAAAGAACAAATCACGTTAATGTCATCATATTTTAAGAGCTCTCTTTTTCATCTTGCTACTTGCCTTCTGAAGCATTTCGACAGCGATTTCACCGAAATGGCACCTCTTGGCCAAGTAGGCAACTCCCAGGGCAGCAGTAGCGCCTCCTGCTGTCGAGGTTATTTTCTTGCCGCTTCGAGCAATGTGCACTTTGCTCTGCGCTTGACAACACGGCGACCCCGACTCTAGCATTCCAGCAAACTTTCCGTTCTTGTGCCCTGAATAACCAATTTCCGCTAAGGTAAGGGAAGGCTGCGGGTCAAGCTCAAGTGTGGCACTGGCGTTCGATCATTGGCTTGTTTCACAGCTCATCTTAAATAACGTATCTGCCTGCTGAAAGAAACGCCAGAAAATCGTATTCCTTCGCTCACTTAGCACTGAAGCTCAGTTCGAGTACAATCTTGTCGATGTTCGAACGTCAATGCTAGAATGTTTAGGATGTACCTTGGAGATATTAGATCAGTTGTAAGTCATGCAAGTTGATTTGCTCCATCAGAAGTTATTGTTTGCCGAAAAGGCAGCTCTTTATCAATGCCATTCTCAGTCACAGACAATGGCTGTCGACTGTACTGATATCTCCCATTATTTTTGTACTTGCTGCCTCCGCTACATGTCCATGCCGACGTCACCGCGTCGTTAAATGTTCCCCCACCCGCCCCACCCCACGTTGCCCTCTGATTGGCTGGCCGTGTTGCTTGCGATGGAATCGACCAATCGCCCGCTGCTCTGATGTTGCCGTTTTGTCCATGATACGAAATATTCACTCTGTTGCTGCATTTGTACCATCTTGTTTTATTTTTGTCGTGATCTCGATACTGAACGATTTGAGTTTTTTTTCTTTTCTCTTTCCACTTGCCGTTTAATAAAGGTTGATGTACGTGTTGTGGGTATGCTTGGAGTGGTTAAAGCGGCCATGTTGCCTTTTTTTAACACCGAAGTATAAATGCCATGTACGGATCTTCGTTTTGTAAATAACTTGAAACTGAGAAAACGTCGAGGAAGAAACGCTTTGCTCGAAAGCCGACGTTTGGAAGAGAGAGTGGAAGAAAGTCTTGCATTTGTCGATGCCGCTTGCGTAGTGCGCTGTGTTTGCGATTGGATGCCAACATACCAGGGTAAGTAATTGGTATCGCCCCCCTGGTTTAGCTTGTAAGGATTTTGTACTGCTAGTGTGTGTGCGTTCTGCTTGTGCATCTCTTGTGGATGCACACAGTCAGATTTGTGGGCCAGTCCCGTTTGCCAGTTGCCTGGTTACCGGTAACAGGGTAAGTCTGGCCACTGGCGCGGTGATATGCTGGACCCGTTCCCAATGTACCTTGCTGATGGTGTACCTAGTTTTCCCTTGGTCCCAACGAACCATACACCCAGGAGTTATTACCAATGTACCCTACCAGTGAGTTACCTAGTGATCCTATCTCGCCTAAGTTCCCCAAACAGACTTTGTAGCAAACGGCAGTTGATGCTGTGAGCAGCGATATCTGCACCCAAATCCATAGAATTAAGGTACTATTAGTGGGTGGATATTGTGACTATTCTGTGCATAAGATTAGCACTTCCCTTTTTGTGGGTGGACTTAGAGGGATAGCTCATGTAAGTAGGCATCCGGCCGAACTGAATTCGCGTTTAAGTCAGTGCCCAAGAGCCGAGCTCTGGAGAAACAAGAAGATCTGCTGCTGCCGGGATTGAAGAGAAAGCGCTGCTGCCGAGGTTGAAGAGCAAGCGGAGGCTGCTGGTATTGGGTCCACGAGAAATGCGCGTAGGTATTGCCTGTATCGGCTCTGTGGTTTGTTATTATTTTATTGTTACATTTTATGGTGCCAATTTTCCTACTGTTCCTTCCTGGACAGGGAAGGAAGAACCCTGGTTTATGATTTTGATGTGGGTATTTCAAACTCATTTTTAGCTTTAAGACAAGGTTCTGGTTCATGCTCTTGGACAATGCTAGCTAGTTGCAAACCCATTGTGTGGTCTCTGGTAACCATTGGAGTTTGCAAGTGCCTATCCTGGTTAGCCAAAGGGTTTCTGTGTATATCCCCCAAGATTTGTCCGGCGAGTTTGTCTGGCGACTGCGATCAAGACAGCTTCGACGCTCGGCCACTGGATCAGGTAGGAGTACGCTGCGATGCCGTGAGTATTTCTAACCGGATTTTGGGTGGGGTACTGTGACGTAGGAATTTTTAAGAAGTTTGATTTTGAAAATATATTTTCAATTCAAAGTGCCTCATTGTGGTGAAATGCATTCTAGCAATTTGTTGCTGGTAGTTTGCAGGTTTATAATATTATAGTGTCATTGATACTGGTGTTAGGCAGGCTCATACGAGGTTATTTGGGCAGGACCAGGACTATTTGAAATGATATCGAGGTGTTCGTGGCCTAGTTTCAATCAGTGGGTTGGGTACTCGGTAGCATAACGGCTGTTGCTGACCATGGTGCAACTCAAATGCTATGAGTTACTACTAGAATCAATTTGAGTTTGCCACTTTTTGGGGATCTCTTATCATAGAGTACCATACCATAGACTCAAATTATAGGTTATTGTCATTACCATTAAAAAATGTGTATCATTGCAATTATTTGCCATTTTACTTTTCACTAATCGTAAAAGAGTCTAATGAAATTTTACTGCGAAGTCCACCAGGCTGTGGTAGTCTTAGGCTAACACGCCTGGCATGCTTTTTTGAGGTTGAATAGCATGGTGACAAATGCTGTTGTATTGGCTCGTGTCCCTTCCAGCTGTAATTAACTGAAATTGCTACCATGGTTAGAAGTCCAATGCATGAATCGATGATGCACTTGAGCAGGCTGAAGGGCAATCAGGGTGTGATGTTCCAAGCATGCCACACTGTTGGCAACGTTTCAGTATGCTTGGGTGCAAAGTTGTTCAGAGGGGATCCATCTCGTTGATATAAAACCTTGGGGGTGTTGTGAAATTTCCTTAAACGACGCTACGCACGAAATGTTGGTGCTTCAAGAATTGGGGTTTGGGCATGTAGGCATTGGGAGTTGAAGCATTATCTAGTACAGAAGGGAGCGTGTTTTAGAATGCTGGTGTAATGCGTGGGGGTTAGTTGTCACACCAACTAGTGGCAAGTTTTAAGTCATGAGAGGTTAGGTCTAGTCAGAAAGCCATCCTTAGGCAGGGACGTACTATCATGGTTTGTATGTTTTTGGAGTAGGCTGCACTGCTGATTTAATAGCACCTCTTTTCACTGGTTAGCCAGGGAATTTTCATTGCATTTGGGGTACAAATGGCTTCATTTTAGTGGTATGTAGGCCGCATACTTCCGTTGGAATACTTATGCCTGTTAGGCGAGTAAATCTTTTTTAAGTTCCCGAGGCTGGAAATTAAGCTGCACTGTTCCTAGGGAAAGATGCAGCTCGGGAGCTGTTGGTGCTACTGAAGTAGGTACCGCCTCATGTTTGCAATCTTTTGGATGGGGTTGCGGTTCAGGCCATTTTTGTGTTTGTGTGTGTCAATTGTGTTTTGAAGTTCGATAGCCAGTTGGTTACAACACGCTGCTGCGATGGAAGGTGTTTCCTGTGATTTACTCGAACGTGGTCCAGAGTCATGTGAACCCCTGTACCCAAATAAAAAGTTTCCAAACCCTGAACGTACCTTGTCTGTTTATTCTAGTGTTATGGTAGGATGCAGATAATTTGAATTTCTGTGAAGGCTGGGCTGCTTGCATTTTGCAGTGTAAAGTTTTTGTGTACCTAGTGGGGTTGTTAGCTGGGTGGAGCATGAAGTCCAGAGTAATTATGGGTGGGTAGGAAATCTAGTGATTGGTTAATTTGGTTTAAGAAGTTTGCTATAGATTCCATACACGGGATAAGGGGCTGTGATATTTCAAAGTTCAGAACTGTGTTTGGTGGTCAAGTTTGTATGGGTCAACACTTGGAATGCTTTTGCTGCTTTTCTGTTCTATGGAGTGGATAGGCGGTTGTGAGGATTGTAGGTATGTCCAAGATTGTTAGCTAAGTTGTACTGTGGTAGACTGCTGTAAAGATATTGCTCGAGGTTTGTAAGAGCCGTATTCAGCGGCTTGATCATGTTCATGAGACCTTTTCGTGGTTGCATGGCAGATGGCCAAAGCCTTGAATATCTGCCCGGCTTAACGAATTTCAAACGCTGTCCTTCCGTTTTCATCAGCTACCACACCTTATGCTATCTATCCTACAAGGAACCATCTTCTAATTGTTCAAAATTTGACGTTGCTAAAGTGATTTTCATGAAAATGGTCGTTTAAAGTGTGTTTTTATCAAGGTGGCTGTACTCTTACCCACGTACATTTCCTTTGTTTGAGTAATGCCAGCTACAGTTGCTGTCCCAGACCGCCCTAAAGCCACCCCTGAGTTTAGACAGAATCATTTTTTGACGTGGGTCTGTGACCTAGGGGTCGGTGACATATTTGGGGGAGGATCTTTTAAAAACGTCAAGATCGTGCGATCGAGATCCTTTTTGATCTTAGAACTGATTGAGATCGTTTTGTATGCAATTATCTGTTGGTTTGATCGAGATCTTTTTTCCACGTACTTTTAAAAAGGTCAAGATTGTTTCCCATGCCAATTATCAGGTGTTTTTTGGAAGCACTTATGTTCAATTCTGTATGTTTTGCAAAGATACTTCACATGGGATTTCAGCCAAGAATATTTAACTTCCAATTTGACCGTTTATTTCGGGACAAGCCGAAACATCTTTAAGTGGTCCTTTGTTGGAAAACTATGGACCATTTTCCAAAAATTTTTCTGAAAAAACTAAAATTATTTTGATATTTTTACAAAACAATTTTGAATTTTATAAAAATAAGGTCGTGAACTTCGATCTCTTTAAAAGATCTTTTTCATTTGATGACTACCCTTACTGAAAATTTCAAATTGAAACTCGTCGCGTTCGCTCAGTTGCGATGAGTTTCAACTGGTCGTAACTCATCGGAAGTCTGAATTTTTCGAAGAGTTGCGATGAAATCCGCTCACTTTCACAAACGGTTAACCGATACGATGCGATCGAATGCATTCACTTTTTCACCAGACTCCACGCATCTCAACGCATCTCAGCGTGATGAGATGATGATGAGGCAGTGATGCGATGTGTTCGGTTTATTCTGCCTTGCAAAACACATCGCAACTGCCCGCAAGTAATCGGCACTCCACGGTCAAATCTGCTGAGAAATGAGGAGTTTTCATCAGTTGCGATGAAAAACAACTAGTTACAAATAGTTTCGATGAAATCTATTCAATTCAATTCGTTTTATTGTACATTATCAATAGGTACATGATTTGGAGACAGGTAGACGGGTAATATCCAAGACTAGTTAATAGCTATGCAAGTTAGTGTATGAAGTAAAAGATGAAAGCTCGACAGTTTCCTGCTGGAAATTTTTAGTTCGGGTATCGTGATCTTTTTAAACGATTGATTTCAAAACAATCTTCCCCCTACTATGGCCGGTGAAGTATATGGGGTGTAAACAAGGGCACAAATGTCGTGTTATCTAGTTTTCAACTAGTTTAAACTTGACTCGCTATTGGGAGTGTCCGAAGGAAAATGGTTCATCATTGGGCTGGAGGTCACTAACGCTATGTCAAAAGAGTTTGGTACCGAAATGACCATGCTTTCAATTAGAACAAGAAGGTACAAGATAGGGATGAAGAAACTATAAAATTAGATATCAATATTCGATATCAGTGAAATATCGGGATATATTGCTGTATCGATATATTGAAATATCGAGTTACCGATATTTGGATATATTGAAATATAGATGTATCGATATTTGGATGCGCAGTGGCGTACCTGGTGGACCCAACTAATGGGGTACGGCTACCCCCAAACGAGGGCAATGTGTACGAGGTAGAAAGTTGTAATGTTGGGTGGGAGGAAGTGAGACACGAAAGGTACCCACCTAGACCCGACATGGACCAAAATAGATCGGCGTTATAATATAATTGTTTATTACAATGATTTTGTGATACTTGTCTATACATTTTGGAATTATTCCCTAAAGATCCCCAAATCAAATCAAAGTCTCGTCAAATTTGTTGTTAGAAATTTATCGAGTTTGGATTGGAGCTTTGTTTCAATCGTTCAATTCAATTTTCAATATTGTTTTAATCGGTTACAGTTGGCAAGTAACAATGTCAGTGACACGATTCGCGAACATGACGTCAATGCAAATCCAAAAACCATTCAAGAGTGACTGGCGACGAAGAGACGTCGGATATTTTGGTGATATTAAACATATTTATCACGTTTCAAAGCTCTTTGGATATATGCATATTTTGATATGCTGTTTCAATAAACCAATATATCGATATTTTCTCCAACCCTAGTACAAGGTGTTAAATTTGCTAGAAACCTACTCATGTCTACTATATACTACCTTTTGCGTTGGTTTTGAAACATTTATTTCCAACTGAGATTTGAATGCTAAATAAAATTCTCGCTGGTTTCCCACTGGTTGGTACAAGGTGCTTGCTTTGCTCCATCGGGATTTGGTTGGTTAGGTACTATGCACCTTAAAACATTTCCTCTGCCTGAAGTTGTTCCATTCTCTCCATTCTCTCCCATTATAGCACTTTGTCCCGAACGTGCGTTTGGTTTGATCCCGTCCCGGAGCAGGCGACCAGCAGTGAGAGACCCACAGACTTTGTAATAGGTACAATTTTGAAAAATTAATTATACAATTTTTGAAACTTAACAAATTGGTATATTAAAATTCATTAGTACAAGTTATCAAGAATTATCTGGCTTACCTCTTCAATTATTTTACAGTGTAAAATACACATTCAACTCCAATTTTAGTATTGGAATTTGCATAAGGTACCTAGTAATGCCAATATTTATGTGCTTGTTGAATCAGCATTAGTATGGTAGGAAAAATCTAGTGCCACTAAGAATTTATCTCTGAAATGCATATATCCTGCGAAAATAAACTTGCTTTGAAGTGGTTCCTGTTCCAGCCACACACTTTTGTCCAATGCCTGACAGTATTTATTGCCTTGAGACGTAAAGCAAAGAATTTGCTTCGCCATTCTGTTAGTCGTTAACTACGAGTATGTTACTTCTCACTTGTCGTTGGGTTCCATCTTCCCGGGCGGGCTAGGGTTGACACTGGAAATCCCTGCGAGGAATGAAGCCCCAAGACTAGATAAGGTCCCTGTGCGTCATCTGTGTACGTTGCCGCATCAAAACTCTCCGTCGTTCCGCCTCGGAATCTCTCGTGTCGCCACGCCTCAAACATCCCGGACCGTGACCCAGAGCAAGTCGATCGTACCGCGCGTCCGCGACTCGTACCGAAGCCGCCGCGATCTCACCGCCGCCGCTCTGTTGCAGATCGCGCCGATCTCCCCGCGTCCGTCCGAAACCGAAACCCCCCTCGACTTTGCTCACCCTCCGCCGCCGCCTCAAACGACTATCCCGTCGCCGCGCCAACCACCGCTGCCCGAAGTGCGACCGCACCTTCGCGTTCCGCGGCGTCCTGACCACGCACCGCCTCGCGCACGGCGCGCGCCGTCCGTTCCGCTGCCTGCTCTGCGGCGCCGCGTTCCTGCTGTGCGCCACACTGCGTCTGCACACGCGGCGCCCGTGCGCCGACACGCGGCCGCCCTGGACGTGCGCCGACTGCGGCGCCGTCTTCGCGCGACGCTCCTCGCTGCGCGACCACGCGCACGCGCACGCCGGCCGGCCGCGGCTGCGCTTCCCGTGCGCCGCGTGCGCGCAACGCTTCCGGCTCGCCACCGAGCTGCGCGCGCACGTCGTCGAGTGCGCCGCGCGACCCGCGCTGCTCGCGTGCGTCGAGTGCGCGCGCAGCTTCGCGACCGAGCACGAGATGCGCGCGCACGCGGTCGCGCACTCGGCCGCGCGGCCGCACGCGTGCGTCGAGTGTGGCGCGCGCTACAAGCGGCGGTCGCATCTGGCGCGGCACCAGAGGGCGCACCGGACGGGCCGCGCGGTGCGCACTTATCGGCCGCGCGCCCCGCAGACCCACGGGGACGCGCCGCCGAGCCGGGCACTCGACAAGCCGGGGAGGCGAGGCCAAGATACGGGGACCCGAGGCCGAGGCGTTGGGGGGCCGGGCCCGGCCAGACGCGCCCGCTCGAGCGCCGAGTGCCAGTGCGCCGAGTGCGGCCGCTGGTTCGCCTCGTCCTCGAGTCTGACCCGACACCGCGCCACCGTGCACGACAAGCAGCGGCGCTTCCGCTGCGCCGTCTGCGCCGCCTCGTTCACGGCCAACGCGACGCTGGCCGCGCACGCGCGCATCCACACCGGCGCGCGTCCCTTCGCGTGCGCGGCCGCCGACTGCGCGCGCGCCTTCCGCACCGCGCAGCAGTTGCGCGCGCACGAGACGACGCACGGCGTGGCGCGACCGCACGTGTGCGCCGTGTGCGCGCGCGCGTTCAAGCGGCGCGCGCATCTGGCGGTGCACGAGCGTGCGCACACGGGCGTGCGGCCGTACGCGTGCGCCGGGTGCGCGCGCGGCTTTGCGCAGAAGTGCGTGATGCTGGCGCATGCGCGGAAGTGTGGCGGGAAGAAAACGTGAGGGACTCCGAGCTCCCCAAGGCGTGACATGGGTCGGATGACTTCTTTCAGATAATGTTCGGATGGGGATCGGAAATGGTCTTTCCATACCAGTAATGACATGCAGATTCACTGCAGCTTTGGCTTGCATAAGGCGAACTGTTGAGCCATGAATGGGACTGATGTGATCTCCTATGACGACCACTCGAACCCCGTTGTCTGCGTTGGTTCTTGCACCGTTTTGCTCTTCGTTCGACGGCTAGTCGCTATCCGAATGATGCAAGACCGAAATGAACCGCTAGGTACATAATGTACCGGTGACTTTGAAGCCGAACTTGGTTTGAGATGTCTACGCTGTTCACGGCTTACGAGGTACCCCGTATTGTGTGCCGTGTGCTTGTATAATAAACGCCTTCCGTGTATAGGTACTAAGGTTATATTCGTGTCTGATGTCAAATAGATGATGGAATTAAACTATTGGTGCAGTCTCAATTTACATGTTGAATGTCGGCCCACCTGGTAGTTCCTATAGTTCCTATCGCTCCACCACGGCGTTCGGCTCGCAGAAACGACCGTAGCTTGCGGGTATCTGATCCGGAAGGGACGTTCCATGATTGGAATCACGGGTTTGCAATGGGCGGGAGGTGTACTTTTGCCTACCATTTCCACTTGCCTATTTTCAGCAGCAAGTCGTTCGGTTACAGCTGTTGCCATAGTGCATGGTATAAGGATAACTATACTTATACCATGGCCATAGTGTAGTGTTGAAGTCAGCAAGCAACAAGTTAAAGTCCCAAATTTTGAGTCTCCCTATAGGATTCTACTGGGATTAAGGGATTATTATTTCACAAACTGTTTTCTTAACTTATTTCATAATATTTGGATATAATTTAAGTATTGAGCATTCAGGTAGGCTTTTGTGTGTAACACTAAAACACATGTGAATAGCAAATTATTGATACGCTGTGAAACATTCTGAAAAGTCAATGCCGAAATCAACCCAAAAAACTAGGGAGCAATCCACAATCCTCTGACTTTGAAGCAGTGCTGCCTCCCGAAATAAAATGTCGTACAACCGGGCGTTATTTATCTGCTGGTTGCTTAAACTTTAATATTATAATATCGCTGGAAACGTGTTTAAAAAACTCTCAAATTAACTTTGAAATCATGTTATGGGGTTTAGAGATTTTGGGACTCCTACCAGTTACGATCGATGGCTACTTGCTGTCTACACCCGACTTGAATTTTTAGCTGCTAGCTCGGGATGCTATTCTCCATCCAGGCCATCAGAGACCAGCGATCAGCGCCACCAGCAAAAGTTTTTGGAAACGTAAGAACAGAAGAGCATGCATGGATAAGGACGGCCATCTTCATGCACGGATTCCCTCCCCCGCAGCGGTCGACGACGTCGTCCCGCCCGACGTGCCACGCACCCGTCTCGATCTCTGGACACGATTTGTCTTGCAGGTCGCCGACCTCGCCGCCTCCAACGACGACGACGACGGCCTCCACCTCGGTACCGTTCGACGCTTTACAGCCCGCCGCGCGGCGACGCACTCGCACCGCGTTCACGTGCGGCGAATGCGGCGACACATTCTCTCTCAAGTCGCGTCTCGACAAGCACCTCGCCGACCACGACGCGACGACGACGACGAAGGAGGCCGCGCGGTCGCCGCCTCGCAAGCGCCCGGCGACGACCGCGTCGTACGCGTGCGACGAGTGCGGCCGCCAGTTCGCGCTGAAAGACAGCTACAGCCGCCACCGGCGCATCCACTCCGACGAGCGCCCGTTCACGTGCCACGTGTGCGGCAAACAGTTCCGCGACTCTGGCGGCCTCGCGCGCCACTTCAAAGACGTGCACGTCGGCGTCAAGGCGTTCGCGTGCGAACTGTGCGACCGCGCGTTCGCGTCCAAGGCCACGCGCGACGACCACCGGCGCACGCACACCGGCGAGCGGCCGTACGTGTGCGCCGCGTGCGGCAAGGCGTTCAAGTCGAAGGCGTCGCTCTACACGCACGCCAAGGTGCACACGGACGTGTTTCCGCACGCGTGCCCGGAGTGCGACAAGCGGTTCCGGCGGCGGCAGGAGCTGTTGGCGCACGCCAGCACGCACACCGGCGACAAGCCGCACGCGTGCGACGTGTGCGCCAAGTGTTTTCGCGTGCGCGGCGAACTGCTGCGCCACCGGCTGGTGCATTCGGACGCCAAGCCGTTCGTGTGTGTCGTGTGCAGTCTCGGCTTCCGGCAGAAGCGCTATCTGCGCAACCACCAGAAGAGTCGGCACGCCGGCGTCGACGCCGACTTGGACCCGGCGTTCGACCAGTGAGCGAGCCACACGTGGCACGGTCGTGGGAAACGGCCCCATGGAGGCCAGCGAGCAAATTCGACGGGGGATTCACGATGTGGTGCCGCCCTGGGACGGTCGATGCCTGCGATTGTGTGGCGAGCCGAGCGCCGCTAACGCTCGGTGTCTTTCAGGCGTCCGGCCGGGACCCGGCTGTCTTCGCCCGGCGTCCGGACTCTGCCGGCCTTCGGGTCGCCTTGCCCAGCGCGGTCCAAGGCCGAGTCATCGCGCTCTAAACCCTCCCCAGCTGGCGACGTCCCGGCCGCGTCCTCGAGCGCAAGCCTAGCGAAGCCGACCGCACGACTTGTCAAGGCGAACCACGGCGGCCTTCAGTGCTCGGCGTGCGACCGCCGCTTCGCGTCCAAGCGCGACCTGGAGGAGCACTTCCGGCCGGACGCGCCCTCCACGTGCTCACCCCGGTCCGTCACGACGACGGCGTCACCGGGCCGCCACCGCTGCCCCGTGTGCCGGCGCCAGCTCGCGTCGCGCGCCAAACTCTCGGAGCACGCGCGCACGCACACGGGCGAGCGCCCGCTCACGTGCCACGTGTGCGGCGCACACTTCGCGTCGCGCACGGGCGTGCTGCGACACGTGCGCGCCGTGCACGACGCGACGCGCGACTTCGTGTGCGACGCGTGCGGCAAGGCGTACAAGTGCAAGCGCGACCTGGTCGACCATCGACGCGCGCACACGGGCGAGACGCCGTTCGCGTGCGCGGCGTGCGGCAAGGCGTTCGCCGTCGCGTCCACGCTGCTCTTGCATCGGCGCACGCACTCGGCGGCGAGGCCGCACGCGTGCGCGCTGTGCGTGCGTGCGTTCAAGCGGGCCGGCCATCTGGCCGTGCACGTGCGGCGCGCGCACACCGGGGAGAAGGCGCACGCGTGCGCGAACTTGGCGTGCGGAAAGAGGTTCGCGTCGGCGTGGGAGGCGAGGAAGCACGCGCGCGCCGTGCACAAGGTGGAGGGCGTCGCGTGACGCGATACGCTCAGGGAGGCCGAGAACGAGACGGACTCGCAATGCACACAGCGCCTTGGGACTCGAAGGACTACACTGGTGTGACTGGGCCAAGCTGCCCCGACATGAGAGGGACTCGATCTCGGGGCATTTCGTACGGTGTCGTCCTGGAGATGCACTTGATGGCGCGCCTTGCCAGACTTATCACGGGTCTGAAGCAACTCTCGATTGCCAGGGGCTGCAAGGCTCCACGCTTTACACATCATGCACACCTATACTGCCAGCCATGACAGAAAGGCATGGGATGGGTGTCAACCATAACCAATGGTGTGCTGCTTTTTGGCATCTCGTTTTGACACAGCTGTGAATGCTGTTGCTTTATTTTTACATTTTTCTATTGGTATTTCTATGTTTAATATATGCTGATATACAAATAAATACTTTCGTACAAGGTTTCGATACAAAGTCGGTGGGCCTTCTGATTGGGAGAGTGAACCTCGTCCTTCTGCTTGCAGTTGCTGGCTCCCAAACCCAAAAGCGTTCTTTCAGCTCGACATTTCCATGCAAGGTAGTACCTACTCTCATACTGTGAGATATCATGCCACAGTGAGGGCCGCCATCTTGGAGATACAAGGCACACGGCATGCAAAAGTGACTGCTGGCGCTGCAGTGGAAAGCATGTTCTCTCACGGGACAGAGCACTCTATCCCGTGAGAGATCATGCCACAGTGAGGGCCGCCATCTTGAAGATGCAAGGCACACGGCATGCAAAAGTGACTGCTGGCGCTGCAGTGGAAAGCATGTTCTCTCACGGGACAGAGCACTCTATCCCGTGAGAGATCATGCCACAGTGAGGGCCGCCATCTTGAAGATGCAAGGCACACGGCATGCAAAAGTGACTGCTGGCGCTGCAGTGGAAAGCATGTTCTCTCACGGGACAGAGCACTCTATCCCGTGAGAGATCATGCCACAGTGAGGGCCGCCATCTTGAAGATGCAAGGCACACGGCATGCAAAAGTGACTGCTGGCGCTGCAGTGGAAAGCATGTTCTCTCACGGGACAGAGCACTCTATCCCGTGAGAGATCATGCTATACAGTGAGGGCCGCCATCTTGAAGATGTCCATGAAGAAGATCATAAATACATTTATTCAAAAAGCCACTCTGAATGCTGCACACTTTAACAAGTGTACATCTGTTAAAAAGCTATACGACAAAGGTTCGTAAATTCACTAAAATCACCATGATGGTGTTATGGGGAGACTCCGAATTCAGGAATTACGGAATTGTTGACTTGAAAACCGCACTATGGCAACGGCTATCCAGGTCGTTCACGTCCATGCCGCCGAGTCCGCACACTCGTCGACCCGTTGCTCCATGGCCACGTCGTTGTGCGTTCCAGATGCACGCAAACCTCGGCGCCGCCGCCCCCCACGGCCGTCGTCTACGAACCGAGCGGCGAGCGGCGCACCGCCGGCCGCAAGACCGCCGCGTCGCTCGCCGACGCCGACGCCGACGTCGACATCCTGGCGCGCACGTGCGACGCGTGCGGCAAAGTGTTCAAGGGCGCCAAAGGGTACGCGGCGCACGGCGCCTGGCACGCGCAAAACGACGCGCTCAACCCGCACATGGTGCTGGCCGCGATGCGGATGACCGCGTGCGAGTTCTGCGACGACCGCGTCGCCGTCGCGGCGCTGGTCGCGCACAAGAAGCGCGCGCACGCGACGGAGTTTGCGCGCGCCCTGCTGGCGGCGAGCGCCAAGCCGATGTACGTGTGCAACTTGTGCGGCCCGGGCTTCGCGAAGAAGGCGGTGCTGGTGAACCACTTGCGCGCGGCGCACGGCGGCGCGGCGAACGTGGCGCGCCGGATGCCGCGACCGGCGCATGCGTGCGATCTGTGCGGGCTCGTCGCCACCAGCGAGTACATGCTGCGCGTGCACTTGGCACGGCACGCCAAGCTCTGTCTGTCCGCGCTGGACGGCGACAACGACGACGACGACTGACTCGTTTCTCCGACTCAGGGGGGGGGGGGTTCGGTGTTCGATCTCCGAGATGGCTTCTATAACGAGGCTGGGTTTGTTCTGTGGCATTCGTTGTCATTTCATAATCGATCGATGTCGGTATGTTTTCTCTTTTGCGCCAATACCATGCTCGGCCCATTGCGTCTTTTCGATACGAACTTCATCATTTTCTCATGTTCGGTTACTCCGATTGTTGCTTGGCCAATTAGGATTTAGTAGCTGCAGTCGGCCTCGGTTTGTCAACAGCGCAAGTCGCGAAAGAACGCCATATTGATTGCATTGTATTCCTGCCGCCAATTGTACCGCTGAACATGGAATTGCTGTTTTGATCCACAATACACTCTGTCTTTGGCCGAATGTGTGTGCCGTTGTCATTGCTTCGAGACGCTCTCTGCATGGTCGTCGTCGTCTTCCTCTCGATCCGCTGTATACCCCAGTCCTACCACGTTATCACACTGTCTGCATATAGGAGGAGCACCCTCATATCTGTGATATCGCAAGCGAGCGATAACCCGAGGCCTGCTGCACGTGTCCGAGTGAGGGCTCTCACCGCTCGCTTTGTCTTGCAGGTGCCCGTCATCCCCCGCCAGCGAGGCGGCCGGGGACGCCGTTAGCGCACCCGAACCACCCGAACCTCTAGACACTCTAGACTTTAGCCGCAGGGCCCCGATAGACAGGGACGCCGACGACGACGACGACGGCAGCCGCCTCTCGTGCTCCGCGTGTCGTCGCACGTTCGCGCGCAAGTCGCAGCTGAAACGCCACCTGCGCGGCGCGTGCAGCGCGCAAGTCTACCGCTGCCGCCTCTGCGGCAAGCACTTCAGCTGCAAGGCGACGCTCACGGCGCACGCCGTCGTGCACACCAAAGAGAAGCCGTTCACCTGCCACATCTGCGGCAAGCGGTTCTCGCAGACCGGCCTCTACTACCACCTCAAGCACGTGCACGCCGGCGTCAAGGAACACGCGTGCGACCTGTGCGGCCGGTCGTTCGCCGCCAAGCCGGCGATGGAGGACCACCGCCGCACGCACACCGGCGAACGCCCCTACGTGTGCGCGTCGTGCGGCAAGGCGTTCAAGACCAAGGCGACGCTCTACATCCACGCCAAGACGCACACTGATGTGTTTCCGTTCGCGTGCGCGCACTGCGCCAAGCCGTTTCGCAACCAGCACGAGCTGGTCAAGCACCTGGTCACGCACACCGGCGAGAAGCCGCACGCGTGCGACGTGTGCGGTCGCGGGTTTCGCGCCAAGAACGAGATGGCGCGACATCGGCAACTGCACTCGGACGAGCGGCCGTTCGTGTGCGCGCACTGCGGCGGCGGCTTCAAGCAGGAGCGCTATCTCAAGCGTCACGTGCGCGCGCATCACGCGGCGTCGAGGAGCTAGCGGCGACGGGGTCTGCATGCGAGCGAGACGGGGCCGGCGACGAGTAGTGGGGCCAAACCGTAGGGTCGTTTTGCGCCCGAAGACTGGGCCCTGCTGGCCGGACCCTGCTGCCGAATGCGTTCGACCTTGGTGTGTGCGGGTTCAGTTGGCCTGTGAGACCCCGACGAGGCGAGCGAGACGCTCAGAGTCCAGACATTCACCGCCGGTCTCGCTTTGTCTTTCAGGGAGCCGCCGTCGCCGCCGCCGCCGCGCCGGGCCGGCTTAACCCGTTCCGTTCACTATCAGGTCCGAGTCGAGGCGGAAGACGACGACGACCGATTAGAGGCGGAAGACGACGACGACGACGATGGAGCTGACACGGAGTACGAACCGGCCAGACGCCGTCCGCGCGACGACGACGACGACGCCGCCGTCGAAGAGACGCTGCGCTGCTCGGAATGCGACGCCACGTTCGCGCGCAAGAAGGCGCTGAAGCGTCACGTGCTGAGCGCGCACCAGAGCGCGACGCCGACGTTGCCGACGCCGACGCCGACGACGACGAAGAAGAAGAAGCGCAAGTCGCGACTGACCGAGACGCAGCTGGCGGCGGTGGCGCGCGCGCGCGTGGTCGACGGCGACCGCGTCGTGTTCCGCTGCGAGCAGTGCGGCAAGAGCATCCTGCACCAGTTCAGCTACCTGACCCATCTGCGCATCCACACCGGCGAGAAGCCGTTCACGTGCCACGTGTGCGGCCGCCAGTTCCGCACCGCCTCGCAGCTCGTGCGCCACGTGAACGACGTGCACGAGGGCATCAAGCGGCACGCGTGCGACGTGTGCGGACGCATGTTCGCGCACGCGCGCGCACGCAACGAGCATCGGCGCACGCACACCGAGGAGCGGCCGTGCGTGTGTCACGTCTGCGGCAAGGCGTTCAAGACGAAGGCGTCGCTCTACGTGCACAACACGTTCCATCTGGACGTGTTCAAGCACCAGTGCGCGCACTGCGAGCGCCAGTTCCGGCGGCGGCAGGAGCTCAACGACCACATCATGATCCACACCGGCGAGAAGCCGTTCGCGTGCAAGACGTGCGACAAGCGCTTCCGGCAGCGACAGGAGCTCAAGCGCCACGCGTTGACTCACTCGACCGAGAAGCCCTTCGAGTGTCCCGTGTGCAAGCAGTGCTTCTCGCAGAAGCGCTACCTACGCAACCACTCGAAGACCCACAACGTCTAGCCAATCGTCGACTCCCCAAATAGCTTCGGGACGGACCGATATTACAATTACCTATACGATACTCAAGTCACGGGGTCTCTGTGAGAATCTCGGCGACTGCTGCAATGTGATGTACTTTACCTACCTTTGCCTGTCAATGTTTTAGAACGGCTTCTCTGCATGGTCTCTCCATTTGTACCATTTGCACCTCACATGGACATGATTTCGTTGATGTTGAATGCGCGCCAAGATGGGCAAGTGTCTTTGTTTATAAATGCCTTCGATGCTTGCGATGCTGAAAATAAATATTTTACTTTACCCGATGAGATGTGACGGCAAGCTAGCCCGAAGCAACGTCCTTCCAGCCGCCCGTCGACGGCGTCCTCCTTCCTCTCGGCATCCAACTCCTGTCCGGTTCGTGTCGCTTCTCCCGAGCCTTGGCTCGCAGTGCACGCATGCTTGCAAGCACGACGCCGTTGGCAACTCCATTCCACCATTCTACGGAACGAACCCGCTGCTCGATGCCCGGATTGAACTGCGTAACGCACTATTCGATGAGTCACCATTGTGGCATAAGTTAATGTAGCATTCTGCTCGAGTTCGCCTCATCTAAATAGCTGGTTGAGTTCAGCTCCCCTTTTCTAGCTGTCGCGAAAGCTGCTGTGTTTGAAATTGCAGTACAGCGCTGTAAGAATCTAGAGGCATGTTCCTCCCATTTGAAACCGTGCTGAAATTGACCGAAATCAGCCCCGTGCACAGTTCGAGCTGATGGTGCCGGTGGTTTCGTTTTGAAACTGTACAAAGCGCTGTAAGAATCTAGAGGCGTGTTCCTCCCATTTGAAACCGTGCTGAAATTGACCAAAATCAGCCCCGTGCACAGTTCGAGCTGATGGTGCCGGTGGTTTCGTTTTGAAACTGTACAAAGCGCTGAAGGAATCTAAAGGCATGTTCCTCCCATTTGAAACCGTGCTGAAATTGACCAAAATTAGCCCCGTGCACAGTTCGAGCTGATGGTGCCGGTGGTTTCGTTTTGAAACTGTACAAAGCGCTGTAAGAATCTAGAGGCGTGTTCCTCCCATTTGAAACCGTGCTGAAATTGACCAAAATCAGCCCCGTGCACAGTTCGAGCTGATGGTGCCGGTGGTTTCGTTTTGAAACTGTACAAAGCGCTGAAGGAATCTAAAGGCGTGTTCCTCCCATTTGAAACCGTGCTGAAATTGACCGAAATCAGCCCCGTGCACAGTTCGAGCTGATGGTGCCTGTGGTTTCGTTTTGAAACTGTACAAAGCGCTGTAAGAATCTAGAGGCGTGTTCCTCCCATTTGAAACCGTGCTGAAATTGACCAAAATCAGCCCCGTGCACAGTTCGAGCTGATGGTGCCGGTGGTTTCGTTTTGAAACTGTACAAAGCGCTGTAAGAATCTAGAGGCATGTTCCTCCCATTTGAAACCGTGCTGAAATCGACCGAAATCAGCCCCGTGCACAGTTCGAGCTGATGGTGCTGGTGGTTTCGTTTTGAAACTGTACAAAGCGCTGTAAGAATCTAGAGGCATGTTCCTCCCATTTGAATCCGTGCTGAAATTGACAAAAATCAGCCCCGTGCACAGTTCGAGCTGATGGTGCCGGTGGTTTCGTTTTGAAACTGTACAAAGCACTGTAAGAATCTAGAGGCATGTTCCTCCCATTTGAAACCGTGCTGAAATTGACCGAAATCAGCCCCGTGCACAGTTCGAGCTGATGGTGCTTGTGGTTTCGTTTTGAAACTGTACAAAGCGCTGTAAGAATCTAGAGGCATGTTCCCCCCATTTGAAACCGTGCTGAAATTGACCAAAATCAGCCCCGTGCACAGTTCGAGCTGATGGTGCCGGTGGTTTCGTTTTGAAACTGTACAAAGCACTGTAAGAATCTAGAGGCATGTTCCTCCCATTTGAAACCGTGCTGAAATTGACCGAAATCAGCCCCGTGCACAGTTCGAGCTGATGGTGCTTGTGGTTTCGTTTTGAAACTGTACAAAGCGCTGTAAGAATCTAGAGGCATGTTCCCCCCATTTGAAACCGTGCTGAAATTGACCAAAATCAGCCCCGTGCACAGTTCGAGCTGATGGTGCCGGTGGTTTCGTTTTGAAACTGTACAAAGCGCTGTAAGAATCTAGAGGCATGTTCCCCCCATTTGAAACCGTGCTGAAATTGACCAAAATCAGCCTCGTGCACAGTTCGAGCTGATGGTGCCGGTGGGTTCGTTTTGAAACTGTACAAAGCGCTGTAAGAATCTAGTGGCATGTTCCTCCCATTTGAAACCGTGCTGTAACTGACCAAAATCTGCAGTTCGACTTCGAGGTGATTGTACCGGTGGTTTCGTTTCGAGAGATTGGGTCATTTCGACTCTCATTACTCAAGGTTCCAATCCTCCCCGCAGTTGGGGCGTGCAGTAGAGGTCCATTGCGATGCTGCCAGTCGATGATAAGTCCAGCGGCCCGAGACGTAGAGCCCGGGCAAGCACTGGCCGGGGGGGCAGGGGCCGAGGGTAGGGCCTACAGAACGGGTTTGCTGGTTCACAGATGCGGACTGGCCGCGGTCGAGACGGCCACCTCGGCCAATTACTCGCAGCTCACGCTAATCGTGGAGTGCGTGTGCTCGCACTGCGGCCGCGCCTTCTCGCTGCGCAACGAGCTGGCCACGCACCTCACGGTCGAGCACGGCGTCAGCATCTTCCACTGCGGCGACTGCGGCAAACTGGTCGAGGGCAGCAAGGAGCGCTTCGTCAAGCACGCGCGGCGCCACCTGCTGGCCAAGGCCGAGGCCGAGGGCGTCGCGGCGGCGGCTGGGGCGGGCGACGGACGCCAGCTGTTCCCGTGCGGCGACTGCGGCAAAGAGTTCCCGCGCAAGTGCGACGTGCTGCGCCACATGGCCAAGGCGCACGCGCCGCGCCGTCACTCGTGCGCCGTCTGCACGGCCACGTTCTCGGAGAAGGCCGAGCTGGAGCGGCACCGCAAGACGCACGACGCGTACTCGCTGCTGCCCGGCGTGCTGGCCGCCGGCTCGGAGGGCGACGGCTTCCCCTGTCCCGTCTGTCCCAAGGTGTTGTCGCGCAAGCACGACCTAAAGAGGCACGTGTTTTACAGTCACAAGGCGGAATGGCCGGGCCTGGCCGTCGCGCGACCGCCGCCCGCCGCCAAGGCGCCGGAGAAGACGTCCGTCTGCCCCGTCTGCGGCCGCCTCTTCTCGCGCAAGTACGACATGGTGCGCCATCTCAAGCGGCACCCGGAGTTCGAGCAGTCCGAGCACCTGCTGGAGCAGTGCTTCGGCCCGACGGCGGCGTCGTCGTCGGCGTCGACGGCGCGCTCGAGTCCGCGCGCGCGCGAAAAGGACGCGCTGTGTCCGGTGTGCGGCCGCGAGTTCACGCGCAAGTGGGACATGGTGCGCCATCTGAAAGTGCACCCCGAGTTCGATCGGTCGCTGTTCGAGCGGCCCAGCGACGACTCGCTCGAGCAGTACTTTGCGCGCAAGGCCGACCACTCGTTCTTCCGCAAGGCCAAGCCGAAGCCGCGCGAGAACGTGCCGTGTCCCGTGTGCGGTCACGTCTTCTCGCGGCGCTACGACATGAACCGCCATCTCAAGGTGCACCCCGAGTACGACCCGTCGGCGGCGACGGCGCCGTCGCACGCGGAGCCGCCGCGGCCGCAGATGCCGATCGTGTCGGTGCCGACGCCGCAGCCGATGGCGCACGCCAATCTGATGGGCGGCCACGAGGTGGACGAGTCGCGCATCGTCTCCGCCGACGGCCAGGCGTACTTCCGGTGTCGCCATTGCGGGCAGGACTTCACGCAGCGGTACATCTTCGCGCGGCATCTGCGCATGCACTCGGAGCGGCCCTTCACGTGCCACGTATGCGGTGAGTGACACAATCACAGTCTTGACGGCTTGCACGACGCGCATGGAAGGCACTTATGACCATTAGCACTCCATTTCACGTCAACTAGGAGAGCGGGTTTGCGTCTTCCTCGAGGACCCACTGCTTTTAAAACTACCCGTATAGAGCATTTTGTCCGGCTCGGGGCATGGCTTGTGAGTTTTGAAACTCTTAGCTCGTGTCTAGCAGCAGTGGAACCACGACGAAGATATAAATCCACTCTCCTTATCAACGTGAAATGGATTAAGCTTGCATGGAGCCCAGCTTTCAATTTGCTTCAATCTTGCCCGCTCTCATTTGACTCGCATTTCAGATTAACTTTTCAAAATATCGGTTCCCTAAAAACGTCGCCGCCTTGTTTCCGGATTAATTTTGGCCTCTGCGGGCCCCAAAAATATCTTAGAAGACTCTCCTGGACCCTGGTATGCCTGAGTCTACGCCCCTGCTTGCATGAAACCAGAGATACAACCATGTGAAACCTACAGCTTGTTAGTTTACTTTCGATCTGGGCTGGAACCCGAACCTCATGTAGGGAAGCGTTTCGAGGTCGATAAATACTTTTGCTAATGGACTTTTGATTACACAACTGTTTGTTTCCCTTTTGATGTTGCAATACATTAGTTTACAAAGCGCGGTCCTTGAGTCTAAGAACGGTCGCCTAGACATTCGGCTAAACGTCCTCTGAAATGTTAGTCCCGCAGAGCATGAAGCTGATTAGCAACCCGGTATGTCAAAAAACGGGTCGGCCCTCTAAGCACATACCATACACAGTGAACTACGTTACTGTTATCGCCCACGTGGTTGGTACCTGGCCTACCAGATGCTCTTTGCGAACGAATCTTTCTGAGGACACGGCCTCATCTCAAGGGTTTATTATAACTTGTTCACTGTCCAGAGGTGTTCCTGTATGTACCATTAGTTCGATGACGTAACTATCGCTACTAGACTGCATCTCACATTCGGTGTCCGCAGCAAACCGATGGTCTACAATTAGGGGTGTGCGAATAGCGGGTTTCTCGATGCGATTCGAATATCGAATCATACATGATTGAAAAAGTCAAATATCGAATCGAATAACTCTTTTAGCACGAATAAATCGCCAAAAGTTAGAATAATCCGTCTGAAATGCGAATATTTTGCAGCAAAGTGCTTACCAGTGCAGGTGACTGTATATAGGTATACAAACCAGTCAAATTTTCAATTTATTCCTTTCTCGAATAACAAAATTTCGAAGTCGAGTAGTACGAATTGTTGAACAATCACTGTTCGAAATTTGAATACGAATAATTCGTCTCTTCCCAAAATTCGCAAACCTCTTTCTATATCTACAACGTTTCCTTCCGTACCAGGCCAATGCCCGGAGGCGCTGACTTCGGAACCATAGACACAGATAGCGACCATGTTTCGCTTGCTAGACTTGCCAGACTAGTCCGCCCCTTCGCCGCCACTGAGCCCTCGCCCCTCGCCCCTCGCCCCTCGCCCCCGCCCCTCACCGCAACTGAGCCCTCACCCCGTGCTGATTGCAGGCCTCGAGTGGCCGCAGTCGCTGCTGCCGTCGGGCCGACCGCCCAACTCTCTGCTCTCGTGCAGTGCCTGCTCGCTGATCATCTCCTCGCGGTTCCCCTCGGCGAACAACTAGCTCGCGCTGCCCCCGCTGCACTTCATCCTCTCCTAGCGACGAGTCCGCCGAGCCATCGCACGACTAACTCCTTGCTAAGCCGCCATGAAGAGCAGTGTTGTCTCGCCGAGGGGCGTTCAGCGACATTGCGCCGTGAAGGGCGCCGGACGGGTCACCCGAGTTAAGCGACACTGCGCCGTGAAGGGCGCCGGACGGGTGACCGCCGCTCGAGTTAGCCAGACTTAGATAATGCGTGTGTTAAAACTGTAGTACCTATGTCGTGTCGTAGTGACGACGGACAGAGTGCGGACTCGCCTCGACTAGCTCGTCGAAAGTGTGCTCTCTAAACGCCTCCGTGGCATTCGTGTGTCGGATCGCGTCGACGCCTGCCGGCACGCCGCGAAGACAACGACGTGGGCGTTGCGACGGCTTCGTAGCGCGCCGAGGACAGTGCCATGCGACGAGGGCGTATTTTATTACCGTATTTGTAAAAACAACTCAGTGCTCATTGCTGGATTAACAGCAAGCTCTGCAGCACGGGACTTTATTACTGCTATTGTGTCGTTGAATATTATTACTACTATTATAATTATGATTAAGATAGATTCGACAATATTTTACTTGCGTGTCTGCATTGCCGCTTGCCGTTCAGTGGCGACGCTGCTGCAAGACACGAGCCATGTGTGTGTCGAGTATTTCCAGAAATAAACCTCTTGGTCATCGAACACCACGCACTCGCTGTTCCTGTCGACCCCAGCGCTCGTCCTGGGTACCACCCGTCCACACTCCTCGTTGACGCATGGCGGACCTCCGTCCCTCGACCTACTGAGAGGGTGGACCGCGTGTCACGCCATCTGATTTCCAGGTCGACGCTGTGGAATACTGGAGTACCTAGGAAGTTGTGCCTTCACCTACAGAAGCATGCAAGAAGATGGTTGCGACGTCCCGGTGCATTTTTCCTCGTCAATACCTCAGCCTTAAGAGCAGGTCCTTCAGTCATTCACTCCCCGATCAAAGTCGATCCTCGCTCCGGGCCAAGTGTGTTTCTCTCCTCGGACAGCTTCCTGCCGAAGACCCCCGAACGACCTCGACACCAACACGCGTGCCAACTTGCACGCCTTGCAGGTGTCCGCTCTAGACGACACCGTCGCTGATGGCTTCAAAGTTGTTTTGCTAACTTTGAAGCCAAGGACTGGACAATCAGAGTGAGGGAAACCCAATCTCTCGAACTTGAAGCAGTGTCACCCACGTTCATGTCGAAATGCCTCGGACTGGGCGCTCAAGGCCAGCATCTGTTGCTTTGAAACATACTACTTCAATCTGGGATTTGAAGGCTACATAAAAGTCCCTCTGCGGTTTCCAATATTCCATTCAAATCCCAATTGGAACTAGTTGTGTTTCAAAGCCACTGCAAAATATGGGACATGACGGACATGCAAGAACTGCAGCAAGTCTCTGTAGCTAACCCGATGCCGTTCCCTTGCAGGAGTCCCCGAGCCCCGGCCGCCACCCACCACGTCGACGTCGAATGCGACTACCTCCCCGAAGTCCAAGTCGACGCCGACACCGATCTCGTGTGCCACATCTGCTACCGCTTCTTCGACAGCAACGCCGCACTGGACGACCACCTGGCCGACGCGCACCACGAGCTGATCGTGGTCGCCGCCGCCGCCGAGGAGGACGCCGTCGTCGCGGACGCCGCCAACCCACTGGCCGACGACGAGGCGCGCTACGCCGGCGTCCAGAACCGCCTGCTGAACCCGAAACACCCGCGCCGATTCGCGTGCGACCTTTGCCCGACGCGGTTCACGCGCAAGGCCGACATGCAGAAGCACCGCGCCAAGCACGACACGCTCTGGCGACGCGACGGCGACGGCGACGGCGACGTCTGGCAGCCGCTCGTCGTCGTCCCCGGCGAGCGCGTGCGCAGAAGACAGTTCAAGCAGCCCGCCGCGCACGCGTGCGCCGACTGCGGCAAACGCTTCGTGCGCCGCTTCAACCTGTTGCAACACCGCGAGACGGTGCACGGCTCCCCCGACGCCCCCACCCCCGCCCCCGACGACCGCGTCGACGCCTTCATGTGCGCCGAGTGCGGCGACGTGTTCACGGCGGCCGCCGAGCTGCACGCGCATCGCCGCGAGCAGCACGACGTCGACAACGACGACGACGACGACGTGGCGGCGACCGCGACAATGCCGGCGACCGAACACAACGCCGCGTTCCGGCCGCTCTACCCGTGCGACGTGTGCGGCAAGACGTTCTACGCCAGCGCGGCCATGCTGCGTCACCGCCTGGCCGCGCACCCCGACGAGCCGCCACTGGTGGCGCCCGACGTACCGCCACTGGTGACGCCCGCCGCCGGGACGCCACCGAGCGTCGCGACGCCACCGAGCGTCGCGACGTCGTCCAACGCGTCCAAGGCGTACCAATGCGACGCCTGCGCCGCTGCGTTCTCGCGCAAACACGACCTCGAGCGCCACATGACCGCACTGCACAGCGCCGGCGCGCCGACCGACCGCACGCCGCCGCCGCCGCCACTGGCCGGGCGCACCGTGCGCAAGCGCGCGTACAAGCCGCGCACGCTGCGCGTCTACACGGACGCCGAGCGCGCGCAGCTCGCCGCCGCCGAGGTCGCCGTCGACGGCCGTGCCTACTACCGGTGCGCGCTGTGCGCCCGCCACCTGCGCACCAAGTACGCGCTCGTCACGCACATGCGCACGCACTCGGGCGCCAAGCCGAGCGTGTGCCACGTGTGCGGCAAGGCGTTTCGCTGCGACGAGCAGATGCAGCGCCACGTCGGCGAGGTGCACGACAAGCGCAAGGACTGTCTGTGTCCGGTGTGCGGCCGCGGATTCGCCAACCCCAACACGCGCAACGAGCACGTGTACACGCACTCGCTGGAGCGCACCTTCGTCTGTCACGTGTGCGGCAAGGCGTTCCGGTCCAACGGCACTCTGCGCGTGCACTATCGCTTCCACTCGGACGACTTCCCCTATCTGTGCGCGGTCTGTCCGAAGCGGTGTCGCACGCGCCAAGCGCTGCGCAACCACGGCCGCTCGCACACCGGCGAGCGCGCATGCGTGTGCACGCACTGCGGCAAGGGCTTCAAGACGGGCACTGAGTTGAGACGGCATTGCGACATCCACACCAAGACACACGAGCGGTTCGAGTGCGCCGCGTGCAACAAGTTCTACGCGCAGAAACGCTATCTGCGCAATCATCTGCGGCTCAGTCACGGCGTGCGCGGGCATTGGTCGGGTGACCAATGAGGTGGGGGCTCGCTCGGACTCTACCAATGAGGTGGGCGCTCGCTCGGACTCGACCAATGAGGTGGGCGCTCGCTCGGACTCGACCAATGAGGTGGGGGCTCGCGCGGACTCGACCAATGAGGTGGGGGCTCGCTCGGACTCGACCAATGAGGTAGGGGCTCGCTCGGACTCGACCAATGAGGTGGGGGCTCGCGCGGACTAGACCAATGAGGTGGGCGCTCGCTCGGACTCTACCAATGAGGTGGGCGCTCGCTCGGACTCGACCAATGAGGTGGGGGCTCGCGCGGACTCGACCAATGAGGTGGGGGCTCGCGCGGACTCGACCAATGAGGTGGGGGCTCGCGCGGACTCGACCAATGAGGTGGGGGCTCGCGCGGACTCGACCAATGAGGTGGGGGCTCGCGCGGACTCGACCAATGAGGTGGGGGCTCGCGCGGACTAGACCAATGAGGTGGGGGCTCGCTCGGACTCGACCAATGAGGTGGGGGCTCGCGCGGACTCGACCAATGAGGTGGGGGCTTGCGCGTACTCGACCAATGAGGTGGGGGCTTGCGCGTACTCGACCAATGAGGTGGGGGCTCGCGCGGACTCGACCAATGAGGTGGGGGCTCGCGCGGACTCGACCAATGAGGTGGGGGCTTGCGCGGACTAGACCAATGAGGTGGGAGAACGCTCGGATTAGACCAATCGGCGTGTGGTTCTATCTGCTGTGTTGTGCGTGGTGAACCAATCTATTGGTGGAGAAGTAGAGAGGCTGCCTTTTTGTGCTAAACCAATCTATTGGTGGAGAAGTAGAGAGGCTGCCTTTTTGTGCTAAACCAATCTATTGGTGGAGAAGTAGAGAGGCTGCCTTTTTGTGCTGTACCAATCTATTGGTGGAGAAGTAGAGAGGCTGCCTTTTTGTGCTGTACCAATCTATTGGTGGAGAAGTAGAGAGGCTGCCTTTTTGTGCCTTACCAATCTATTGGTGGAGAAGTAGAGAGGCTGCCTTTTTGTGCTGTACCAATCTATTGGTGGAGAAGTAGAGAGGCTGCCTTTTTGTGCCGTACCAATCTATTGGTGGAGAAGTAGAGAGGCTGCCTTTTTGTGCTGTACCAATCTATTGGTGGAGAAGTAGAGAGGCTGCCTTTTTGTGCCTTACCAATCTATTGGTGGAGAAGTAGAGAGGCTGCCTTTTTGTGCCGTACCAATCTATTGGTGGAGAAGTAGAGAGGCTGCCTTTTTGTGCTGAACCAATCTATTGGTGGAGAAGTAGAGAGGCTGCCTTTTTGTGCCGTACCAATCTATTGGTGGAGAAGTAGAGAGGTTTCCTTTTTGTGGTGAACCAAGCTATTGGTGGAGAAGTAGAGAGGATAGGAACTGATGACAAGTGTAACCCGTGTGTTAGATATAATATGTTTGGTAGGGGTGTCCCTGAACTCGGTCACTTGTTACTACCACACTTTGGTGTGTGAGCCATCTATGCTAACACTGCGTAAACTGTGCATGAACAATGCATAAACTGAGGTATGCCCTCAATGATACAAAGTCTATTACATAAACAGGTAATAAACATAATTCTACAATCCGTTTCTCTTCATCTGTTGTCTGTCACGGCGTGCTGTTTCCTTGTGCAACCGAGTTAACCCTGCTGTGGTTGGAGGATATCACAAGGGAAATGGTATCGCAAGATCAACGTCCGACCCAATATCTCCATCCCCGCTAACTCTTAGCGAACATCGCATTCGCTTTTGAAAATTACTGTATGGAACTGTATGATTTCAATGCTAAATAAGAGTATCACCAACGAGACCTTTAGCATTCAAATCCTAGTTTGAGATAGTTGTGTTTAAAAACTATAGTGCTAAAGATGGGAAATAGTAGACATGAGTCTAAGAAATTACAACGCATCAACTCTTTACCTATATGTGTCACTCGCTACACCAGAGCCGAGCACGCCGAGTTTACAAGCCGTTTGTGTCTTGCAGATCGCCTCCGCCCCCGCCCCCCGAGCCCCCCAAACGCCCCCGTCCGACGTTCACGTGCGCGTGCTGCCAGCGCGCGTTCACACGCAAGCACGACCTGGCACGCCACGTGCGTCGCCGTCTCGCCCGGGTCGACGCCGTCGCCGTCGAGCTCCCCGTGCCCCCTGAACGCCCCCACCCGTCGCCCGCCGTCGCCGCCACCACCGCGTTCCCGTGCCCCGAGTGCGGCCGCGCGTTCCGCCATCGCGCGTCGCTCGGCGCGCACCTGCGCCACGTGCACCGCGGCGTGCGCGCGCACGCGTGCCCCGTGTGCGCGCGCAGCCTGGCGACGGCGCGTGCGCTCGCCGACCACCGCGCGACGCACGGCGACGCACGCACTCTCGTGTGCGAAACGTGCGGTAAACGCTTCAAGACGCGCGCGGCGCTGTTCACGCACGCCAAGTTCCACCGGGCCGTGCACGAGTTTGCGTGCGTCGCGTGCGGCAAGGGCTTCCACATGCGTGCGGCGCGTGACGCGCACGTGCGCACGCACACCGGCGAGCGGCCGTTCGCGTGCGCAGCGTGCGGCAGGGCGTTTCGCACGGGCGCGCAGCGGGCGCGACACGAGCGCGTGCACGCGTGCGCGGCCGTGACGTGCGCGTGCGCCGAGTGCGGCAAGGAGTTTGCGCAGCAGCGCTACTTGGCGGCGCATCGGCGGCGGGTGCACGCGACTGCGCCGTGAAGGATGTTGGCTCCCAAGGTCACGAAGATGGTTCGTCCAGTGTTGAAAGTGTGAAGCGTGTGGCTCGTAGTGATCCAAGTCTGCGCTCGGAGTGCTCAAGAGTTGCTGTCTGGTACATAGGTGCTGGAAGATGAAGCTGTCTGCGTCCCTTTGCGCCTCTGGAACATGATGCTCCCCCAGGAGGGCCCAGCCTGAGTGGTGGGGTTAAATTTGCTAGCACCTGTTGACAGGGTCCACCTGACGCTTGAAGGTCTCTGCTCCGACATTCAACAACACCTTATCGCTGGTGCTTTTCCCATGCGCCGAGGTGCCCCTTAGCACCGAAGAAGACCCGACTTCCAGCTAACCCACGGCAGCCCCGTTGTCATTGCAGGACCTCCTCCAGTGCCTCGCCCCGTCGGGGCGTCGAACCCAGCGCGTCGCCGGCCGGCCGCGGCCTCGACGCGGACACCGAACCGCCGAGTGCCGAGGACGGACTCGACGGCGAAGACTGGGACACGGCGGGCGAACAGGCGGCGTCCGAGCGCCTCGAAGACCCGGCACCGAAGGCCAAGCGACGCCGAGCGACCACGAAACAAGGCGCGGACGCCGCAAGGCTCAAGACCGCGCGCGTGTCGAGCAAAGACCGAGCCCGACCGTCCAAGACCGAGCCGACGGGACCGCGCGCCAAACGCCCAAAGTCCAGTCCCGTGTCCAGTGGCGGCGTCCCGCCCGCGCCGCTGCAGTGCTCCACCTGCCTGCGCCACTTCGCGCGCAAAGAGTCGCTGCGCACGCATCAGCGCACGCACACCAAGGAGCGGCCGTTCACGTGCCACGTGTGCGGCAAGAGTTTCGCGCAGTCGACGGGGCTGCGCTACCACCTCAAGCACGTGCACGCCGGCGTCAAGGAGCACGCGTGCGACCTGTGCGGCCGCGCGTTCGCGATGAAGGCCGCGCTGGAGGACCACCGCCGCACGCACACCGGCGAGCGGCCGTACGTGTGCGCGGCGTGCGGCAAGGCGTTCAAGTCGAAGGCGTCGCTGTACATCCACGGTCGGACGCACACTGGCGTGTTGGCGCACGCGTGCGCGGTGTGCGCGCGCCGGTTTCGTTGGCGGCAGCAGTTGTTGGCGCACGAGACGACGCACACGGGCGAGCGGCGACATGTGTGCGGTGTGTGCGGGAGGGCGTTTGCCGTGCGTAACGACTTGACGCGGCACGCGACGGTGCACAGCGAGGCGAGGCCGTTCGCGTGCGGTCGGTGTCAGGCTACGTTTGCGCAGAAACGGTATCTGAAGGGGCACGTTAGGAGTCGACACGGTGCGGCAAAGGACGAGGTCGATGACCAAGGGGAGGGCGTTGTCGCCTTGTAGGGTGGCCGCCAACGTCGCTGGGGTTCCAGTGGGCCGTTATTTGGTTACATGCTTTGGAACCAATCCATGACATTTGATTCCATGTTTTGCTTCCATGTTTTGCCTTCAATAAAACAAATATAATCACGCCTACAGACTATTTTGTAAAAATACTTGTGCGCATGCTATTCGCCTATAAGTAAGAATTCATACATCCGTTTTGTTCCTGATTTTTCTTTTATTATGGTTAATGAACAGTGAACGTTGGGCTGTTTCGAAGTACGGCCTTGACATGAGCAATTCTTGGAAAATATTGTTAAATTGATATGTGGTTTACTCATGAAAAGGCATCTGCTGAAAGAAAGCCGATATGGGCTGTACCTATACCTATCATTTCTCTGGTTTGATGAGTGGAATGCAAAGTGACTTGCTGTGTATTGTGAGTATGATCTTGCCGATATGGTGATGTACCTATGATCTTGGTGAGATGTGATCTTGTGTTGTATGGTCTTGGTGAGATGGTGATCTTGTGTTGTATGATCTTGGTGAGATGGTGATCTTGTGATGTATGATCTTGCCGATATGGTGATCTTGCGTTGTATGATCTTGGTGAGATGGTGATCTTGCGTTGTATGATCTTGGTGAGATGGTGATCTTGTGATGTATGATCTTGGTGAGATGGTGATCTTGTGATGTATGATCTTAGTGAGATGTGATCTTGCGTTGTATGATCTTGGTGAGATGTGATCTTGCGTTGTATGATCTTGGTGAGATGTGATCTTGCGTTGTATGATCTTGGTGAGATGTGATCTTGCGTTGTATGATCTTGGTGAGATGTGATCTTGCGTTGTATGATCTTGGTGAGATGGTGATCTTGCGTTGTATGATCTTGGTGAGATGGTGATCTTGTGTTGTATGATCTTGGTGAGATGGTGATCTTGCGTTGTATATGATCTTGGTGAGATGGTGATCTTGCGTTGTATGATCTTGGTGAGATGGTGATCTTACGTTGTATGATCTTGGTGAGATGTGATCTTGTGTTGTATGGTCTTGGTGAGATGGTGATCTTGTGTTGTATGATCTTGGTGAGATGGTGATCTTGTGATGTATGATCTTGCCGATATGGTGATCTTGCGTTGTATGATCTTGGTGAGATGGTGATCTTGCGTTGTATGATCTTGGTGAGATGGTGATCTTGTGATGTATGATCTTGGTGAGATGGTGATCTTGTGATGTATGATCTTAGTGAGATGTGATCTTGCGTTGTATGATCTTGGTGAGATGTGATCTTGCGTTGTATGATCTTGGTGAGATGTGATCTTGCGTTGTATGATCTTGGTGAGATGTGATCTTGCGTTGTATGATCTTGGTGAGATGTGATCTTGCGTTGTATGATCTTGGTGAGATGGTGATCTTGCGTTGTATGATCTTGGTGAGATGGTGATCTTGTGTTGTATGATCTTGGTGAGATGGTGATCTTGCGTTGTATATGATCTTGGTGAGATGGTGATCTTGCGTTGTATGATCTTGGTGAGATGGTGATCTTACGTTGTATGATCTTGGTGAGATGTGATCTTGTGACGAATGTGAGCGTTGAGAGTTGAAGCAATTACAGCACACGTCATGTTTTGAACACAGCGTCTCATTATTTAGCGTCACGCCTGTAAACCTTAGGCCACCCGAAAACGCCACGAGGATCCGGCGTCGACGTCGACGTCCAGAGCGAGCGCCGAGCGTCTGACAACGGAGTCCTCGCGTCGCCAGCGAGTGCGAGCATTCCAGCCCGTGCCGTGGGGACGGCGTTGTCGATGCAATCCGGGCCTAGCGTAGACTCCATATCCCTCCCACCCTCCCCGTCCCCGTCCCGGTCCCAACCTAGTCTCGTCTGGCCGAGGCTGGACACCCACTGTCGGAATGATACCACGCGATGCGACAACATTCGGGGCAAGGGACACTTCTATCTGCAAGCAAGTCGCACGGCAGACAGTCACAAGACACAGACTCACACGAAGAGAACTATTTCAACACCGGGATTCGAATGCTAAATAAATGTATCGCTGGTTTCCTCGCGTTTCGTAACTAGCATATGCTACGAAACGTCGGGAAACTAGTGAGACTTTTGATTTAGCATTCAAATCCCAGTTTGAAATAATTGTTTGAAAACCAGCGCTAAATAGCTGCGATTGTGTAACTTTATTTCGTTCGATTTGGCTCGAAATCACTCGATTTCAAATCACTGCCCCCGTGTGAAACCATAGGCAGTGATATGAAAAGCGAATGGTTTTGAAACCACAAAGTTACACAATCGCTCTCCATGGGACATGGTAGCCATGAGTCTAGGAGATTAAATGCCCCGAATGGAGCGTGCAACGTGGCAGCTTCCAGCTGATGGGTGTCTAGCCTCGACATCATCGGCAGTGTGTATCGTCTGCCCGCACCCGACCCCAGCTAACAGCGACGTCTCATTCGCAGGTCCGCGGTCGCCGTCGCCGCCCTGCCGCTATACGAATGCGACGCGTGCCACCTGTGCTTCACCGAAAAGCACGCGCTGCGCACGCACTTGCGCACGGCGCACGCCACCGAGTGCGCGTGCGTCGACTGCGGCAAGTTGCTGGCGTCGCTCGCCAGTCTGCGCTTCCATCGCGCGCTGGTGCACGGCCGCGACGCCCACGCCCTCCTGGAGGCCGCGCAGACCGACAACCACGTGTGCGTCGCGTGCCAGCTCGGCTTCGCCACCGCCGACGCGTTCGCGCGCCACCGCCTCGAACACCACGCCGCCGCCGCCGAGGAGGAGGGCGACGATGAGGAGGACGCCGTCAAGCAGGACCACGTCGGCGTCGCGGAGGGCTTCGACTGCGCGCTGTGCGACGGCGAACCGTTCGCGTCGGAGCGCGCGCTCGTCGCGCACATGACGTCCGCGCACGCGCAGAACCGGCCGTTCCAGTGCGACGAGTGCGACGAGGCGTTCTACCACTGTCGCGCGCTGCTGCGTCACAAGGCCGACGGCCACGGCGCCCCCGAGGACGCCGTCGTCGCCGTCGCCGCCGTCGCCGTCGCCGAGCCGGGTGGCGCTTTGACGTGCGACTACTGCGCGGCCGTGTTGCCCGACGCCGCCGCCCTGCTCGAGCACGGCCAGGCGGAGCACGCGCTGCGCGTGATCGAGGGCCAGCACTTCTTCACGTGCGCCCAGTGCGACCTGAGCTTCCTCGACTTCGCCGTGTACGAGTGCCACGCGGACGAGCACGCCGAGCGCGGCTCGCTGGACGACGAGAACGTGACGTACAAGTGCGACGTGTGCGGCGCCATCTTCCTCAACTACAAGGGCATCGTGGCGCACGTGAAGAAGGCGCATCCCGGCTGCCGCATCGCCAATCTGCCGTGCAACAGGTGCAGCGCGAGCTTCGCGAGTCGCGCGGCGTTGCGCGACCACCGCCGGGTCGCGCATCCGGGCGCGGTCGCCGCGACGCTCGCCGCCGCCCGGCCGAACGCCGCCGGCGACTTCGAGTGCGGCGAGCCGGCGTGCGGCAAGGCGTATGCGTCCGCGCACGGCTTGGCGCAGCACGTCAAGAAGTTCCATCGCCGCGACCGCTCGCTCAAGTACCCGTGCGAGCTGTGCGACAAGACGTTCACCACGGTCTACTCGCGGGCGTCGCACATGTCCACGCATACCGGCGAGCTCAATCATCAGTGCGAGCTGTGCTCGAAGGCGTTCCGACTCGGCTCCAGTCTCAAGGAGCATCTGCTCACGCACACCGATCTCATGCCCGAGGAGTGCTACGTCTGCGCGAAACGCTTCCGCAAGAAGACGGCGCTGCGCACGCATCTGCGCGTGCATACTGGCGAGCGGCCGTATCCGTGCGAGATCTGCGGCCGGCGTTTCCGGCAGAGCGGCGACCGCAACAAGCATCGCAATAATGTGCATCGGCTCACGGTCAACTTGAAGATGGAATAGGGTGGCGTTGGGGTCTGCTGGACTCTGTTTCTCGTTGGGAAGGAGAGTGGATTTGCGTCTTCGTCGAGGACCCACTGCTGCTAGACACGAGCCAAGAGTTTCAAAACTCACAAGCCATGTCTTTTTGTCAAGCCAGAGCCTTTTTGTCCGTCTCGAAACATGGCCTGTGAGTTTTGAAACTCTTGGCTCGTGTCTAGCAGCAGTGGGTCCTCGAGGAAGATGCAAATCCACTCTCCATCTCCACGTGAAGTGGAGTTCAGTTTGGGAAGACGATAGAGGGAGTTGGTTTAGGTGTTAGAAGTTGGTATTGAGTCATTAAGTAGCCGCCACTCCTTGGAGTAAAGGAGTGGCGGCGGCGTTTACCAGGGACTTTGCTTTGTCCCTTTACCACTGGTTGTTTTGTTACATTGTCATACTAATGTTAGCGCTGTAATGCAATATGTCCGCGCGTATATGACGTGTATTTAAGTTAATAGTGTTGTCCCTTCGTTTCGAAGCGAACGCAAGGTTGATTGTCCCTATTGAAGCAAATAGGGACAAGGAGGAAACGCTAGGAGCTCGTTTCGCCACGGATGACATGCTTCACGAAGCGATGCTTTGGTTGACTAGTTTGGTGTCAACACAGCAGTCTTGCAGTTGCACTGGGAGTATATGAGATTTGTGCCTGAATTGTATGGAGGGCGTTTGCCATGCTTCTGTCGCTATACAACGTGATCCTTCGTGTAAGATGCAGATGATTAAACGATGCTAAGCGTGTTGTAAAGTTAAGTCATTCAATAAACCAATGATTCGTCCAGTTCACTCGGTTCTCAAGTTTTCTGTATGTATTCTTGTGCAATCTACTTTGTGTGTGTGACCTTGAGTCATAAGCATTTCTCAACCCCCTTCGCAGCTGAATGCTCAACAAATGCTAAATCAGCTAGACAGCCACGATGGGTCCTGGCCCCATTCACGCGGAATAGGGACCTGACTAATAACAGGGCCAACTGCGCAAATCGCCCGCATCGTGCGTTTTATGTGTTTACCCAATGATGGTCATACAACTTCCGGTCGCTCCATGGACTTGTTTTTGGCTCCGAATGTATTTAACTCTGTTTGGGCATTACGAAAATAAAAACACTTATGCGACATAGCGTCTGGAAGGGGTTACCAAACCCCTTGCTGTGTCGGGTTGCCTTTCGGGCCCATCGAGGAGCCGACGACTAACGGCTAACTGCGCGTTCTGTTTTTCAGCGCCAAGCCCCCAATGTCCCCGTCGTCGCCCCCGTCGTCGCCCCCTGTCGAGCCCCCGTCGTCGTCGTCGTCGTCTTCGTCACCCCCATTCACTTGCCAGGACTGCAACAAGTCGTATCTCTATGCCACGCCCTACCGCAAGCACCGCCTCCAACACCGACAAGCCCCGCCCACGTACCCCTGTCCCCACTGCGCCGGCGCGTTCGCCTCGCGCGGCGCCCTGCGCAGCCACGCCCTCTGCCACGCCCCTTCGCGCGCGCACGCCTGCGCAGTGTGCGCTGCGCGCTTCAAGCTGCGCAGGAACCTGCGCGCGCACGAGCGCAGCGTGCACGGCGATGACGTCACGCGCACGCGGCCGACGCTGCACTGCGTCGACTGCGCGCGCACCTTCGTGTCGGCGCAGCGTCTTGCGCAGCACGCCGACTTCCACGTGGGGCGTCGCGGCGTCGAGTGCGCCGTCTGCGCGCGCGTCTTCTTCGACGTCCACGCGCTCAGACGCCACGTCGTCGCCCGCCACACGGAGGCGTTTCACTGCCTCGCGTGCGGCGCGCGCTTCGCAGAGCGCAGCGCACTGGCGGCGCACGCGCAGACGCCGTGCGCGGCCAGGGCCGAGACGTACGCGTGCGCGGAATGCGGCGCGGGCTTCCGGCGCAAGGCGTCGCTAGCCGCGCACGTGGACGCGCGCTGCGCCGTCCTTGCTGCGCACGCGCCGTCGAGCGCGCCGAGCCGCGCGTGTCGCGGATGCCGTGCCGTGCTCGACACCAAGGAGGCTCTGACCGCGCACGCGTGTCCGCGCACGCGCGGCGACGTCGTCGGCGCGTTCGCGTGCGCAGAATGCGCCAAGGTGTATCGACGCAAGCGCGCGCTCGTCGCGCATCTGCGCAGTCGCCACCTCGGCGCGTGTCACGTGTGCGCCACGTGTGGGGGGCGTTTCGCCAGCTCGGGCGCGCTGCGCACGCACGCCAGTGTGCATTCCGGCGAGAGGGCGTTCACGTGCGCCGTGTGCGGCAAGGGGTTCCGCACGGCGGGGGCGTTGAGCGGGCATGGACGCACGCACGACGCCGTCATGGCCGTGCGGTGCGCGGTGTGCGGCAAGGGCTGTCGACACAGGGGGGCGTTGAGGGTCCACTTGAGGGTGCATTCAGGGGAGAGGCCCTACGGGTGTCACGTGTGTGACAAGAGGTTCACACAGGCGGGGGACAGGAACAAGCACGTGAGGAGGCTCCATGGATGTCTGCCCCGGAGGATCGACGGACAGGGCAGGGAATGTCACGGGCAACGGAGAAATGCCGATGCCGAATAACAAGAACTTTTTCTATCCGAGCGCTCGTCCACGGCCTTCCAATAGTGGATTGTCTCCCAACGCTCTTACGGCACGAATCTAGAAGACTGTGAAGAATAGCCAACTCGAATTGATATTTGAAATTTGAAATCGGAATATTGGACAAGTACATAGCACTAACCTGTGCCTCGTTTTAGTGCGACACCCAAACGATGTTGGTACCAGTAAGAATTATATACGTGTGAACCTTTTTCTCTGGATGCCTAAAAGTTTTATTTGCTTGATCTCATGTTGCGAGCTTCTTCTTCGACATTATCGAATGTTGCATGATAAGGCTTGTACATTTATCAAATGACTGCGTGTATGTTAGGAGGAATTCGATCTATCAACAGAAATAAACCAGCCTATAACGCGCCCGATGCCGTATCCTTCTTTGTCCCACGACGACGAACCCCGATCCGAGCGCCCGTTCCCACGCCGCCTCCACCTCGACACCACCCCGCTAACCGACGTCTCATTTCAGCGCGGTCGACGTCGCGCCTCCCGCTCGCCCGCCCGCCGTCGTTGTCGTCGACCCCGTAGTGGCCGTCAAACAAGAGCCGCCGGCCGACGCCGAGCCGTGGTCCCCGGACGCCTCCAGCCAAGACGACGCCGTCGACGTCAAGTCTGCAGTCGCCCGCCGCGTGTACACAAACACCGCTCGCCGATCGGCGCCGTTCGCACCGACCCTGAAAGGCGTCATCTCGCACTTCACGTGTCGCCACCAGGAGGGTCACGGCCTCGTCTACCACTGCAACGCATGCGCGCGCAACTTCCTCTTCGGCAACATCGGCCTGCATATGCGCTTCGAGTGCGCAAAGGACGCGCACACATACGAGGGCGATCCGCCGCCCGCCGCCGTCCAACGCCAGCTGCTGAACCCGCACAAAGACCCCGACGCCAGAGTCAACATCTCGACAACGTTGGACATCGACTTGCCGCCGGCGGCGTCGGCGTCGAGCAAGCCCGCCTATCAGCGCGTGCCCCGTTGGGCGATCGACGAGACGTCGTTGTCCGAACTGCGCGCGCGCTATCCGCTGCTCGTGGCCGGCGCCAACCTGCCCGTCGACCACGCCGACTACACGCGCGCGCTGCCCGCGGCCGCGTACGCCGACAGCGTGCCGGTCGCCGCCGAGGTCGAGGTGGTCGCCGTCGACGCGACCGTCGGCGGGCAGCCGACCAAGACGACGCCGGCGTCGAGGGTCAGCGCCGCGCTGCCCTGCCGCAACACGACAGTGCAGCAGCTGTTCAAGCGACCGGCCGCGGCACAAGGCCAAGTGCCCGTCAAGCGACCGACGTTGACGACGCCGACCCCCGCGCGACGCCGCGAGCCCCGCGTCCGGTGCAAGTACTGCAAACGCCGCTGGTTTACCGATTCGCGCAAGCGCGCGGCGCACGAGGCGGCGCACGAGGCGCATGCGTGCACAATGTGTGACGTCATGTTGCCGTTGGCGACGAGCGCCGAGGCGCACGTGAATCGCCTCCACCACCCGAAGCCGCGCAAAGTGTACAAGTCCCCGCCGTGTCCGTGTCTCTGCGCCGAGTGCGGTCTGACCTTCACGCACCGCGACAAGCTCAAGCGCCACCTGGTGCGCGCGCACGAGCCCAAGCGGCACGCGTGCGCCCAGTGCGACTTCCGCACGGCTACCAAGAAGAACCTCGTGGTGCACGTGATGATCCGGCACGAGCACAACAAGCCGTTCGTGTGCGAGCACTGCGGCCTGCGGCTAGTCAACCGGTCGGCGCTCAACACGCATCTGAAGCGGCACGCCGACACACGGCCGCACGCATGCGCGCGCTGTCCGGCGACCTTCAAGGAGGCGCGCTCGCTCAAGGCGCACACGGTCTCGTTTCACCAAGTGGCCGTGCCGGGCGTCGTGTGTCTGCGCTGTCCGGTCTGCGCCAAGCTGTTCAACGACCGGCCCAAGTTCGAGGACCACGCCAACATGCACAGCGGCGCGCGGCCGCACCAGTGTCCGCTGTGCCCGAAGGCGTTTCGCACGCGACACACGCTCTTCCAGCACAAGCAGCGGCATCAAGACAAGAGCGACGCGCTGCCCGTGCCGCTGCCGTGCACCATGTGCGACCGCACGTTCGTGACGGCCAAACGCCTCGGCGACCACACGCGCTCCGTGCACCGCGACCACGTCGTCGGCCCGAAGGCGTTCAGCTGCGGCCAGTGCGACGCGCTGTTCCACACCAAGGCGGGCGTCGTGACGCACATCCGCTACGCGCACGCGTTCGACCGCGCGGCCGGCGATCCGCCCGATGTGGCGCGCACGCCTGCGCTTGCCGCGCGCGTGCGCTGTTCACGCTGCAAGCGGTGGTTCCCGCGCGGCGTCGCCTACGACCGGCATCGGCTGGAGGCGCACGGCGTGCGCGCGCAGACGCTCGCGTGCATGGTGCTGGCGTGCGGCCGCGTGTTCGAGACGGCGCGCGCACGCAAGGCGCACTACGCGCACGCGCACGACCCGGCGGCGCCGACGCGCTGCTTCCAGTGCGGCCACCGCGCCGTCAGTCTGGCGAAGATGGTGACGCATTGGCACAACGCGCACGCGCCGGCGCGGCGCCGCCAGCAGCCGCCGTGCGTCGTGTGCGGCAAGGTGTTTCTGGGCACGACGTCGCTGCGGCAGCACATGCAGACGCACGAGGAGAAGACGCTGGCGTGTCGTCAGTGCGGCGCCATGTTCCATCGACCTGTTGATCTGCGCAAGCATTTGGAGACGCGGCACGAGATGGCCGTGCTCGAGTATCTGCCGTGTCGCTTTTGCGCGCGCCGCTTTGCGGACGTCGGGGCACGGGCCGAGCACGAGGCTCAGCTTCATCCGGCGAAGCAGCGAGCTCAGCTGCAATAGGCAAAGCACGAACCTCAGCTGCACTGGAATGAAGCAGTGAGCTCAGCTCCACTAGGCAAAGCACAAAGCTCAGAGTCACTGGAATGAAGCATGAAATTTAGCTTCACTGAGCCGAGCTAGCTTGACTTGGACCTGACTGGGAGAACAATCCGGTCGATCTTTATCATACTCTTAGTTTTCATTTAGACACACCTTTATTTCGTTTGCTCTTCATTTAATTTGGCCATGTTTTGATTCCGTCTTTGGTCCATGTGACGTTCATTATGATTTGTCCATGGTTCAACTCGTTCCGACTGCGGTAGAGTCCAACGTACGTTGATGTGCCCCTTCCAAGGCGCCGTACTGTACAGTGATTTACACCCTTTTGGCCCGTTGGTCGATTTGGTAGATCCTTGTCACCGTGCCCGTTTGTACTACGCGACTTTGTCATCATTGCCCGACTCGGTCGAAGCACTTGGCCGTCCTCGACGGATCCAGTCTCCTCTGCAGAAGTGACAAGGCACTCGCGAATGCGTGCTCGCAACATTCACATTTTCTTGTAGCAGTCAACGACCACTTTAAGGTTAGAAGCGTTACCAACTCACAGCATCGAGTATTAATTCTAGTGGATTTCTAATGGAAACATTGTAACACTGTTTTCTGCGTCATTAAACCGTTGAAAGATATCGCCATTGACGACGTTCATCCGCCAATGCCCTGTGTGCCGTTCTCTCCCGAATTCCCGCGACAGAGTCCCCGACTCCTTGCCTCCCCGGAGCCCGCCAGCACCCCAGCAGTCGCCGCCGCCGGCCACACACGTAAGCGTCCACGAACTGCAAAGCAACTCAACGCGCGCCAGTGCGCAGTCTCAGTGGTCTCACGACTAACCGTGGTCTCCTTTGCAGTCCGCGTGCGTCGACCTGCACCGTGCGCATGGCCTTCAAGTCGTACGTGCCCACCTCGCTGCTCTACCAACTGCGACCCTCCGACCCGGGTCCCCGTCGTCGCGGTCAAGGACCCGCCCCCGACATCGTCGCGCACATCCAGGCGAAACGCATCGCCGGCAAGGTCCTCTACGCGTGTCTGCTCTGTCGCCACGACTTCACGCACACCCACCTGCTGCACCATCTCACGCGACAATGCGCGCCCAACGCCCCCGCCCCGGACGCCGCCCCTGTTGAGCCGAGGACGCCGTTGGCCATCGTCGGCCACGTGCACAGCACGCACGAGAAGCGCGGCATCGTGTGGTACGCGTGCACCGAGTGCCGCGAGAGCTTCGCCGTGTGCGACCTGTCGCGCCACCTGTTGCGCGAGTGTCTGACGCGCGGCGCAGAGTCGCGTGCGCCGTACGCGCCCGGTGGCGCGCGCGCGTCGGCGCCCAACGTGGGGCACGTCAAGGCCGTGCGCCGGCGCGGCGTGGTCGCGTTCGAGTGCCGCGCGTGCGCGAACGCGTTCGAGGTCGCCGAGTTTTGGCGGCACGCTGCCAAGCTGTGTCTCGTGAAGGCCGTGCAGCCTGTGGTCACGGCCAGGCCGATGATTACCTGCCCCGAGCCGCCTCTTCCCACGGTCACTGAGTCCAAGGTCACTGAGTCCAAGGTCACTGAGTCCAAGGTCACTGAGGCCAAGGTCACGGAGTCTGAAGTACCGCGTTCTGAGGCCTCGCAAAGCAAAGTCATCGCCGCTGAGATCACCTTCCCCAAGTGTCCGTACGGGGATCCCGAAGTCACGGTCTCGACACGTCCGGATCACGCGTACGCCAAGGCGGTCTCGTCCTTTGTTGCCCAAGCGCCCGAAGCTCCCAATCCCAAAGCTCCCAATCCCAAAGCTCCCAATCCCAAAGCTCCCAATCCCGAAGCTTCGAATCCCGAAGCATCGAATCCCAAAGCGTCCAACCCCGAAGCGTCCAACCCCGTAGCGTCCAACCCCGAAGCTCCCAATCCCGAAGCTACGAATCCCGAAGCTTCGAATCCCGAAGCGTCCAACCCCGAAGCGTCCAACCCCGAAGCGTCCAACCCCGAAGCGTCCAACCCCGAAGCGTCCAACCCCGAAGCCCGGCATCCTCCCAGCAGCCAGCGCTTCGGCCTGCTGCTCACGACGGCGGCGGCCATCAACGGCACGACCGGACCCGACGGCGACGCCCTCGTGTTGACGTTCACCTCGCAGCCGGGCGCGTCGACCCCAACGCCTCCCCCGCCGCGCGCCAAGCAGGGCGTCGCGACGCCGTGGAGACGGCGCCGCGCCGCCGCGGTCGCCGAACGCCGGCGCCTGCGCGACGCGGCACGCGAAGCCTCGCGCCTCGACAACCCGCTGGCGCACTGGGTGGAGGGGTGCACGCACCACCCCAACCGACGCACCTGCAGCTTCCTGTGCAGCGCGCGGGGCCTGAACCCCGACCACCTGGCCGGCTACGTGGCCCGTCCGGTGCCCTGGCTGGAGCCCGACCGCCAGCCACTGGTGCAATGCGACCGCTGCAAACACGTCTTCTCCGCCGAGACGTTCGTTGCCGAGCACATCCGAACGCGGCATCCGGACGCGCCCGACGGCGACCTCGGCTTCTCGTTCATCGAGTCGCTCTACGAGCGGCGCATGGCGCGACGCAAGGCTTTGCGCGAGGCGTTGTGGAACGACCGTCGCCACAAGGACCGCGAGCACCAGTGCGAGCAGTGCGGCAAAGTGTACGTGCGCCGCGACCTTCTGCGCAGCCACGTGGAGGCGCAGCACGAGCAGCACGTGTACGAGTGCGACGTCTGCGCACGCGTGTTCCCCTCCTCGTTGCACATGCGCGCGCACTTCGGGCTGGCGCACTCCAAGCGGCATCTGTGCGAAGTGTGCGGCGAGGGGTTCGCGGGCGCCGCCAGTCTGCGCCGGCATCAGCTCAAGCACGAGCGCTGCGACGGCATGTACACGAACCGCCAGGGGTCGGCCACGTGCGACATCTGCGGGGCCGTGATTTACGGCCGCCGATCGCTGATGGCGCACATCGATCTGCACCTCGGCCGCTCGCCGCTGGAGTGCGTCACGTGCGACGCGGCGTGCGCGACGCGTGACGCGCTGGTCGCGCACGTGCGCAGCGCGCACGGCGACCGCGTGTTCGCGTGTCACGCGTGCGCGCTGACGTTCAAGTCGTGCGCGGCGCGCGCGCGACACTTGCGCGGCGCGGGGCATCGCGTGCGCAGCGTCGTGTGCGCCGTGTGCGCGCTGCGCTGCGACTCGGCGGCTGCGCTGGCGGTGCACACGCGGGTGCACACCGGCGAGCGGCCGTACAAGTGTCGGCTGTGCGACAAGAGGTTTCGCCAGGTGGTGCATCTGAGGTCGCACGTGCGCACGCACACGGGTGAGAAGCCGTACGCGTGTCCGATGTGCGACAAGCGCTACACGCAGAACGCCGATCGCAGGTTCCATCTGGCCCGGGTGCACGGCGTGAAGAGTTGGGTGCCCGAGCGCCGCAGGAGGACGTACCACGAGGGGGACGCTTAGGTCCGACCCGACCCGACCCGACCCGACGCGCGGTCCTAAGTCCGACCACGTTGCGACTTCGTGGGGCAAACGCGCTGCATTGTGGCGATTGACTTACTGGACTCTCATTGTCAGCTGACACACGTTCACGGTTACTAGAATTGGTACTTGCTAACTCTGCCATTAACATAATGTGATATGTGTAATTGCAGCTGTTAGATTCGACGTAGCCGTACTTTAGTTGGCCACACTGCAATGTAGATGCGTAGGTATAACGAATTCGCATATTGTGCGTGGAATCTGCACGCCATGGGTTGCCGTATATGAGTGACCGAACATTGCGTAATGCAACGTAGCGTATTGCATGTCAACCAGTGTGATTTGTCACGGGGCAAATACCTCAGGCAAGTCAAACGTTATACCGAATATCATGCCTAAGCAATTGGTTACTATTTAAATTTGTTTGAATTTGTACATTTCCTACCCAGTTTTCGCCTAACACCAATCTGTTTTTGGTCGTGTACAATTCGGACAATTTCTGTTATCGGGAATCTGCATTGATAAAGCGATCATTGAGACAAATCTCCATGGAATGCAGTCCATTTCGAGTCGTTGGTACAAGGTCGATGATCTTGTGACCGTGTTACTATTGTATTTTTGGTTTCCAAACTCAAATGGGTTAAATTTCTTTCCATGCTTGAATTAGTCCACGGATTTCCTTTCTGTTTACATTGTTTATGTCGCTGTCCTGACCTCACAAAGGCTTTCAAAATAAATAAACACCTTTACAGAAGTGAGTCGATAACAAAACAATTATGACGACGACCGTTCTCAGCCGATGTCAACCTCTTTCCTCGTGTCGTTTTAGTTCCAGTTGCACCACGATTCCTTTCCAAAGATCAGCATGTCGTCTCTCCTTCCCAGTTCGATCCCAGACCCAGTCCCCTGCTCGCAGTCCCGAAGCCAGCCAACCCAAGCCTCGCCAACGCCCTCGTCGTCGTCGCCGCCGCCGCCCGCCCGCCGTACTGACCCCGCTCTCCGTTGCAGTCCCGGCCAGCGCGTGGACGCCCCCCACATCCAGTGCACGCGCAAGGGCGGCTGTCTCACATACTACTGCGCCGCCTGCGCGCGCACCTTCGCCTACTCGACCTTCTGGCTGCACGTCGAGCGGCGCTGCTTCGACGACTCCGTCGAGACGGACGCGCCGTCGCCCGGCGTCGACCCGTTGGCGCCGACCGGCGGCGCCCAGCCGCACATCGTCGTCGACTACCCGCTGCCCTGCGTGCCGTCGCTCACCGTCGGCGCCGACCTGGCCGTGCCCGGCGGCTCCAAGAGGCCGGCGCCCGACAAGAAGCCGAAGGTCGCCGCGAAGCGGACGCCGAAGTTCGTCGAGCGCACGGGCCGCAAGGTGAAGCGCGCCGAGCGGCGGGAGCGCAAACTGAAGGCCGCCGCGTGCCTGGAGGCGGCGAACCCGTTGGGCCATTGGGTGAAAGGCTGCGCGCTGCATCCGATGCGCCGCAAGTGCAGCTATCTGTGCAGCGCGCGCGGTCTGAGCGAGGACCAGCTCGTGGGCTACGTGCACAAAGTGATGGCGTGGACCGAGATGGACCGACACCCACTGGTGCAATGCGACCGCTGCCGGCACGTCTTCGCCGCCGAGACGTTCGTTGCCGAGCACATCCGAACGCGGCATCCGGACGCGCCCGACGGCGACCTCGGCTTCTCGTTCATCGAGTCGCTCTACGAGCGGCGCATGGCGCGACGCAAGGCCGTCAAAAAGACGGCGCACTTGCGTCTCAACAACCGCGAGCACCAGTGCGAGCAGTGCGGCAAAGTGTACGTGCGCCGCGACCTTCTGCGCAGCCACGTGGAGGCGCAGCACGAGCAGCACGTGTACGAGTGCGACGTCTGCGCACGCGTGTTCCCCTCCTCGTTGCACATGCGCGCGCACTTCGGGCTGGCGCACTCCAAGCGGCATCTGTGCGAAGTGTGCGGCGAGGGGTTCGCGGGCGCCGCCAGTCTGCGCGCGCACAAGGCCAAACACGACGGCGTCGACGCGCGACGCATGCTCAGCACGTGCGACGTCTGCGAGGCCGTGATCCACGGCCGCCAATCGCTGATGGCGCACATCAATCTGCACCTCGGCCGCTCGCCGCTGGAGTGCGTGACGTGCGACGCGGCGTGCGCGACGCGTGACGCGCTGGTGGCGCACGTGCGCACGCACGGCGGCGAGGTGTTCGCGTGTCGCGTGTGCGACGCCACGTTCGCGGCGCACGCGAACCTAACGCGACACATGCGCCGACACGGGTCGGGTCGACAGCGGTTCACGTGTCCCGTGTGCGGGTTGGCGTGTCAGTCGGCGTCCTCGCTGGGCGTGCACGCGCGCATACACACCGACGAGAAGCCGTACAAGTGTCAGGTGTGCGACAAGCGGTTCCGCCAGGTCCCGCACATCCGGCTGCACATGCGCACGCACACCGGCGAGAAGCCGTACGGGTGTCCGTTGTGCGAGAAGAAGTACAGTCAGAACGCCGATCGGCGGTTTCACATGAGCAAGGTGCACGGACTGGACAAGTGGAAGCCGGAGCGGGCGCAGAGGGGCGGTAGGGGTCGAGGGGGCAACGGGCTGGGCTGAGAGGGACCCGAGCATTGGCAGTCTCATGCTGAAGTCAGGCCACAGGTTCAGGACATGATCTCAACCCCAATGGAACGAGTGGAGAGTTGTGTATGATGTAGAATGATCGAGGGTGTTTGTTATCTTGCTTTGGCCAGTCATCGTGTATCAGGCGGCATACTATTGTGGCGTTTCATCTTTATCAGCTTTAGCAGCTCGCAATGTCTTTCGCTATGCGTATCATGTAATATCTCATCAATATAAATTATTATCTTATGCTGTATATATCTAATGCTGTATTTCTCATGTCGTATATCTAATGCTGGATTTCTCATGCCGTATATCTCATGTCGTATATATAATGCTGTATTTCTCATGCCGTATATCTCATGCTGTACATCTCATGCTGTACAGCTTTTGCTACGCTATGTAAATGCGTATGAAAGTCGTTGAGAGTCGTTGCCCAGAGCGACTGTGAAGGTCTTGTCCCCTGTGGAAGTTGACAACGCGGGGCAATGCAGTGACACCGAGCCCAGACACCTTCAAGGTCCCCAAGGTCACAGCGTTTGCCTGCAATTGCAGCGAAGGGAATGTGCTTGCCCTTTGCCCATTGTGTGCAAAGTCCCTGGGGCCGCGTGTGATCCTCCAGGACATCTAGGGCCCTACCATGGGGCTTGGCGCAGAACCTACAATAAAAAAGCTCTTGGGAATTTATTGCCAAATTGGATCATCTGTTTTTGCCATTCTTGATTCTGTGGACGCGAATTTTTGTTTTTGTGAACTCTTTACTTCTGTCCGTTGAACATCAGCACAGCTAATACGAATAAACGTGTTTAAGAAAATTATTCGATGAAACAATAGCCAAACGATGACCATTCCTTGAGAATGCCAAGCTCATTTCCTGTTAATTACCAGAAACAAGAAAAAAAGCATGCGTTGTATTTGCCTGTGTGTCCCTTTTTCCTCCCCAGGTCGTTCCTTGAAAATCCCAGGACCAAGTCGTCCCATAGCGAGCCAGAAGCCAGCTATCCCTACGTGCGACCGATGTAGGTACATAGTTTCCCTCTCTCATCCTTATCAGAAATCATTTTCTGTGAATTAGTATGACCAATTTGCCAATTCGTTCGCATCCTTCTGGCGCACGGTCAGCATGCTCCGAAGCCGTGCAAACGCCCTCGTCGGCGCCGAGCCAACCGTACTGACCCAGGTCTCCGTCCACAGAGCCAGTCGCCGCCGCGGGGCAGCCGGGGTCGCCGCCCAGGAGGCGTCACACATCCACTGCACACGCCAGGCCGGCCGCCTCTCCTACTTCTGCGCCGGCTGCAAGCGCAAGTTCGCCTACGTCAACTTCGGACTCCACGTCGCGCTGCGCTGCGCCGAGGACGTCGCCGCCGCCGAGGTGGACGTCGCACTGCCCGTCATGGACCCGCTCGCGTCGCCGCCCAACGTCGCCGACTCCCCGCCGTCCTGCGAGTCCTCGCACTCCGTCGACGGGGACCTGGCCGCGCCCGGCGGGTCCAAAAGGACAAGCGCCAAGAGGACAGTCGGCGCCAAAAGGAGCCGGACCGGCAAGAAGGCCGAGCCGACGACCAAGGCCGCCGCGAAGAAGGCGCACAAAGTCGATGCCGGTCGGCGCAAGAGCAAGAAGGTGTCCGCGACGGCGGATGCGTCGAACCCGCTCGGCCATTGGGTGGAAGGCTGCACGCTGCACCCAACCCGCCGCAACTGCAGCTACATGTGCTCCGCGCGGGGCCTCGACGGCGACCTGTTGCCCGCGTACGTGGCGCGTCCGGTCACGTGGACCGAGCAGGACCTGTTGCCGCTGCTCTCGTGCGACCGCTGCAAGCGCGTGTTCGTCCAGGAGGCGCTGGTGGCCGAACACATCCGAACGCGCCACGCGGACGCGCCCGACGGCGACCAGCGCTTCACGTACATCGACTCGCTCAACGAGTTGCGCGTGCGCCGTCGCAAGGGTATCGCGAACCGTTCGGCGAAGCTGTACCGCATGAAACACCGCGAGAACAAGTGCTCGGCGTGCGCGCGCACCTTCCTCAAGCGCGACCAGCTCGGCAAACACTACGAGCTCGTGCACGAGGACAACACGTACGTGTGCGACACGTGCGGCAAGGCGTTCAAAACGGCGTGGCACATTCGCGCGCACTTCGCCGTGCACGCCAGCCAGCCGGTGCTGTGCGACACGTGTGGCAAGTCGTTCGCGTCCAAGAACCACCTGCGCGCGCACCGTCGCACGCACGAGCCGAAGACGGGCGCCAAGGTGATGTGCGACACGTGCGGCGGCATGTTCAGCACGCGCGGCTCGCTGCGCACGCACGTCAAGTCGCACGCGGACGACGCGCCGCTCGCGTGCGTGCCGTGCGACCTCGCGTTCCCCACGCGCGCCGCGTTTGTCGCGCATCGTAACACGCATGCGCGCGCACGGCCGTGGGCGTGCGATCGGTGCGACAAGGCGTATCTGACGCAGCCGGCGCTGTACCAGCACAAGCGCACGCATGGCGGCGTCAAGCGGTTCGCGTGTCTCGTGTGCGGAAAGGCGTTCTTCGACAACACGGAGCTCGGCATTCACACGCGGGTGCACACCGGCGAGCGGCCGTACGCGTGTCAGTTCTGCGCGAAGACGTTCCGACAGGATGCGCATCTGCGCACGCATCTCAGGTTCCACACCGGGGAGCGGCCGTACCAGTGCCATCTGTGCGACAAACAGTACAAGCACTCGTATGATCGGGTGAGACATGCGACCAAGGTTCACGGCGTCAGCATCGCACGGAGGCAGCAGAAGACCTTGCCCTAGTAGTAGCAGAAGACCTTGCCCTAGTAGTAGCAGAAGACCTTGCCCTAGCAGCAGAAGACCTTGCCCTAGCAGCAGAAGACCTTGCCCTAGTAGCAGCAGAAGACCTTGCCCTAGTAGTAGCAGAAGACCTTGCCCTAATAGCAGCAGAAGACCTTGCCCTAATAGCAGCAGAAGACCTTGCCCTAGTAGCAGCAGAAGACCTTGCCCTAGTAGTAGCAGAAGACCTTGCCCTAGTAGCAGCAGAAGACCTTGCCCTAGAAGCAGAAGACCTTGCCCTAGAAGCAGAAGACCTTGCCCTAATAGCAGCAGAAGACCTTGCCCTAGTAGCAGCAGAAGACCTTGCCCTAGTAGCAGCAGAAGACCTTGCCCTAGTAGCAGCAGAAGACCTTGCCCTAGAAGCAGAAGACCTTGCCCTAATAGCAGCAGAAGACCTTGCCCTAGTAGCAGCAGAAGACCTTGCCCTAGTAGTAGCAGAAGACCTTGCCCTAGAAGCAGAAGACCTTGCCCTAATAGCAGCAGAAGACCTTGCCCTAGCAGCAGCAGAAGACCTTGCGGCAGTCGGTCCATCTCGGACAATGGACTGCTGACTACCGCAAAGCTAAATGACCACTGACTACCACAAAGCTAAAAGCCTCTGATTACCACAAAGCTAAATGACCACGTGACTACCACAAAGCTGGTTTTGCCGGTGCACCGCCCGGAGGCAGCATAAGGCCGAGAAGAAGGATTGTTCAATGACATGCAGTGTCCAGCCCCGGAGTATTTCTTACTTCGAACCGCGCTGACTGGCACACTGCACACTGCACACTGCACACTGCACACTGCACACTGACCGCATCCCAAGAAGGCCGATCGCGGGGCATAGGAGAGAGTTTCCCAAGGACGTTTCAAGGTCCGGTTCGGTCTGAGTCTGGCTCGCAGTTCCATGCGTGGCAAACGCCCTCGGTGCACGGGGCCTAACACCGACGTGGTTTCGCTGCCTTGGGACTGACGGCTCGCTGACATCTATAGGCGTTTGCCGATGACCGCCATGACCAAGGTGCGCCGATATGTGAGGAAAATCCAACAAGACGGCCGTGGTGATACAGAAGATAATACCTTCACTGTTTTGTTGTGTGTACGCTGCTGCTGCCTGGATTTACTAACGATAAAATAACAATTTGATGACAAGCAGAGAATGCAAACATTTCAGCCGAGGATCGTTGCGTTGTGCGTCGTTTCAAAGAGCGAACCAAGATCATTGCGGTCAAGAGAGGCCGAAAACACTGAACGGCGAAGGTTCGGAATTGTCATTGCAAATAAAACAATATGGCTATTAATTTTCTTAGACTCATGTCTACTATATCCTAACTTTAGCACTAGTTTTCTAAAAAGCTATTTCAAACTGGGTTTTGATTTATCATCCAAAACCCAGTTTGAAATAGTTTTTTTCAAAAACAATATGGGCCTGCCTCTTTCTGTATATAATATGTCAAAAACCCGTGGATAAGCATTTAGCAATTCCCTGTTATAGATATTGACTTCAAACCAGGTGTGAGTCCAAATCAATAAAGCGTTACCCGAGTGTATTGAGCCTCGTTCTTCTCTCTGTCCCCGTCCCGCCTTTTCTAGCCTCCAAGCACCGAACTCAGGACGTCGACGTGGGAAATGTCCGCTACTGAGAATCGCCAACGTCGACGACGTGCACCTAAGGGAAGCCAGGAACCGGCTCGGGTGTCCTTCGTTGTGTTCCGTATACCTATTCTGTATATACCTTATTTTGTACCTGTGAACATTTGCTTTTCGTCAGAGACCCAAAGCGTCGACGTCCATGCATCGACATGCCACTGACGTGTACCTCTCCTTTCCAGAGACGACACTCCGCTGTCGACGCCCACCTTCAACCTGTTCGAGCGCTCGTACTCGCCGTCGAGGGACGCCGCCGAGAGGACGCCGCCGACCAAGGAGGCCGTCGAGGGGTCGGCGTCGAAGGCGGATGCGGACGCGGACGCGGAGGACAAGCCGCCGCCGCCGCCACTGGTATCGCACATCAAGTGCACGAAGCGCGGCGGCCGGATCACGTACTTCTGCGAGGCCTGCCACCGGCCCTTCCTGTTCGGCAACTTCTGTCTGCACCTCAAGTACCTGTGCGCGCTCGACATCCCGTCGCGGCACCCGGGCGCAGCCAAGCCGCGGCCCGCGCTGCGCAGACCGCCCGCGCATCTCGCGCAGCGCGCGCAGCCGCCACGACTCAAGCCCGCGCCTGCGCCGAAGGACGAGGCGCGCTCCGAGTCGTCGTCCGCCTCGTCGATCGGAGGCGACGACGACGACGACGACAACGCCAGGGACGACCATGACGATGATGACGACGACGACGAGTTCCCCGTCGACCCGCTGGCGCTGACCGAGACGCCCGAACGCGCCAAGCGGACGGCGTCCAAGGTCAAGCCGACCAAGAAGACGAAGAAGACGTCGACAGCCAAGAAGAAACCGACGCCGGGACGCAAGACGGCGACGCCGAAGAAAGCGACGTCCGACGGCGACGACGTCACAGCGCGCCTCGCGCACTCGTACCACGCGTGCGCGCTGCACACGAAGCGACGCAACTGCAGCTCGATGTGCTGCGTGGACGGCATGCGCGGCGAAGACCTGCCGCTGTACGTGGCGAAACGCGTGCTGCGCACTGCGCAGGACCACCTGCCGCTGCTGCAGTGCGCGCGCTGCAAACGCGTGTTCACGCAGGCGGCGCACGTGACCGCGCACGCGCGCGCGCAACACGCGGACGCGCGCGCACGCGCAGACGACGACGACGACGACGACGACGCCAGCGCCAGTGGCGGCGGCGGTGCATACGCGTTGATCGAGAGTCTGGACGACCTGCGCGGCGAGTACCGCAAACAGGTGATCCAGGCGCAGGGCAAGGCGTACCGCCGCAAGCACAGCGACAACAAATGCACGCAGTGCGACAAGTCGTTCCTCAAGAAAGACCAACTGCGCAACCACGTCGAGTTGGCGCACGAGGACAACAGCTACGTGTGCGCCACGTGCGGCAAAGAGTTCAAGTCGGCGTGGCGCATCCGACTGCACTTCTCCACGCACCACGGTCGCTCGTTCCTCTGCGACCTCTGCGGCAAGTCGTACCGGTCGAGCGGCCAACTGAAGCGGCACGAGCGGTCGCACGACCCCACGCGCACCGCCGAGTTCATGTGCGACGCGTGCGGCCGCCTGTGCAGCACGCGCGAAACGCTGCGCACGCACGTGCGTCTGCACAGCGAGAAGCCGCCGTTTCCGTGTCTCGTCTGCGACAAGACGTTCAACCATCGCAGCTCGCTGGCCGCGCACCGGCAGAAGCACGCGACCGAGAAGTCGTTCGAGTGCGACCTCTGCGGCAAGACGTTCCCGTACCGCGCGTCGCTCTATCTGCACAAGCGCACGCACTCCAATCTGCGCAAGTACGTGTGCGTCATCTGCGGCAAGGCGTTCAACAAGAGCAGCAACCTGGCCGTGCACAAGCGGGTGCACACCGACGAGCGGCCGTTCTCGTGCTCGTACTGCGACAAGACGTTCCGGCAGAGCGCGCACCTGCGCACGCACACGCGGTTCCACACGGGACAGCGGCCGTGAAGGGGGCGCAGCTGGAACGAGCCGGAACAAGCCGGGACAAGCCTGGACAAGCCGGGACAAGCCGGGACAAGCGGGAACAAGCCTGGACAAACCTGGACAAGCCTGGACAAGCCTGGACAAGCCGGGACAAGCCGGGACAAGGGCGACGGGCGTGTGGCAGCTCAAAGGGGCTGCGTCGCCGTCCCTATGCCTTCTTTCGAGCGTCTAATAGCTCGAACGCGTTTCAATATGTACTCGACTCTGACTTCTATTCCATCGAACTGTGAATCGTCATTCGGGCTTTCGGTGTTTCCTGCGCTATTGGCGGCAGTAGTAGGCTTACTAAAAGGCGTGCGATTATGTCTCACAAAGGGCCGTTTCGTGCGTTATGAGTGCGCAAATGCATTGATGTCAAGCTGAAAGCAGAAAGAAATGTAAATCGGTTCGTGTTCGTGTGCGTCGCGCGGTCTTCTTTCACCACTGAAAACACCAATCGAGGCGGACAATCTCTTCCAAAAGGCGCAAAAGGCAATTGGCGGATTTGGCGCCACACCGTTCTCGAATTATCACCACGTCGAATTAAGATAGTCTGTGTAGTATGTGACAGGAACCGTGTTCGGTTTGCTTTGAAGTGGTATTCGAAACCCTCAAGCGGGGGTCAATAAGGGTTCCAACCCGCGAAAGCAGGTTCGAAGGGGAACATGGCACTGAAAACCAATCGGTCGCCGAAATCGGGCGTGTTTTAAACCGTGCAACCATAGAGTAAGGATAGTTTGACCTTACTCTATGGTACAACGCTCTATACAGTTTCTAGACTGAGCTAAAGTTTACGTTCGAGTAGATTGTGCCGGTGGTTTCGTTTCGAAAGTGCGGAAACATCGACGTCGAAGCTTGCTCGAAGCACTTGTCTTTTGTGGTGTTGTTTGTACGTACAGAGTGCGTCGTTGAACGTGCCAAACGCGTCAACTTTGTCGTCGAACATGAGTGCAGTGAACTCTGCTTAAATGACTTTGTGCCGACATTGTATGTAATGGCGCCTGAATGCATGATAGCCTAAGCCAGGTATTTCAAATGGCCGCATGAAAAGGTCCATCACAAGTAAGTGCCATGGCCTGTCGCTATGGAATTGTCACTGTTCAGCGCTATGCTTTGTGGCACACTGCTTTTCGAAGAGATTCCGAAAGAGTATTGTAGTCCCTGCTCTAGGTCCTGATTTCACCAAGCTATGGCTAATCTGTTCCAGTCTGGCTTCGTGGAGTCAGGTCTTTGGCGGGGTATAGTTACATATAGGATAGACACGCTAGTATTATTTTTCTGTCCATGTATCACACGGTATCACAGTTTGGAATTTGAATTCATTTTAGTAAACGAATGCATCAAAGAACGTGTAACTTGCTTTCTCCTAGCTTGTCTGTGCTGATGGCTCTTTTGTTCCAATGACCTCTAGATTTTGCGTGGTAAATGCTTTGACTTCGTAGTGGCGGACCCATGCGCTGTGGAAGGCATTCGTTTGTGCTATGGACTCTGGTCGTATTTCATACGGTGGGTGTCACTTCGAAGTCGTGCTCCTATCGTAGAATCCAGACAAGGCGACGATAGGACGTTCTGTAAATCAGGCTTGGATGATTCAGGAATTACCCATTCATGTTTGGGGCATCCAGCAATATCGTTGTAAGATCCCACACTCGGGTGCCAATTGTAGTGCTAATGTTTTAAGATCCCACCCCTGGGCGCCAATTGTAAACTAGTTTAAGAAAAGGTTTTAAGAAATTCCACTCTCCTTCTTACCGTGAAATGGAGTTAAGCCATCCAGGCTCGACGTCATGGCCCGACCCGAGATCCTTGCGACGCGCCCGTCAAACGTAAGACCCTCGCTCCGTTCTCGGCCTCCCCTCGGCGTCGACCTGCCCTGACCCTCGTCTCTGTTCCGCAGGTCTGCGAGCCCGAGGGCCGTGCCACCGCCCCCTCTAGTACCGCACATCCACTGCAAGCAGCGCGGCCCTGGCGGCAAGGTGGCGTACTTCTGCGCGGCCTGTCAACGCCCCTTCCAGCTCGACAACTTCGGACTGCACCTCAAGTACTTGTGCGCGCTGGACACCCCCGCGAGGCGGACGACGACGTCGTATAGGGTACGCTTCGCCGAGGTACCCGGGAAAAGGCGCCGCGTGTCTTCGTTCGTCCACGTCGGCGACCCTCTGGCCTTCGAGGAGGCAAAAGACAAGCCCTTGGCGCTGCGGGCCTCGCCATCGCACCCCATACGATCCACGTCGAACGCCTTGAGCACACCGCCGGGGGCCGAACCTCTCGGCATCGCGTCACTCTCCGCGTCGACTTCGTCCCCCGCCGACGCCGCCAAGGAGTCCTCGCCGAAACCCTCGCGTTCCATGCCCGTGCCCGCGACCAAGAGGATCACGATCAAGCTGGACCGCGCCAAAATGGTGAAGCTGGACGCGACCAAGTGGCCGGGCGCTTCCCCCACGGCGTCAGAGACGTCGCCGTCCGTCGTCGTCGCCGTCGCCCCGTCGACCTCCCGCCACAACGCCTCCGTCCCGCGCAGTCCGTCGGCCGACTCGGACGACTTCACCGTCTCGCCGTCGGCGTCCTCCACGACCTCCGTCAGCGACTCGGACGACGCCGTCGAGCGCGCGCCGCGCGTGCGCTGCGCGTACTGCGCGCTGCGCACGTTCCGCGACCCAGTCAAGCGGGCTGCGCACGAGGCGGCGCACGAGGCGCACACGTGCGCGATCTGCGCACAAATGTTGCCGCTGGCGACGCCGATGGCCGTGCACATGCGCATGAAGCACGCGCCGAGGAAGCGCGCGCAGTCCAGTCGGCCGTGTCTGTGCGCGCAGTGCGGCCTCGTGTTCGACGGCGTCGTCAAGCTCAAGCGCCACCTGGTGCGCGCGCACGAGCCCAAACGGCACGCGTGCGCCCAGTGCGACTTCCGCACGGCCACCAAGAAGAACCTCGTGGTGCACGTGATGATCCGGCACGAGCACAACAAGCCGTTCGTGTGCGAGCACTGCGGCCTGCGGCTAGTCAACCGGTCGACGCTCAACACGCATCTGAAGCGGCACGCCGACGCTCGGCCGCACGCATGCGCGCGCTGTCCGGCGACCTTCAAGGAGGCGCGCTCGCTCAAGGCGCACACGGTCTCGTTTCACCAAGTGGCCGTGCCGGGCGTCGTGTGTCTGCGCTGTCCGGTCTGCGCCAAGCTGTTCAACGACCGGCCCAAGTTCGAGGACCACATCAACACTCATAGCGGCGACCGACCGCACCAGTGTCCGCTGTGCCCGAAGGCGTTTCGCAGCCGACACACACTCTTCCAGCACAAGCAGCGGCATCAGGACAAGAGCGCCCAGAGCGGGGGCGTTTGTCCGGCGCTGTCGTGCGTCGACTGCGCGCGCGGCTTCGCGTCGGCCGCCGGCCTGGCCGGTCACCGCCGCCTGGAGCACTCGGACCGGCCGCGCGCGTTCGAGTGCGACGCATGCGCGCTGCGTTTCGCCACCAAGCTCGGCGTCGCAGCGCACATTCGACGCGCGCACCGCGGCGAGTGCGCGGCGTTGGCCGCGCACGCGCCCGTCTGTCCGCGCGCGACGGCGGCGCGGTGTCGCCTGTGCGGCCTGCGATTCGCGCGCGGCGAGGCGTTCGCCCGGCACCGACGCGAGGCGCACAAGCTGGTCGAGCCCGGCGCGAACGTGTGCAAGGTGGCCGGGTGCGGTACGGTGCTGGCCGCGCGCACGCGCCACTACGCGACCGCGCACGCCGGCCGCGCGCGGTACGCGTGCGCGCAGTGCGGCCAAGTGTTCGCGTGCGCGGCCAAGCTGTGCACGCATTGGCACAACGCGCACGGCGCCGTCAAGCGAATGGAGCAGCCGCCGTGCGTCGTGTGCGGCAAGGTGTTCCGTGGGTCGACCAATCTGCAGCAGCACATGCTGACGCACACGGCGAAGAGCAAGCCGTGTGCGCGGTGTCCGGCCATGTTCCATCGGGACTGCGACGTCAGGAAACACGTGCTCAGGATGCACCGGGAGGACGCCGACGTCCCGCGGGAATAGGACGAACATAGGACTTATATTGGACGGGAATGGGATTGGAATTGGACGGGCATAGGACTTCTATACTGCCCTGCTTATAGAAAGAACACCGTTTGCGCATTCTTTGAGGTTTTTGAGTTAGATATACATTTTCTTTACAGATTTTTTCTCATCTTTCCGTTGCACTTAGAACACCGTATCTACATTAATTCATCTACTTATTCCAAGACTACTTAGATAGAACACGGCATTTACACACTTAATGTGTTTTGTCCAAGTATTGTGTTTGAAAACGATGCAGTTCGCTGAGACCGAGCATAGGAATCCCTATGTTAACACACCGTGTGCGATACCTTGTTTTAACTAAGTAGCTCCAAGTAATAGGCAAGTACATTTGCTTAGTTAAACCACATTTTCACTAAACACGTTTGTTGCAATATCTCAGGATCGATATTTTGCACATACCGTGTTCGTCCTAAGTAGGGCAGTAAACGACGGGACACGGGGTACGGGGTATACGGGGGGAGTATTAAGGACTTTTATAGGACGGGAATAGGACGACGGGATTGCCCGGCCGAAAGTGGCTCGCTCGGGATTTAGTTCGACGATAGTTTGTTCGGAATTCGACGTGTAAACTCGATGTTTGTTGTTGACTTTGTGGTGACTGCCGACTTGCAAGCGAAACCATCGGGACGATCCTTGTGTTCGTTCTCCGTAATCAGCAATTACACCCAAGTTAAAACGTGTACAAGTGCAGGGCAAGTACGAGAAGCTCTGTATACACTAATCAATTATTCACTGAATCACCTTCACCACGCGCTGTATACGTGTTCTCTTTTGGTACTAAGCGAAACATTGTCGTCAATATTCTTCTGCATCGTTGACATTTCATCGAACAAGTGCATATGCTCCGCGTTGACATGAATGGTTAAAGTTGATACCTGCTGGACTGATTATACTTCCAAGTATGTGTGCTATATACCTGCAATTCGACCATAGCGGCGTTCTCTCTGAAATCCTGACAGAGGCAGAGGTCCTCTTCCGAAACCTGCTGAAGCTACTGCGTAGTACTGAGCTCAGTAGAGTTCAGCAGATCTGCTGGCTCTAATGGTCACTGTGATAGGTTTCGGCACGGATCTGAAGGTTTGTTTCTGCTCAAGTAGCTTCAGCAGGTTTCGGAATAGGACCACAGTGACCGTGCTCCCGCCGTTACAACTGCCAGAGTGGACATGACCTTCAAGGGTCGAGCTAAAGGTCTTAGAGTTGTCATCGCCATGCCGACGACACTTGATGCAACTTGTGGGTTGGCGCTGCATTTGCATTTTGCCTGGAGGACTCTTGCGATTCGTCTGCAGCAGTTTCATGGATCAGAGTGCAAATTCTAATAAACAGCGACGTTTACAATCTAAATTCGAATTACCTCATCTATGTTTTGTCATCACCAATCCTTCCCTCGGTTCCCACATTATTCTCAAAGGATATCTAACTAAAGAGATGTCAGAAAAAAAAGCCCGAAGACCAGCAAATTTCTGGTACCTACAGTAAGTATAATAACCATGTGTTGGAACTTTTTTTAAACTTGGCCCCCAAATACCTACCCTTCTGTCCAATCCAAGATTGCGTTCCTTTTGCTGGCCAGCCTCGACGAAGGTAGCTAGTCGCCAACCACGTGTACCAAAGTGAGCTTGTCGTCGTCCCCAAGCTCTCGCAACGCCCCCCCCTCCCCCTTCGAACCCCCTGGCTGACTCGTATTTGTTTTGCAGGCCGGCGAGCCAGGAGGCCGTGCCCCCCCTCGTCTCGCACATCCACTGCAAGCAGCGCGGCCCTGGCGGCAAAGTGGCGTACTTCTGCGCGGCCTGTCAACGCCCCTTCCAGCTCGACAACTTCGGACTGCACCTCAAGTACATGTGCGCGCTGGACACCCCTGCGAGGCGCACGCCGAAGACGAAGCCGACGACTGCGAAGAAACGGTCCAAGCCCTTGGGGCGGACGAAGGCGCCATCGCCCGAAGACGTGGACCCTCTGGGCGACGTGGCTCCGTCGCCGACCCCAGACACCGTCGACGGCCCCCGTGCCAGCCCGAGTTCGCCCGAACGCGCGCCGAGCGCCGCCGAAGACAACGTCTCACCGAGGTCGTCATCGCCATCGCCCGACGCACCTTCGGGCCGCGTCGCGCGCGCTCGGCCTTCTCCGGCCGTCGTCGTCGGCGCGTGCGCATACCACCCCGCGCGCAGCACGTGCAGCGCACTGTGCACTCCGCGGGGCATGCGCAGCACCGACCTGCCGGCGCACGTCGCGCGACGCGCACTGCGCACGCCCCAAGACCGCGCGCCGCTCGTCCAGTGCGACCAGTGCGCACGCGTGTTCGCGCACGAGCCGATCGTCGCCGAACACATCCGAACGCACCACCCGAAGTCGGCCGAACCGCGCTACTCGTTCATCGCGTCGCTGGACGAGTTGCGCGCGCAGCGACGCCGCGCCATCTCGAAGCGCACCAGCAAAGCCTACCGGATCGCGCACGCGAACGCGCAGTGCGCCGTGTGTCAGCTGTCGTTCCAGAACAAATACAAGCTGCGCAACCACGTGGAGATCGCGCACGAAGACAACCGCTACGAGTGCGACACATGTGGCCGTGTCTTCCGCTCGGCGTGGCGCTTCCGCATGCACTTTTCGTACGCGCACGTGCGCCCCTTCCTCTGCGACACGTGCGGCGCCGCGTTCCACAACGCGCGGCTGCTGCGCGAACACGCGGCCGCGCAGCACGACCCCGCCGCGCAGCCGCTCATCTGCGACGCGTGCGCCAAGCCGTGTCGCTCGCGCGCAGCCCTCAAGGCGCATCTGCGTCAGCACGCGCACGCGCAGCCGCGCAGTGCGCAGCCCGCCGCGCGCCGACCGTGCGCCGAGTGCGGCAAGACGTACGCCAGTGCGCAGTCGCTCAAGTTCCACATGCGCGCGCACACGCACGGCAAGCGGCACGCGTGCGTCGTGTGCGGCAAGGCGTTCTTGCTGCGCAGTCGGCTGGCCGCGCACATGCGCGCGCACACGGGCGAGACGGCGCACGGCTGCGCGGCGTGCGGCAAGCCGATGGCGAGTGCGCAGTCGCTGGCCGTGCACATGCGCATACACACCGGCGAGCGGCCGTACGCGTGCGCAGAGTGCGCGAAGACGTTCCGACAGAGCAGTCATCTGCGCACGCATCTCAGGTTCCACACCAACGAGCGGCCGTACGCGTGCGCAGAGTGCGGCGAGTCTTTCAAGTACACGTTCGAGCGCACGCAGCACAACGCGCGCGTCCACGGCGTCGGCAAGACCTCGGACCCTTAGTGCGCGAGGGAGGGCGATGAGAGAGGTACCTCGGACCCTTAGTGCGCGAGGGAGGGCGATGCGAGAGGAACCTCGAACCCTTAGTGCGCGAGGGAGGGCGATGAGAGAGGTACCTCGGACCCTTAGTGCGCGAGGGAGGGCGATGCGAGAGGTACCTCGGACCCTTAGTGCGCGAGGGAGGGCGATGAGAGAGGTACCTCGGACCCTTAGTGCGCGAGGGAGAGCGATAAGAGAGGTACCCTTCTGCAATCATAAAGTGCGCCCGCAAAATTTTACATGTCCCGACGCATGGGCCAGGCTGAAGAACAGTGTATTTTGAAACTGGTTAGGAGTCGCTGAAAGACCCATGCCCCAACAATTGCCTAGTGGAGCCAAAAGGTAGAGGCTTATCTAGATTCAGCCCGTGGCTTGTTTGGGTCGGTCTGCTTTATCGAATAGGTAAATAAAATAATAGCCGCCAAACATATTCCGCATCGGAATGTGATGATACTAATACAATTATGCAATTAAAGGTCGTTAAAATGCTCTACATGACAGTCCATCCAATTCATCTTTTCCCGATGCATGGAAGTAATTTGTGAATTGGTATAAATCATAAAATAGTCCTGTTTTTGTCTTCTCCGACCTGCCTAGGCGATTAGCCATCCAAAAGGTCGTGTCGGGATTGAGAGATAAGAGACGCAATTAAAAGAATACCCGTGAAATTACGTTCTGAAAAACTACTTTTTCTCCAAAAATGGAAAAGTAATGCTGGATTTGTGTTACTAGTGGGGGAAAGATGCAGAAACTTGTTAGGTTTTAATTGTATCTTCAAAATTACGTGTTTTAGGCAAGAAGATATGTGCCAACATCGTGCAAAACTCCCGAGTGAACCGAATCAAGAGTCTTTCCGACCGTCATTTGCCAGAGCAAAGCAGCTACTGATAACGAAACAGGTTTATCAAACTTGTCCCAGGCCCATAAAAGCACATGGCTAGCCGCGTGTTCAGAACCCTGCCCTTACCTACACTGTTTTCAACCGAACCTGAAAAAGACGTATATTTTTTCGACTGGCTCACTTTACGTTTGCGCAAGTGTACCTCGGACCCTTAGGAGGGAACGAAACGATGGCGTGGTTTTGGCAGATTGTCGCACAAATTTAAAAATAAAACGAAACATCTCCTGGTTATTACAAATATTAACGCAACATTTTGATTAAAAAAATACACGTGTTGTGAAAGAGTTGCGGGATGGCTGATACTGTATTGTTTGTTTTATATTTTTTTAAGTGACTAAAAGTACCTGAACATTCCCTCCGCTGTAAGTTAACACAACAACAAATACAGTATTAGTCATCCAGTTTATTTATTTATTTTTATTTATTATTTAAGTCTAAAAATTCTTATACTGTTTGGGGACAGTAGAATGTACAGACTGTAACTCTTTAACACCACGTGTATTTTTACCACAACTCTGCCGTTATATTTGCAGCCAGAAGTTCCGTTTTAATGTGACATCTATGCGGAAATCGTCCAAAGCCATGAAGCCGTTTGGTTCTCTCTTAGGACACAAACCAGGTGCGGGGGGGGGGGGGATACGAAAGACCAGCTGTGTCGTGCTATGCGTGATTATCTACGGTCATCCTGTGGATTCCTTGGGGGGTTGAAAACACCTAGACCAACGTCTCGCTTTGTGTACCTGTATTTTCGGTGCCCGTTGTCTGGTTCGTGTTCTGCCACCCAATCGGGTTCCACCCGGGGATACGAAATACGTTGGCTTGAAATGTGTTGTTCTACGAAACGTCGGGAGACTTTGCTTTCCATTCAACATCCCGTTCGTAATGGTTTTCAAAGCTTCTCTGGGTTCATGAAGTATTCACTTTGAGCGTGGAACGTGTAGCGCTGCATGGATTCTGCTTGGACTTGAAATAAACTGCGTTGAAGTTAACTGCCATCGTTTGCTCCCTGATTTGTTCCTGTAGGGAATTCTCTCGATTGGCACCCGCCGCCCTTGACGCCTTGCCCAGGCAAATGTGAGGCGTTTGGACCTTATTCCCTGATGTTGTACTTTACTGTATTACTATTGGTATTACACTTTGTTATTGCGTAATTTAAATATACCTTGTTACAAAAGCTCGTATTATCAGACGGACATATGATTCTCCAGAGTATGTTGTCTGTTTCTGTGCTTCCTTGCCACAGAATGCCAGCAAATGCTTGCAACCAAACGATGAACTCCTTCGCGGTACAGTGTCCTCTGTCTTTGTCCGCAGTCCGAACCGTTCTTTCCGCGCAGGATCTTCGCCCTTCGCGAAGGTCAGCCCCCCCCCCCCCCACCCCCCACCTGGAGGACGCCTCTTACCATCGCCTGGTTCTCTTGCAGACTTGGCCGACAAACCAAGACCGTGGCTCCGTCAAGTCTAGAGCCTCCTAGGACAGAGTCCAAGTCTTTGCCTCAAGGTCCAGAGCCTCCTCGACCGTTCGCCTTGCCGCCCGAAGAGGACTCCGAATGTTTGCAGCTGCAAGAGTTGGACCCGCTGGACACCACCGTCAAACTCGAACCCGCCGAGTCCCACGACGTTGTCGACCCCTTGGCGTGTCTCGAGTCCGTCGCCCCCACCGTGGCCGTCCAGCCGCCCGACTCGGAAGACGACTCGGAGCTGGGGTACACTTCCGACTCGGAGGCCGAGTGCGCGGCGCCCAAGAAGACCACGAAGTCCGGCCGCCAGCTGAAGCACCCGAAGACACCGTTCGAGACGGTCGACATCGAGCCGATCGCGTTGGCGTTCGACCCGGCCACGAAGCGAGCGACCTACTCGCGGTCCAGGCCCGTCGAGACTCGAACCCAGACCAAATGGACCACCTTCCTGAACCCGACCCACGTCGCGGTTCCAGCATCTCCGTCGCCCGACGTCAACATCGACCTCCCGCCGCCCGCGACATCGCCGCCCGTCGGCGAGCTGACGACACTGTTACCGAACTGCGCACTGCAGCTGCGCAACGACCTGCGCCGCGTCTTCGCCGGCTGCTTCCTGCACGCGCACGCGCACGCACGCTGCACCTACCTGTGCAGCGTGCACGGCATGCACGACGACGACGTCACGCGGTTCGCCATTGCGCAGCGCGGCGGCGCACTGCGCACTGCGCACGACCGCGCGCGCCTCGTGCGCTGCACGCGCTGCGCACGCGTGTTCTCGCACGTGCGTTTCGCGGCGCGGCACATGCAGCTGGCGCACGCGCGCACCGACGACGCCGACGTGGACGCGTGGCGGGGGGTCGCGTTCGCGCGCAGTCTGGCCGCGCGCCGTGTGCGCCGCGATCGCGCGGTCCGAGCGCGCGTGGCGCATGCGTGCGTCTACCCGACGGAGATGCGCGCGCCGGCCCGAGTCGAGCCGACGTCGTACGCGTGCGCGCACTGCGCCAAGACGTGCGCGCGTCGCAGCGCGATCATAGTGCACGTGCACACGTGTCATCCGACGCCCGACCAATGGCAGCTGTGCGACAGGTGCGGCGTCACGATGCCGCGACAGCTGATGTACGCGCATCGCAGCGCGCACCGACCCGACAAGCCGCGCCTGCGCACGACCGTCTGCGACGTGTGCGGCAAACTGTACACGACCAAGGCGATGGCGCTGCACGTGCGCACGCACACCGACGCCAAGCCGTACGCATGCGCGCTGTGCGACGCGCGGATGACGTCGCGCGCTGGTTTGCGCGTGCACTTGCGCACGCACACGCGCGACAAGCCGTTCGCGTGCGTCGCGTGCGGCAAGACGTTCAGACGTGCGTGTCATCTGCGCACGCACTTGCGCACGCACACGGGCGACAAGCCGTACGCGTGCGCCGAGTGCGAGGAGACGTTCATGTACTACAACGAGCGCAAGGAGCATCTGGTCAAAGCCCATGGAGTCGTCAAGGTGGGCAAGGGCAAGGGTCGACCTCAGAAGGAGCCCGGCCCGAAACGAACGGCCTGAAGGTCATGCAGTCGTCACGAATGCGTGTATTGATGTGGTTGTCTTGGTGATGTGGTTTGACAAATAAACGTGAACCCGTCTTTATAATCTTATTTAAATTACGAAAGCTCGTAATTGGCTAGTAATTTTTATTTATATGTACACAAATTAGCCTCCCAAAAATGTTGCCCATTCCGGGATTTACCCCCATGGGGACATTCAATTCTCACTTTGTAAGCAAATTACTTCTCTGAAATTTCGCGTCTATTTAGCTCAGCTGGTTAGAGCACCAGCCGCGAAAGTTGGGGACCCGGGTTCAAAACCCGGAATGGGCAACATTTTTGGGAGGCTAATTTGTGTACATATAAATAATAAAAAAACGTGAACCCGTTTTCGCCCGACCCCCTGTTTCTGTTACGTCCCTTCCATTCCCCATTTCGCTGAACTCTTCCCGTCCAGCAGGCCTTCCCACGAAGATAGAGGCTTCGATAGGAGCTCTTAGAAATCCTAACTTAGATATGTAGGTTGTTGTTTTTTATGATGTTAGTCAAATCTACATATTATCTTTATGCATAGTTTAAGCTTTCACAATATATGTTTTGTCCATTATTATGTTCATCTTTTTATTATGTTTCATCATATTATTAATTATTATTACCATAAACTATAAATACTTTAGATTTAGTTTATAGTCTGTATGTTCCGTTGAACATGTATTCAACATTGGGATTCCTAAGACTTAAATAAAAAAATAAAAAATAAAAAATAAAAAAAATAAATAAAATAAAGATTGGCTAGGGCTTTGGCATTTGCATTGGCGGTGTTTTCGTGTGGAAGTGGCGGCCGTTGGCTCTGGCAACGAAACCTCCGGCACAAGAAGCTCCGACTGCGCGCGGGGGCTGATTTTGGTCAACTTCGTCGCGGCTATCGCAGCAAAGTTTCGGTACAAGGGACGGGAATAACCGACAGCATAATTATCACATTTAGACGAACCGCGGACCTGGCATTTCTTCCTCGCGCAAGGAGGTAGGTCGTGAGATTCAAGGCCGGTGGTATTTGCATTCTTGGCCGAGGCTGGCTGGGAAATTGCCAGCAGCTTGTCAAGTGATAGCAGGTGTCACTTAGCAGGCAGGATAGCAAGAATGCTAACTCGTGTCGTTTCGCTTGTCCTAAAGTGATAGCCGGTTTGTTTCAGCATGCACCTCCCTTCCTGTGTTTCAGCCTCGCCTTCGTGGAGCCCGACTTGCCTCTGCTCACGGTCGAATGCCTAGAGGAGGATGATGCCGACCCTCTGGCCGACGTCGACGTCAATGCAGTCCTCTGGGAGGCCGCGGCGAAGAGGGGACGGGGCCGGCCGAGGAAAGGAGCAGCCCCTGCCACGCCGGTGTCCACGTCGAAGAGAGCCTGAGGGAAGCCCAGGACGGAGACGTCGTCGGCGCTGAGAGGCAGAGGCCGACCTCGGAAGAACCCTCGCCTGTCGCCCGCACTCAGTGCAGCCCCGTTGGCCATCGACGCCGAGGCTGGAGGCGAGGGGACGCCGTCAGAGGCTGCCACGACGGCGACCGCGACGGCGTCGGTCAGCCAGTCCAAGGGCGTCGTCAAAGTCAGCACGCGGTCAACAGGATCCGTCACGTTCCAAGATCAAGACCAGCACGAGGAAGAAAACTCTGAAGACGACGCTAGGGGCGACCTGACGCCTGTGTCCGAGGAGGACGCCATCGAGCTGAAGCCCAAGACGACGAAGCCCAAGACGACGAAGGCCAGCCACCATAGACGCGCTAAACGGCGTCCAGCCTACGACCTGGAGGACTGGAGCGAGGAACCGACGGAGTTTAGGAAACTCGTGAGGCTCAAGAAGGCACAAGACCGCAAAGAGGTCAGAGTGGTCGCTTCGCGCAAACTTACCAAGAAGCCGAAGAAGCCGAAGAAGCCGAAGAAGCCCAAGAAGCCGAAGAAGCCCAAGAAGCCGAAGGAGCCGAAAAGCAGGGTTGACGAGCCGATCCTGTGCGACATATGCGGCGTCGCCTTCCCCAGCCCCGTGCGCCTCTACAGCCATCGACTCACGCATTTCGCGCACAGCGTCGTCTGCGTCGTCTGCGGCAACGCGTACACACGCAGATACATGTCCACGCACCTGCGCACGCACTCACAAGCACGCGTGCGCTCGCACAAGTGCACGCACTGCGGCAAAGGGTACATGACCCGCGTCGCGTGCAAGCAACACGAGCGCACGCACTCGGACGTCCGGCCGTTCGCGTGCGTTGCGTGCGGCGCTGCGTTCACTCGTGCGTGTCATCTGCGCAGACACATGCGCACGCACTCAAACGAGAAGCCGTTCGCGTGCGTCGACTGCGGCAAGACGTTCGGACGTGCGTGTAACTTGAGCACGCACATGCGCACGCACACGGGGCTGAAGCCGTACGCGTGCGTCGAGTGCGAGGATACGTTCATGTACTACAACGAACGCAAGGATCACCTGGCCAAAGCCCACGGAGTCGTCGTGGAGGGCAAGGGCAAGGGCCGACCTGCCAGGACGAGCAAGGTGCAAGCTCCCGACGACGGCGTAGAAGGCGACGACCCCGACGACGACGACGACGACGACGACGACGACGTTGGCGTCGACAGTTCCGAGTGAACGTTCTAAATGCCGGGCGTAAATTGGATTGACTTTTTGCGTACCAATAAACAGCAGCCGTGTCCGTTCTATTACCTGTTTTCGTTATTCCAGCGTCCTGCTTTGCATCGTCTGCCTCTGGTCCTCTTCTTTTCCAAAACCGCATGCAATCATGACTTACTTTCAGGCGGTTTTGGACAATTTCAACACGGTTTCGTATGTGAGGATCATGTCACTATTTTATTCGCCGATCACGATTCGGCGCTCGGGCTGCGGTTGAATGATAATTACAACATCCATTAACTTCATGTGGACGAACCGTGGTTTTGGAATTTCTGCCTCGAGCCAGAAGGTATACATCGCGAGTGCGAATCAAGAGAATAATTCAAAACGACTCGGGTTTGCATTGTTGGCCTGTGAGGCCGGCTGCGAAATTGCCAGTAGGCAACCTGAAATGACGGGCAAGGGTCGTCAGAATTAGAACACATGGACTGCATTGGCTGTGTGTGCATTGTTGGCCTGTGAGGCTGGCTGGGAAATTGCCAGTAGCCAGCCTGAAATGACGGGCAAGGGTCGTCAGAATTAGAACACATGGACAGCATTGGCTGTGTGTGCATTGTTGGCCTGTGAGGCTGGCTGGGGAATTGCCAGTAGCCAGCCTGAAATAACGGGCAAGGGTCGTCAGAATCAGATCACATGGAATGCATTGGCAGTGTGTGCATTGTTGGCCTGTGAGGCTGGCTGGGAAATTGCCAGTAGCCAGCCTGAAATGACGGGCAAGGGTCGTCAGAATCAGAACACATGGACTGCATTGGCTGTGTGTGCATTGTTGGCCTGTGAGGCTGGCTGGGAAATTGCCAGTAGCCAGCCTGAAATGACGGGCAAGGGTCGTCAGAATCAGAACACATGGACTGCATTGGCTGTGTGTGCATTGTTGGCCTGTGAGGCTGGCTGGGAAATTGCCAGTAGCCAGCCTGAAATAACGGGCAAGGGTCGTCAGAATCAGATCACATGGAATGCATTGGCTGTGTGTGCATTGTTGGCCTGTGAGGCTGGCTGGGAAATTGCCAGTAGCCAGCCTGAAATGACGGGCAAGGGTCGTCAGAATCAGAACACATGGACTGCATTGGCTGTGTGTGCATTGTTGGCCTGTGAGGCTGGCTGGGAAATTGCCAGTAGCCAGCCTGAAATGACGGGCAAGGGTCGTCAGAATCAGAACACATGGACTGCATTGGCTGTGTGTGCATTGTTGGCCTGTGAGGCTGGCTGGGAAATTGCCAGTAGTCAGCTTGAAATGACGGGCAAGGGTCGTCAGAATCAGAACACATGGACTGCATTGGCTGTGTGTGCATTGTTGGCCTGTGAGGCTGGCTGGGAAATTGCCAGTAGTCAGCTTGAAATGACGGGCAAGGGTCGTCAATAAAAACACATGGACTGCATCCAGCCAATAGCAGCCAGCCGCAGCCAAGAATGCAAACTCGTGTCGTTTCGCTTTTCCTAAAGTGATAGTAGGTTTGTTTCAGCATGCTCCCCCCTTCCTGTGTTTCAGCCTCGCCTTCGTGGAGCCCGACTTGCCTCGGCTCAAGGTCTAATGCCGAGAGGAGGATGATGCCGACCCTCTGGCCGACGTCGACATCAAGGCCGTCCTCTGCGAGGCCGTGGCCAAGAGGGGACGGGGCCGGCCGAGGAAAGGAGCAGCCCCTGCCACGCCGGTGTCCACGTCGAAGAGAGCCCGAGGGAAGCCCAGGACGGAGACGTCGTCGGCGCCGAGAGGCAGAGGCCGACCTCGGAAGAACCCTCGCCTGTCGCCCGCACTCAGGCAGCCCCGTTGGCCATCGACGCCGAGGCTGGAGGTGGGGGGACGCCGTCAGAGGCTCCCACGACGGCGACCGCGACGGCGTCGGTCAGCCAGTCCAAGGGCGTCGTCAAAGTCAGCACGCGGTCAACAGGGTCCGTCACGTTCCAAGATCAAGACCAGCACGAGGAAGAAAACTCTGAAGACGACGCTAGGGACGACATGACGCCTGTGTCCGAGGAGGACGCCATCGAGCTGAAGCCCAAGACGACGAAGGGCAAAGTGCCCAAAGATCCCACAGTGCCCAAAAAGCCCAAAGTGCCCAAAGAGCCCAAAGAGCCCAAAGATCCCAGTGTGCCCAAAGAGCCCAAAGATCCCCGAGAGCCGAAAGTGCCCAAGGATCCTAGAGGGCCTAAAGAACCCAAAGTGCCCAAAAAGCCCAAAGTGCCTAAAGAGCCCAGCGATCCCAGAGATCCCAGCGAGCCCAATGAGCACCTGTGCGACATGTGCGGCGCGACCTTCCCCAGCCCCGTGCGCCTCTTTTACCATCGACGACGCATCCACCTCGAGCCGCGCGCCGTCAGCGCCGTCTGCGGCAACGCGTACCGACGCAAGTACTTGACCGCGCACATGCGCACGCACGCGCACGCGCGCGACAGACCGCACGCGTGCACGCACTGCGGGATGCGCTTCTTGATGCGTGCCGCGTGCAGGAAGCACGTGCGCGCGCACGCGAACGAGCGGCCGTTCGCGTGCGATGCGTGCGCGAAGACGTTCGGACGTGCGTGCCATCTGAAGACGCACATGCTGTCGCACACGGGCGACAGGCCGGTCGCGTGCGCGTGCGTGCGACGAGACGTTCAAGTATTTCAACGAGCGGAAAGCGCACTTGGCCAGAGTGCACGGTGTCGTCAAGCAGGGCCGCCGTCCGACGCCCGACCACGACGACGACGACGACGACGACGACGACGACGACGACGACGACGACGACGACGACGACGACGACGAGAGCTCGGAGTGAACCTGCAAAATGCCGTGCTGTACATTGGCTGGACCGTGTCATTTTTGCGTATACAAATAAAATATGACTTGTTTCTGTTCGATCCCCTGTTTCTGTTTCCTCGGCTTTCTGCTTTTCAACGTCTGTGTGTCCATGAGGTCATAGTCATGCTCTTCCTTTCCTAAAATCATGCAATCATGTCCAGCTTTCAGCTTACTTTGGTCAGTTTCAGGCCGATTTCAAATGGGAGGATTATGCCTCTACAGTTGGCTTTTCAGCATTGGTCCTGTTCTATAACATTGTAGGATCCCGGCTTCCTGCTGACAAGCCAACCTGGTCCAGACTAGCCAGATTCTCACAGCGATTCGAGCTGAACTCGGCCAGCTAGATGCGGCGAACTCGAGCAGAATTCCACGTATTTCACCCTTGCCCGTCGTTTTAGGTTGAGTCCGGCCTCCTGTCTGGAGCCTTACGTCAAGATCGAACCCCGAGAGGATGTCTACGTCGACGCCGACCCCCTGGGCGACGTCCACCCCGAGGCCGTCTTCCAGTCGTCCGTCCTCTGCCCGACGAAGAGACCCCGAGGGAGACCGAGGAAGGCAGCGACGCAACTCCCGGCCAACTCCGCCAAGAAGCACAGCGGGGGAATGCCGAGCAAGAGAGGCCGGGGCCGACCCAGAAAGAAGCCCGACGACGCCAAAGACGACGACGACGACAACGACGACGAGGAGTGGACCGTCACTCCCAAGAAGCCAAAGAAGCCCGAACCAAATGAGCCCGAGCCCGAGCGCAAGGCCGGACCCAAGGCCAAGGCCGAGCGCAAGGCCGTAGTCAAGGCCAAGGCCGAGGTCGAGGCCAAGGACGAGGTCAAGGCCAAGGCCGAGGTCGACGACGCGACCACGACGTACCCGTGCGCGCAGTGCGACAAGCGCTTCCCGTCGCGCACGCGCCTCGGCAAGCACGCGTACCGCTACCACGGGCCGGCCAAGCAGTGCCACGTGTGCGGCGTGCTGCTGCCGCCCTACCGCTACATCGTGCACGTCAAGCGGCACGCGCCGCGTCGCACCTTCGCCGTCGGCCACCCGTCGCGCTACACCTGCGAACGCTGCGGCAAGGCGTTCGCCGTGCTCGGCTCGCTCAAGCGCCACTTGGCGCAGCACGACGCCGACCCGACGCACGCGTGTCCCACGTGCGCCAAGGCGTTCCTCACCAAGTTCTCGCTGAAGCGACACGTGGCGACGCACGCGCAGGACAAGCCGCACGTGTGCGTCGCGTGCGGCAAGGGCTTCAAACGCCCCTGTCATCTTAGCACGCACATGCGCGTTCACACTGGGGCACGGCCGTATCAGTGCGAGCACTGCGACGAGGCGTTTGTCTATCATAACGAGAGGGTGCAGCATCGCGCCAAAGTTCACGGCGTCGTCAAGCAGGGGACGAAGTCGGCGACGGATGGGGGCGTTTAGTATTATAGTGTTGACTTGGTATTTGATAAATATTGTGTCTCTAACGAAGCGCACCTCGTTTCTTACGAAACGAACGTTTGTTGCACTGTTTTGTTGAATATGATTTGAATACAATTGTTGAATACATTTTTGTTGATACATAACAAAGTTTTATCATGCATCCGAATTCGTGTGCTCACGTCGGTGAAAAATTGTTACAAGTTTGTGAAAGAAAACGTCTTTACAAACTTGGCCATTCCCCGACGTTTCGCCCTAACAACAAACCGAAATAAAACCAATTCAACCAAAATATCGATAACGGCTATATTGTTCACATGGTTTGTTCTTCTCAAAACAACGGGTTCGGCTGAGGTTTCGCTTTCGGTTTTGGGAAAATATCGGGGTGTATTAATTTCCGGTGTCACTTGTTGTTTCGTGTTTGGTTTAAGTGTTTAAGTCTCAATGCTTTGTACTCTATTCTCTATTCCGTTCCGTTCCCATCGCAATCCTATTTTTCAAGTCCAGAGGCTGCTTTGAACGTCTGTCTGCTCCGTCTGATCCTTCCCAGCTTGAACCTGTGGGTGTCGGCGCACTCTTCGCTCATTGGCTGACCTCGCTCAACGCATGCGCCTTGCTCCGTGTGTTACAGCCACATCGTGCTTCCTGTGCCAGCTTGCGGTCCGCCACTGCCGGAGCCAGCTTGCGGTCCGCCACTGCCCGCGTTCGTCGAGCCCGATCTGAAAGTGGAACCGCTCGAGGAGATCGGCGCCGACCCTCTGGCCGACCTGGACCCAGAGCCCGTCTACCGCGCGGCCAAGAGAGGCAGACAGAGGAAGGAGGCGACGTGGCCGGTCACGAAGACCCGGGGCAAACCCCGGAAGCTGAACACGCCCAAGACGAAGCCTTCGATCGCCATATTCAAGCAGCCAAAGACTGCTTCAAAGCTCATGAAGCAACCAAAGATGAAGCAGCTCCTAAAGCAGTCAGAACCATGTTCAATACTAATGACGGCGCTTACGCCGACGCTGACTATTGTGGAGACGTTTTGCGACAAACCGACATCGATTGCAACGCCTCTAGCGACGCCGACGGCGACGCTGGTCGAGACGTTTTGCGACAAGCCGACGCCGAGCTCGACGCGACCAGAGATTCGGACGGCGAGAGGCAGAGGCCGCCCCAGAAAGAAGGCCTCTCCGCCGAAACCAAGTCCTAGTCCGAGTCCAAGTCCGAGTCTTAGTCCTCGAAGCGGCGAGGCCGAAGAAGACCGAGCGCCGCCGAACGAGGTTGACGTCACGGTGACCTCGCCGGGAGTCGAACCGCCACTGGCCCACGACGACGACGACGACGGGGAGCCGACGCCAGTGGCGGACGTCGTCGGCGTCGACGAGACGCGCGATACGCAGACGCCGCCGTGGGACAGGAGGCGGTTCTCCACTTCGGGCGACGACGACGACGACGAAGAGGACGACGGTTACGACCACGACGACCAGACCTGGTGGCCCTACCGCAAGGCAGCGCGCGAGACGCGAACCGATCGCGGCCAGACGACGACGCCGCCGGCGAAACGGAAGCGGCGGCGGCGACGCTACAAGCCGCGTCGCCGCCACACGCGGCCCGTCTTCTCGGCCCCGTGTCCGGTGTGCGCAGACTTCCAGTGCGCAGACCCACAGTGCGTCGGCGAGCACGTGGCGAGCGCCGAGGACGCGAAGGCCGAGGAGGCGGCGATCGCCGAGGCCGACGCCGAGTTCGAGGCGCAAGTCCGAGCGCGCGCCCAAGTCCATCCCGACGTGGAGGCACTGGCCGACGCCGCGGCCGAAGCCGATGCCGACTCGGCCTCGGACTCCGAGTGGTACTTCGAGGCGGGCTTCAGAGACCGCACGTCCGAGACGTTCCTCGCCGAGGCGCATCTGTCGCAGCAGTTCCTGCCGACGCCGTGCGCGGACGACGAACTGCGTCGCGTGTTCGACAACTGCTTCCTGCACCGGCCGCTACGCTGCAGCACCCTGTGCAGCCTGACCGGCATGGCGTGCGCCGACCTGCCGCACTTCGCGTACCGCACCAGTCGCACGCGCAGTCGCAGTCAGCTGCACGCGTCGGCGCCGCGCCTCGTGCGCTGTCTGCGCTGCGCGCGCGCCTTCTCGCACGTGCGCTTCGCCGCGCGTCACGTGCTCGTCGAGCATCTGCGCGGCGCCTGCGCACTGCCGCTGCACGTCGACGCCGGCGAGCGGCGCTGGCGCCGGGTGGCACCGCGCGTGCGCGGCTTCGCGTTCGCGCGGCCGCTGGCCGCCTACCTCGCCGAGTGGGAGGCGCAGAAGGAGGCGGAGGACGCGCGCGAACGCACGTACGCGTGCGCGCACTGCGACATGAAGTTCCCCAATCAGACGCGATGCGACGAGCATCGGCATAAAGTGCACGGGCCGCCGAAGTTGTGTCACGTGTGCGGCCTTGTGATGTCGCCGTACCAGTACGGCTTCCACCGACTAAAGCACTTGCCGCCGCCGCCGTCCGCCGAGCGGTTCACGTGCGACCGCTGCGGCAGTTCGTACGCGGCGTTCAAGTCGCTGGCGCGTCACATCCGGTTGCACGACCGCACGCGTGACCACCGCTGTCCGACCTGCGGCAAGGGCTACTTTTGCACGAGCACGCTCAAGCGCCACCAGCGCACGCACACGCTCGACAAGCCGTTCGCGTGCGTCGCGTGCGGCAAGGCGTTCAAGCGGCCGTGTCATCTGCGCACTCACATGCGCACGCACACGGGCGCTAGGCCGTACAAGTGTGAGCACTGCGAGGAGGCGTTTGTGTATCATAATGAGAGGGTGCAGCATCGCGCCAAGGTGCATGGGGTTGTCTTGCCGGCTGGGAAGGGGCGTTTGCCGGATTTGGAGAAGACGAAGAAGAAGAAGAAGAAGAAGACTTGAAACACTTTGCTATGTCTTCGTACTTGTGGCCATAATAATAATTTATTTTTCCAGTTGACCTCACAAGGTACTTACTACGTCCTATAAACAATAATATTATGTTTAGTGTTGTTATTCCATATAATATTGGGTTTTATTTGTATGTGCACTTATTTTATTATTGTTTGATTTGTTCCAAGAGTTTAACTTGTCGTTGCCATCCGTGCATCAGGTAAATTTTTAGATTAGCCAAAAGAATGTTTCATACAATAATTGTATCGGCCGCTAGCTGTATGTAATATGTTATTCCCACATGAAAGTTATTATCATACTACAAGACATCTTTAGTTTCAATTAGGACCACAGTTCCTGTAGAGCAGTTCCATTATTTCGGATATTCAAATATGTCAAACGTTATGATCTGATTTATAAAATTGCAGTGCAGGTCACAGCCATTGTGTTTGATGACCTTTGTGCAATAAACGCGCCATCTGCCTGTACTATCTTTTTTTGTGTTAAATCAACGCAAAACGATTCCGTCAAACATCTCACAACCACAACAAGGAATGTCGTTTCTTTACTTGTTCGGTAGCAAACTGTTTATGTTTGTACTGGAAGGTTCATGGGCAGGGAAAACCAGGTCTCGACCAAACCAAAACGGACTGGTACACATATACACTAATCTATTCGAAACTGTTTTGAATCCCAAGACTACTCTGTGATTTGATTTCCGACCTTCGTGACCTGAACACTAATTGTTGCTTTTTCCAAGATTTCAGCATTGATTCTAGAGAAATATCCTTGTTATATAGTAGGTAACTACAGTCTACGACACTTTGGGAAATTGGTATTTAGACTTAACTGAGCATTCAATTTGCCCTGTTTGAAAATAGGGAAAACTATTTGCTATAAGGTATGTGTCAATTGAATCCAATATGACATTGAACTTAAGATTCTATGTCTGTGCTAGAGACTTTGCCCAGACATCTCAGCGAGGAACGGAAAACTCCCGGATCGGACAGCGCTAACCCCTCGGGCCGCGCTTCGTTTGTTGCAGCCACTTCGAGGTCAAAATCGAGCTCCTCGATGACGTCGAGGAGGTGGACGACGTCGACGTCGACCCTCTGCACGACGTCCAACCAGAGGCCGTCTGCTGGGAGACTCCGGTCCCCGTCAAGAGGCGCAGGGGCCGGCCGAGAAAGGAGACGCCGTCGATGCAGACAGCGTCGGACAACCTGGTCAAGCGTCCCGTGGGCAGACCCAGGAAGCATCCACTGCCGCCAACGTCGCCTCCACCGACGCCGGCGCTGATGGAAACGTCCTTCGATCAGCCGACGCCGGGAGAGACGCTCGGCGACGAGCTGACGTCTTCTTCGACGCCTCTAGAGCCGCCGACGCCGACGTCCTCCAGCACCCGTCACGTCGACGCCGAACTCAGTGCGCCAGCGCGGTCCGTCGCGCCCAAGGCCAGACGCAAGAGACGACGCTCGTCTTCCGAGGACGAGGATTGGAGCGAAGAGCCCAGAGAGTTCAGGATGCGCATGCCTAGCAAGCCCAAGAGGCCCAAAGAGCCGAAAGAGCCCAACGAGCCCAGTGAGCTGAGCGAGCCGATCCAGGGGACCGGGCGCCGAGGCAGAGGCCGTCCCCGTCTCGACCCCACCAAGGCGCACGCGTGTCCGCAATGCCTCAAGCCGTTCTACACAGAGCGCATGCTCGCCGCGCACGTGGCCACGCAGCACGCGACCCTGCGTCTGTGTCACGTGTGCGGCCGCACCTTCGCCAATCGGCGCACCTTTCGCGCGCACGTGGTCGCGCATGCGCCGCGCGTTGCGCAGGCGTACACGTGCGCGCGCTGCGGCACGACGCTCAACACGCGCTGCTCGCTGGTGCGCCACCTGCGCGCGCACGACGCGCCGCGCGCGCACGCGTGCGCCGCGTGCGGCAAGGCGTTCTTGACGGCGTTCGCGTTGACCCGGCACGAGGGCAACCACGCGCAGGACAAGCCCCACGTGTGCGTCGCGTGCGGCAAGGGCTTCAAGAGGCCGTGCTATCTGAGCACGCACATGCGCACGCACACGGGGCTGAAGCCGTACGCGTGCGCCGAGTGCGAGGAGACGTTCATGTACTACAACGAGCGCAAGGAGCACTTGGCCAAAGCCCATGGAGTCATCTTGCCGGGCAGGAAGAAGGTGTTCGAGTGACGAGATGTTGACTGCACTCAGAAGGACCTGCTGAGGTCGGTTCTCCTGGTCGCAGGACCGTTGTTAGTGGTTCTTAACTCCATTTCACGTCGAGAAGGAGAGTGGATTTGCATCTTCCTCGAGGATCCACTGCTGCTAGACACGAGCTAAGAGTCTCAAAACTCATAAGCCATGTCTTGAGTCGGACAAAATGCTCTGTGGGCAGTTTTGAAACGATTATAGTTCGTGTCTAGCAGCAGTGGGGGGGTTTTGGTGTTTCGCTGTGAGCTCATTGCGTTATTTGTGTTGGGTTATAGTTCGTCTCAGGTTCTTTGTCAGCACAAACCGGTTTTCTACAATGCTATAGTATAGGCCCATGTGCTATAGTATATGTATAGTATAGTATAGTATAGTATAGTATAGTATCGTGAGACGTACTATAAACGCATGGCTGAGCGTAAAGGATGGAGTCTGCAATCTATACTCGGAAACCATTTGATAAGCAAAATAAAATAAATGTGCGCTTTTTAACCCCATCCAAGTGTGTGTTACTCAAGGGAATTGCCCCGATTGCAATTCCACTGCCCAGTGATTGTAATTGATTGACACTCCCGTTGCCGTCGGGTCCCCGTCGAGGAGGTCGACGTCGTCGCACCCAAGAGAGGATTGTTTTAGCAAAATCTCTCGACGAAAGTGTCGGCAAACACCGGAAGCTAGCAGCGGTCGGTGCAGTGTCGGATGGCCGAGTTCGCAAAGCGTTTGATGAGATGACAGAAGAGATGACAGAAGAACACGAAGTCGGGCTTCGAAAGAGGTACTCTTGCTTTGTGACTGAGTGTGAGTGTGTACGAAACGCCAAGTGAATAAAGTGGAACAAATCTGAAATCACGCAAGTCTTTTCTCCGATGTTGGTTTGGTTGAAATCCTGGCGATGTCGGGACGGATCCAATATCGTGTTTCTGATATTAAGGACGTCCTTCGCTTGTTTCAGTCCCAGTCCTGTCTTCGTGGAGGCCAACTTTAAGGCAGAGCCACACGAGGAGGAACACGTCGACGTGGACCCTCTGGAGGACGACGTTGACGCCGACCCTCTGGATTATGACAGCGACGCCGGGTCTGCAGATTGGGACAACGCCGAGCCACTGGGCGAGTTTGACAGCGACCCTCAAGAGGAGGATGAAGTCGTCGCCGACCATCAAGAGGAGGATGGAGTCGACGCCGAACATCAAAAGGAGGATGGAGTCGACGCCGACCACCAAGAGGAGGATGGAGTCGACGCCGACCACCAAGAGGAGGATGGAGTCGACGCCGACCATCAAGAGGAGTATGGAGTCAACGCCGACCATCAAAAGGAGGATGGAGTCGACGCCGACCATCAAGAGGAGGCCGTCGCCGACTCTCTGGGCGAGGTCAACGACGACGCCGTCTTCTCGGAGGCCGACCCCGTCCCTGCGAAGAGAGGCAGAGGGAGACCGAAGAAGAAAGCAAAGCTGAAGCAGACGCCGCCTCTTGTGGGCGACCAGCCCAAACGGTCCAGAGGGAGGCCGAGGAAATACCCGCTGCCGACGCCGACGCCGACGCCGACGCCGACGCCGACGCACAGCGACCTGCCGGCGACGAGAGGCAGAGGCCGGCCCAGGAAGAACGCCGAGCCTCTGCCGCCCTCCGTCGCCCCTCCCTCCCCACACTCCGAGCCCAACGACGCCGTCCTCGCCGCGAGCAGTGCTTCGCAGTCCTCGCCGCCACTGGCCGCCGACGACGCCGACACTAGCACGCCACTGGAGTCGGACAGCGGCGTCGAGCCCCCGCCGGACCGCTGGGCGTGGGTCAAGCGACGCAAGCAGCTCGAGCTGTGGCGCAAACAGCAGCGCGACAAGCGGCTAAGTCAGGCGCGCAAGCGTCGCCGCTCCTCGGAGATCGACGCCGACTGGGTCGAAGAGATCCCCAAGCGACGTCGCGGCCCCAAAGAGCCGAAACCCCCGAAAGAGCCGAAACCTCCGAAAGAGCCGAAACCCCCGAAGGCGCCGAGGAAGCGCAGACGGCCGCTGCAGCCGCGAGACCCCGCCCACTACCCGGACGGCGATCCGCCCTACCAGTGTCCGCACTGTCCCAAGCGTCTGTCGAGTCGCCGGCTGTACGTCGGCCACCTCGGCACCAACCACGGCCCGCCGCGTCTCTGCCACGTGTGCGGCCTCGCGTTCGGCAACATGCACCACTACCTGTACCACATGACCAGACACGCGGCGAGCACGCGGCCGCCGAGAACGTTCGCGTGCGACCGGTGCGCGCACACGTTCCCCTTGCGCAAGTCGCTGGCGCGGCACGTGCGCAGTCACGATCTGACGCGCGACTTCCTGTGCGCCGCGTGCGGCAAAGGTTTCCGCACGCGGTTCGCTTTGGCGCGGCACGCGCGCACGCACGCCGCGCTGCGGCCGTTCGCGTGCGCGCTCTGCGGCAAGGCGTTCAAGGTCGCGTGCCATATGTACACGCACATGCTCACGCATCCCGGCGCACGGCCGTTTCGGTGCGAACTGTGCGTGGAGACGTTTGTCAGGCACGAGGACAGGGTGCGCCATAAGGTGCGGGAGCACGGGGTGGGGTCGGCGACTTTGGAGTGATGGGGGGATGGGCGTTGAACGAGCTTGAGTGTTGGGTGTTTAAAAGGCTGTTCATTGAGCTGTGAACTCGGGCCGCTTCCCTTACCTCGTATACGGGATACACTTTCCAGGCCACACCTTTGGTCGGCGATGAAATCTATATTTTCGGAATCTTCACACTCCTGGCAACCAATTGAACCATTTTCATTTAGAAAAATTCACCCGTCAATTACTTACAAGCGTTTCAAAGCAACCCTGTTTTGCTGGTACATTGAAAGATGTCAATTCCAGTTAAGAATTCACCACTTACTGGATACACTTTCCAGGCCACACCTGTTATCTGATCGCGACGATACAAATATCTACGGCATCCTCACACTTCTGACAACCAATTGAATATCTCAGAATCTCGAAATATCTCCTGGAAAAAAAAAAAAGTTAAATTCAATTTACCTCAACAACCATTCAATGAACGGCCTTAAGTTATTTGCGTTTGAATTGTATTTCTCAGATGGTGTGTGTTTTGTATATGCATTCTGTTTCGGCGCGTCCTTTGTATTTCAATGTTGAATGACCTTAGTTTGTGATTGACTAATTGAAACCTTGTAAAACGTGTGTCGCCTTTCAAATTACAATGTTTCATTGCTTACCATTCGCAAACCTGGAAAAGTGGCCATTTTCTGGGGATCTGTATTACTTAAACGGCACTGTTCTGGAATGTTCTATTCAGGAAGCCTGTTTGGCAGGATTATTTGAATTTCAGAAAGCGTAGGTTGAAAACAATTTGTTGTTTGGTTGCCGACAATGTCAGCCAAGCTAACATCCGGTTGAGAAGGTAATTAGTGTCGTGTTTCGAAGCCTCGGGAATCAATGAGAGTCGATCAAGAAACGAGGAAGACAATGTTTACCTTGTGTCGGTTACCATTGATGTATTGTGCATTTCAAATACATGGTCCTTGAAATCTACTTAAACTCTAGAAAATTTTCCTTTACTTGAAAGGAACTTCTATGTCCTACATTAGCTGACTTACTAAAGAACGTCGGAAGATAAAAAGTGTCCGTGTGTATCCTTGAAGATTAAACCCAGCTATAGGAACTAACCGCAAACGCACGGATGGAGGTTCTCAGAGTAAACTTTGGTTCTACCGGACGGGGAGAGAATGTGGCAGACGAAGATGTGGACAGGTAAACCTCTCCGACGGCGAAACCTTGAGTGCGTGAAAGTCCAGGCGACGTCAGGACGCCGTGATTACCAAGGACGTCCTTTGTTTGTTTAAGTCCGAGTCCTGTTTTCGTGGAGACCGACTTCAAGGTCGAGGCCCGAGAAGAGGACGACGTCGACTCTCTGGACGACGCCAACGTCGACGCATACTCCTACGTCGACCCCCTAGACAGCGACGACGTGAAACACCAATCGGAGGACCACGTTGACTATGAAGAGGGGAACGTCAACAGCGCCGACCGTCAAGTGGAAGACATCGCCGACGCCTACTCCTATCTAGAGGGGGAGAGCGACACCCACTTTCCAGAGGGGCACGACGCCGACGCTTGCTCCTACGCTGACCATCGCGAGGAGGCCCCCGAGACCGTATCCTTGGCCGCCCACCCCGTACCGCCTAGAGGACGAAAGGGCAGTCAGAACAAGTATTCAACGGCATAGCCCCGGGGCAGTACGAGTAAGGACCCTACTTCGCCGCCGCCTCCGCATCGAAAGCCCGGAAAGGCGACGCTGAAAAGCTGGCAGAAGACCTCCGCTCCCCTGCGAGTCTCGGCCAGACTCTGTCCGACGACGTCCGCACAAGAGGCAACACAACAGCAGCCAGCCGAGTCTCCTGCCGACGGACGGCGACCTCGCCTTCCGACGGACGGCAAGGCCAGACCGACGGGGACACCGGCACGCCAGTCGACGGCGCAGCAGCGGGAGTCGAACCTGGGCCCGATCCGACGGATTGGATGCAGCGGCTGAGACGCAAGAAGCACTCGCACTGGCAACGAAGGTCGCGCTCGAAACGGGTCGGCTCGAAACGGGACGACGAGGAGGAGGAGGAGGCATTTGACCGGAAAGGATACGTCCCCAAGAGACGCCGCTCTTCGGCCGAGGACGAAGACTACGTCAGCAAGCAGCGCTGGGACCCCAGCACGTCGAAACTTCCCAAGAAGCCGAGAAAACCCAAGACGCCGCGCGAACCGAAGGAGCCAAAGAAGCCGAAAGTGCCCAAGCCGAGGAAGCCGAGGGAGCGTAAAAAGCCGAGCGACGCCGACGATCCAGCAGCCCGAAGCTCGTCGCCCGTCCAATGCCCGCACTGTTCGAGACGGTCGGTCGACGCCCACCTCCTCGCCGCGCACATTAGCGGCTTCCACGGCCGACGGCGTCTGTGTCACGAGTGCGGCTTGGAGTTCACCAGCAACGAGTACTTCAGTCGCCACACGAACCGACACGTGCGACAACGCGAACCCAAAGCGTTCACGTGCGACAACGCGAACCCAAAGCGTTCACGTGCGACAACGCGAACCCAAAGCGTTCACGTGCGACAACGCGAACCCACAGCGTTCACGTGCGACAACGCGAACCCAAAGCGTTCACGTGCGACAACGCGAACCCAAAGCGTTCACGTGCGGCAACGCGAACCCAAAGCGTTCACGTGCGGCAACGCGAACCCAAAGCGTTCACGTGCGGCAACGCGAACCCAAAGCGTTCACGTGCGGCAACGCGAACCCAAAGCGTTCACGTGCGACAAATGCGGCAAGACGTTCGGTACAAGCTCCGACAGCACCCGGCCAATCACGAGCGCACGCGCTCCTTCTTGTGCAACTCCTTCTCGGCGGCCGAGTTGGCGCTTCACGTGCTGGTTCACGCGACGGTCAAGCCGCACGCGTGCGGCACGTGTGGAAGGCGTTTCAGCCGCTTGGACTACTTGGTGAAAACACATGCGTGCCTTGCATCCGGGGGCGAGGCCGTTCAAGTGCCCGCTCTGTACGGAGGCGTTTGTCTACCATAGTGACAGGGTGCGGCACAAGGTCAGGGTGCACGGCGTGGGGTCGACGACGTTGGAGTGACTGGTGTCGGGGGGTGGGGGCGTTTGCCAGCGTTGGCAAATGGGGTATCTTGTTTTTTGCGTTTTTTTTTATTTCAGATCATGTAGGCTCCGTTGAATTACCATGAGAAGTACTACAATTCGTTGTTTAGAACGGAGTGGCAAACGTGTATTTAGACTTAAAGTGATGTTACATTGGATACTGCAAATCATAAAGGAATCTACGCTGTCAAGATCGTTTTACACTTTTGTATCACCACATTAATAATATGCTAGCTCAAGCCTGTCAAACGCCCCGTTGTGAAACGCATGCTACCCAGGCCACGAGGTCCTCGTTATGTCCTCGGCACTGACAATGTGTTCTTCGGGTGCCACGGTCTTCAGCAGCCAGACAAGGTTTATTGCGTTTTTAACTAGAATAGAATAACGACCTTAATAAAACCATATTATAACTTTCAATGTGCATCTTCTATGTAGGTGCTGAAAGTTTGCGTAGTTAAAAGCCCAGCGCTGAGGAAGTCGTGTTCATCAAAGACGTCCACCGTTTGTTCCAGTGTGACCCCTGTCTTCGTGGAGTCCGACTTCAAGGTCGAGCCCCGAGAAGAGGACGACGTCGATCCTCTGGACGATGCCAACGTCCACGTGGACTCTTACGCCGACCACCTAGAAGACGGTGAAAGCGACGCCGACCATCTAGAGGGGAATTCCAGTGACCCTCTGGACGACGTCGCCGCCGATTCCGACATTTACTCCTCCGCGGATCCCCTGGCCGTGGACGACGACCCACTTGACGCAGATGCCGTCTGTTGTGAGGCCAGCCCCGTCCCGGCGATTAGAGGCACAGACAGACAGAAGACGGTACCGCCGCCAACGCTGAAGTCGAGTTTTGTGGACGACACTAGCGAAGGTTCCAGAGGACTGCCGATAGAGAACCTACTTCCATCGCCGCCGAAGCTGAAAAGGTGGCAGAGGACCTCCATCCCCCTCCGCTTCTCAAGGAGACTCTGTCCCACGACCTGCACATCAGACTCTGAGGCAACGCAACAGCAGACCGCGGAGACGGAGACGGCGACCGCGCTGGCTATTGGACGACAAGGCCAGACCGACGAGCCGCCACTGGCTCTGGGTGGCGGCGAGGAGGTGGACGCGGAGCCCGACCGCGCCGATTGGGTGAAACGGCTGCGCCGGAAGAAGCGTGAGCCTCGGACGCGACGCAAGGGCAGGAAACCCGTCGTGTCCGAGGTGGTCGACGACGACGACGAAGAAGACTGGGGCGGATACATCCCCAAGTCACGGCACGAGTCCGAGGACGACGAGGACTGGGTCGAATACATCCCCAAGGGGCGGAGAGGACCGAAAGAGCAGAAACCTCCGAAAGAACCGAAGCCGAAAGAACCAAAGAAGCCCAAAGAGCCCAAGTTGCCGAGGGACCCTGACGATCCCGCCCACTGCTCGGAGCCCCTCCAATGTCCCCGCTGTCCGAAAGCTTTGGCCAACGCCCGCCTCCTCGACGTCCACGTCAACAACTTCCACGGAGAACGGCGTCTGTGTCACGAGTGCGGCCTTGAGTTCACCAGCAGCGTGTACTTCGGCAACCACATGGCCCGGCACGCGGCACGCCGCCACCCGAGGGCGTTCACCTGCGAAAAGTGCGGCAAGACGTTCGGTCTGCGCAAGTCCCTGCGACAACACATGGAGATCCACGAGCGCACGCGCTCCTTCCTGTGCCCGTTGTGCGGCAAAGGCTTCTGCACCGCGCGGGATTTGGTGCTTCACGAGAGAGTCCACGCGACGGTCAAGCCGCACGCGTGCGACACGTGTGGGAGGCGTTTCAACCGCATGGACTACTTGGTGAAACACATGCGTGCCTTGCATCCGGGGGCGAGGCCGTTCCAGTGCCCCCTCTGTACGGAGGCGTTTGTCCAGCACAGTGACAGGGTGCGGCACAAGGTCAGGGTGCACGGCGTGGGGACGGCGACGTTGGATTGACGGGTGTCGGGGGTGGGGGCGTTTGCCAGTGTTGGCGAGCGGCGTGGTGACGTCGAGTCGAGAACGTGTTGAGATTCCGTGGTCTTTTCGTTTTTGTTGTTATTTCACTTATTGTGTACTTCACTGTCACACGCACTCTGTTTTGTCGTAAATCTGTTGAATTTGGGCGTTGATTTTCCACAATTGGTTGTTCAGAACGGAGTCGTTATCCTTGCAAACCCAAACGTGTATTCGAGTAAAGTTGCATTGGATACTGCAAATCTATGGAGCTGTGGAGCGGTCATTTTGCATTTCTGTATCACCATGTTGCCTATACATTAATAAAATGCTAGCTCAAGCCTGTCAAACGCCCCGTTGTGAAACGCATGCTACCCTGGCCACGAGGTCCTCGTTCTGTCCTCGGCACTGACAATGTGTTCTTCGGGTGCCACGGTCTTCAGCAGCCAGGCAAGGTTTATTTAGAGTTTAAACGATAGATTATAATCACTATATATATTTGACCTTATTCAAACCATACAATCTTGAGTGCAAGTGTCCTCTAGATTCTGGATCCTTGCGTCGTTGAAAACCTAGCGTTGCCAGGACGCCGTGCTTACCGAGGACGTCATCGTTTGTTCCAGTGTGACTCCAGTCTTCGTGGAGTCCGACTTCAAAGTCGAGCCCCGAGAGGAGAATGACGTCGACCCCCTGGATCACGCCAACGTCGACGTGGACTTCTACGCCGACCCTCTGGGGAAGAACGCCGCCGGTTATCCAGAGGCAGACTACGCCGACCATCTCGACCCGGACGACGACAACACTCTAGAGGGAAATGAAAGCGACGACCACCAAATGGGGACGGAAGTCGTAGACCCAGGGGCCGTCTCTTGGGAGGGCACCGCCGACCCGTCAAGAAGACAAAGCGAGAGGCAGAGGACGGAAGTGCCGCCCAAGCTGGCACCGAGTTTCGTGGCCACACGCCCGAAAAGGCGCCCGGGACGGCCGAAGAAACGCCTTCCGCCGACGCCGACGCCGACGCTGAAACGTCGGCAAAAAATCTCCACCCCCCTTCGCTGCTCGAAGAGACTCTGTCCGCCGCCGGACCCGTCAGAACCAGAGGGCGCCACGGGGACCTACCCGGACGACGACGACGACGTGCTCACCCCGAGCAGCCCGTCACTGGCCGACGACGGGGACGCCGGAGTGTCCGACCCGGAGCCAGAGCCGACCGATTGGGTGCGGCGACTGAGACGCAAGCAGCGCACGCGCGCGATGAGGCGGTCGCTCCTGCCAGCTGACGTCGACAGCGACAAGAGGCCGGACTGGGGCGGATACATCCTCAAGCAACGCCACGAGTCGGAGGACGACGAGGACTGGGTCGAACACATCCCCAAGGGGCGGCGAGGACCGAAAGTGCCCAGGCAGCCGAAGCGGCCAAAGGCACCCAAACAGCCGAAAGAACCGAAGAAGCCCAAAGAGCCCAAGTTGCCGAGGGACCCTGACGATCCCGCCCACTGCTCGGAGCCCCTCCAATGTCCCCGCTGTCCGAAAGCTTTGGCCAACGCCCGCCTCCTCGACGTCCACGTCAACAACTTCCACGGAGAACGGCGTCTGTGTCACGAGTGCGGCCTTGAGTTCACCAGCAGCGTGTATTTCGGCAACCACATGGCCCGGCACGCGAGACGACGCGAACCCGAAGCGTTCACCTGCGAAAAGTGCGGCAAGACGTTCGGTCTGCGCAAGTCCCTGCGACAACACATGGAGATCCACGAGCGCACGCGCTCCTTCCTGTGCCCGTTGTGCGGCAAAGGCTTCTGCACCGCGCGGGATTTGGTGCTTCACGAGAGAGTCCACGCGACGGTCAAGCCGCACGCGTGCGACACGTGTGGGAGGCGTTTCAGCCGCTTGGACTACTTGTTGAAACACTTGCGTGCCTTGCATCCGGGGGCGAGGCCGTTAAAGTGCCCGCTCTGTACGGAGGCGTTTGTCCAGCACAGTGACAGGGTGCGGCACAAGGTCAGGGTGCACGGCGTGGGGACGGCGACGTTGGATTGACGGGTGTCGGGGGTGGGGCGTTTGCCAGCGTGTGCGGGCGGCGTGGAGGCGTTGTGAAAAGAGCGTGTACGGGTGTCAGTTCGAATTGCTTTTTGTTGGGATTTCATATATTGTGTTCTTCACTGTTAAACGCACTCTGTGTTGTCGTAAATCTGTTGAATTGGGGCGTAGATTTGCATTTGCAAACCCAAACGTGTATTTCGAGTAAAGTTGCATTGGATACTGCAAATCTATAAATGTGTTTCTACGAGCTGTGAGGCTCGTTTTTCACTTATGTATCACCATGCTTCCCACATTAATAAAATGCTAGCTCAAGCCTGCCAAACGCCCCGTTGTGAAACGCATGGTACCCAGGCCACGAGGTCCTCGTTCTGTCCTCGGCACTGACAACGTGTTCGTCGGGTGCCACGGTCTTCAGCAGCCAGGTTTGTGGGCGTCAGTGGCCTTCTAGAGGCTGACACTGCATCTGAGACTTCCTGGCGATGCCAGGACGTCCTGCTTACCAGCGTCGTCTCTTTTTTGTTCCAGTTCGAGTTCTGTCGCCGTGGAGGCCGACCCGCTAAAGCTCAAGGTCGAGCATCGAGAGGAGGACGACCTTCACTCTCTGCACAACGCTGACGTAGACTCCTTCGCCGACCACCTAGACGACGAAGAAGACAATATCGTATATTATCTAGAGGAGGACGTCGACGTCGCCGACCCAAAGGAGGAGAGTGAACGCGACGGCGACCCTCTGGGCTCGTGCCTCTGAAGAGAAGCCGAGGCGGACAGAAGAAGGAAATTACGAGACATAGTCTCGTGGACTGCTTTGGCAAAACGTCCCGGGGACTTCCGAGCAAGATCCCAGTGCTGATACCGTCAAAGCCGAAGCCGCAGCCGACCAAGCCGACTCTGAAAGGTTGGCAGAAGCAATCCGCCCCCCTTCGGAGTTCGACGCGACGCTGTCCCCCAGCGAACCCCTCGAAGGCCGAGGCGTCGCGCCCGCCGGCACAGACGGAGGCCGCCACTTGGAGCGCCACGACGGCGACCTCGCCCGACGACGGACGGCGAGGCCACACCGACGAGTCGCCACTGGCTCTGCATGATGGCGACGCCGCTGGCGCTCTGGTATCAGAGGACGGTGCCGAGGAGACCGAGCCGCCGGCCGATCCGGGGGAATGGGTCGTGCGTCTGCGCGGCAAGACGCGCACGCGCACGCGCGCGAAAAGACAGCGGCCGGTGCGCAAGATGCACCGCGAGTCGGAGGACGATGAGGACTGGGTCGAGCCCGTCACCAGGAAGCGCAGGGATCCCAACGAGCCGAAGAAACCCAAGAAGGTGAAAGAACCCAAGAAGCCGAAAGAACCAAAGAAGCCGAAAGAGCCAAAGAAGCCGAAAGAACCGAAGCCCAGAAAGCCAAGGCAACCCAAGCCGCCCAGGCCACCAAAAGAGCCCGGCGATTCAGCCCAAGAAACCTCAGAGCCCCTCCAATGTCCCCGCTGTCCGAAAGCTTTGACCAACGCCCACCTCCTCGACGTCCACGTCAACAACTTCCACGGCAAGCGACGACTGTGTCACGAGTGCGGCCTGGCATTCACCAGCAGCAGCTACTACAGCAACCACATGGCCCGGCACGCGGCACGCCGCCACCCGTGGGCGTTCACCTGCGACAAATGCGGCAAGACGTTCAGTCTGCAGAAATCTATGATAACGCATCTAGCCAATCACGACCGCACGCGCTCCTTTGTGTGTCCGTCGTGCGTCAAAGGCTTCTATTCGGCGGCCGATTTGACTTCCCACGTGCTGGTTCACGCGACGGTCAAGCCTCACGCGTGCGGCACGTGTGGAAGGCGTTTCAACCGGATGAACTACTTGGTGAAACACATACGTGTCTTGCATCCGGGGGCGAGGCCGTTCAAGTGCCCGCTCTGTACGGAGGCGTTTGTCCAGCACAGTGACAGGGTGCGGCACAAGGTCAGCGTGCATGGCGTGGGATCGGTCACGTTGGAGTGACGGGCGTCGAGGGGTTGGGGCCGTTTGCCAGCGTTGGCTAGTGGCGTGGAGGTGTTGTGACAAGGACGTGTTTAGGTGCTGAGTTTTTTAGTTTTTTTTAAGTTCTTTTGTATTGCGACATGTTGCCTAACGTGCAGTTTTTTGTGGTTAACAAATGATGAGGCAAATCTCTTATGCAAATGTAATTTTGCATTTTTGTATCACGACGTCGACGTCGAGAGGCAGAGATCGACGCGGAAAGACCGCCCTGCCTCTGCCTCTGCCGCCCTCCAGCCGCCTTCGAGTGTCGATCGATCACTGTCCGCCACGGAAAACACCAGAGACCGAGACCTCACAACGGTGACCTCGCCACGAGCAGCCGGGCACAGTCGGAGCTCTGTGGTCCATCTTCGACGACATGGAGGGCGTCGAGCCCGGTGTGGTGGGGAAGCCTAGAGCAGCCAACGAGTGCAAACAGCGTAATGAGTCGAAAGAGCCAAGGGAGTTGAACCAGTCAAAAGAGCACAAAGACCTCAAGAATCCGAGAGAGCCCAAAAAGCACACATATCCCAGGAGAGCGAGGTGTCCGAAAGGTTCCGAAGCACGGCCTACCAATGTTCTCGCTGTCCGAGGAGTTTCCCGGGCAACAAGTTGCTCTGGTCGCACGCGCACGATGGGCTCCCTATGTGAGGGCGTTTGTCAGGCTTGGTTGCAGCGAGCGTTGTCGATGTGTGGAAATAAACGGGGACGCTTTTGAGTTTTTGATTTCGCAGTCTATATATCTTTGTTGTTGTTCAAAATGAATGGCGTTATTTGCACTAGAGGATTTGAAGTGTTGAATAATCATTGCTCTTAATTCAAGACCATTATTGACAATCATTTATCCATCACCATGACAATGTTGCTCGTTTTGCAGACAACTAACGTTTGTCTTCCGGTCTGTGTTAAGTGCTTATTGTCTTGACGCATGAACCATGCCGGCCTGCACGATCAACAACGTGGTCCATGTTTTGCCTGTCACCTATGCACCAAGATTGCGCGTCCATTCCCTAGCTGGCCGCTTGCACAGTCGCAGCTTCTTCCGACGCGAACCGTGGCAGCCTCGGACTGGGGCGTCGACCAGGTCCCAGGCCGACTCGGCTGGGCATCCGCTCACTGCCAGAATCGACACGGGCAGCTGCTAGTGTCTTCCTAGAATCGGCCTCATGTCTCGAAGGTCGAACCTTTCGATGCACGCTTGCAGGGGCGTTACTCACTCAACGAACAACGTATGCCACAAGAACCAACAACGGCAACATGCTCTTTGTGATTTACTTTAATTTGTTGGTAAAATGCATTGCTCTTCGATTACATTCTTGTTTTCAACCGATAAAACGTAATTTTGGGGGAAATAAATCCAAACAAACCACGCTCGTCGGTTACCGTCAAAGCACCACGGCCTCCCTCAACCACGACCCGGCCCCACTAACACAGCCCCCCCCCCCCCGCCCCGGCCACTCGGCACGCCTGACAAACGCCTTCCCTCGTTACAGCCGCCGCCGCCCGCCGCCAGCGAGCGCGTCGCGTCTCCGCCGGCCGCCGGCGCCGCCCTCGAAGAAGCGTCGCCTCCTGCCCGAATACATCGACTCGTACTACGCCACCGTCAAAACGGAGTCGTCCGAGGACGAGACCGACCCGCTGGCCTTCCTCGAAGTCAACGCCGGCTCGTCACCGCCGCCGCCGCCCGGCGAGGACGCCGCCAAGCCGCGCACGACGCCGTCGTCGTCGTCGTCGTCGGCCAAACGCAAAGGCGTCGCCGCTTTCGGCGACGCATCGTACTCGCACTGGATCGTCGGCGACGGCGACAACGACGACGACGCCCGAGGTCCGTCCAAGCCCGAACCCGAACCGAAGCCGAAGCCCGTGCCTCGACACAAGCCGGGCGTGCTCGTGCCGCCCGATCTCACCCATCTCTGCAAAGGCTTCACGCTGCGCAAACACGACACACGCAACGTGTTCGCCGGCTGCTTCGTGCACAAGAAGACCCAGTGCAGCTCGATGTGCAGCGTGCACGGCATGGCCGCCGTCGACGTGCCCAAGTACGCGTCCGGCAAGCGCGTGCGTCGCAACGACGACCGCGCGCCACTGGTGCGCTGTCTGCGCTGCCGCCGCGTGTTCTCGCACGTGCGCTACGCCGCGCGCCACGTGCAGCTGTCGCATCCGGAGGTCGCCGTCGACGACGTGGACGTGACCCGCGACGCGGCCGCGTGGCGTCGCGTGCCGCTCGCCGAGCGCGCGTTCGCGTTCGTGCGCAGTCTGCACGGCGTGCGCAAGTCGGCCGCGTTCCAGCGCAAAGCGGCGAAGAGTCGGTGGCACAGCGAGCGGCGACCCGGCGACGTCAGCGCCGTCTTCTGCGACCACTGCAACAAGGCGTACAAGAGCAAGCGCCTGCTCGCCCAACACCTCTACGACTTCCATCCCGACCCCAACGACACCACCGTCTATTTGTGCGAGATCTGCGGCGCCGCGTACAGCACCAATCGCCAGCTGTACAACCACAGTCGCTCGCATCGGGCACGGCCCCCCCGCGGCCAATTCACCTGCGAACTCTGCGGCAAGACGGTGTCACATCTGCAGACGCTGAAGCGGCATCGTATGACGCACACCGACGAGAGGCCGCACGCGTGCGCGACGTGCGGCAAGACGTTCCAGCTGCGCAAGACGCTGCTCGTGCACGAGCGCACGCACTCCAAGGCGCGGCCCTTTGCGTGCATCGTGTGCGGCAAGGCGTTCGGACGCGTGTGTCATCTCAAGGTGCACATGTGCATTCACACGGGGCTCAAGCCGTACGCGTGCGACGTGTGCGGCAAGCAGTTCACGTATCACAACGACCGCGTGCAGCACAAGGAGAAGGTGCACGGCATCGCGAAGAAGAGGAAGGACGGCGTCGGCGTCGGGGGTGGCGGTGGCGGTGGGGGGCCCGCGCAGTGAGGCGATGCGGAGGGCGTTGTAGTCCTGTTTTTGCTGGATGGGGGAGGGATGCCGTTGAAGCTCGGTGTTGCTGGATTGACGGAGGGACGCCGTTGAAGCCCTATGTTGCTGAATTTACGGAGGGACGCCGTTGAAGCTCGGTGTTGCTGGATTGACGGAGGGACGCCGTTGTAGCCATATGTTGCTGGATTGACGGAGGGACGCCATTGTAGCCCTGGGATTGCTTGATGGGGGAGGGACGCCGTCATGGCCTTTGTTGCTGGATTGATGTCAGAGACACAATAAACGTCTATAGTGAGACTAGAAACTCGACTAGTTCTTGGACTTCCTTCCGTGTCAGAGAACCTCCTTGACTCACGGCCACCTGGGTCCCCAGCCTCGAGGATCAAACGAGGCGTGACCTTCAAGTCCGACCTTGATGTTTGACCTTGATGCCCTTGGCCTTGTGTTTTCTTTACTGTGTCTTTTCTAATCAAGTTTCGGCGATGGCAAAGGAGCCCGCAATGGTACAAGACCTTGGCAGCATCCGTTCCACAAAGGGTTTTGTGATCCCTTGGCAGTATCCGTTCCACAAAGGGTTTTGTGATCCCTTGGCAGTATCCGTTCCACAAAGGGTTTTGTGATCCCTTGGCACTCACCCCTTCGCTTTGCTACGAAATACGAATGCAGGTAGGTAGATTGTACGAAGACACCCGAACGAATATCGCGATCGAAGACCCGACGTAAGAATCTGACGTCGGTATTTAATTGCGTAGTCTCATGTCTATACTATGTCCTATCTTATCTCTAGTTTCAAGCCTTCAAATCCCAGTTTGAAATAATGTTTTCCCACCTGTCGTCGACGATGCACGTAATGCACCGGCAGCTGTTAGTCTAGAGTCACTGCATCATGACTGCTCGCTCTCCCGGGGCCGTTCCCCGCTAACCGCTCGCTTTTGTCTGCCCACAGCGCCGCCCCTTGCCGCCAGTCCCAGCCGAAGCTGCTCAACGCCCTTCTCTCCACTCCGCGCATCAAGCAAGAGCCGGACACGGACCACGCACTCTTCGCGGTCCCCGTCGAGCCCGGCCCCAGCCAGCCACGAGGCCGTCGAGCGAAGACGTCGACCTCTCGGAAGCCGACGACGACGACGACGACGACGCCGCTCCGACCGCACGACCTGCGCCTGCTGTTCCCCGGCTGCGCGCTGCACCCCGACGCCGACCGCTGCAGCGCGCTCTGCTCGCCGCACGGCATGGACGCAGTCGACGTGGCGCGTTTCGCTCGACGCCGTCCCGACGCCGCCGCCGACGACGCCCGCCGCTTGGCGCGCTGCTCGCTGTGCGCGCGCCTCTTCTCGTGCGTCGCCGTCGCCGCGCAGCACGTGGCCGCGCACCACGCCGACGCCGACGCCGACGCCGACGCCGTCGTCACGACGACGACGCGCAGTCTGCGCAGCTTTCGGCGCACGACGCACGAATGTCGCGCGTGTCGCCGACGCTTTCGCACGCGCGCCACGCGCGACGCGCACTTTGCGTTCGCGCACGCCGCCGCGCGTTGCGTGTGCGCCGCGTGCGGCAAGCAGTGCACGACCAAGAGGGCCATGGTCACGCACTTGCACAACGTCCATCCGGCCGTGATGGGGCGCAGCGCCAGTTACCTGTGCGACCACTGTGGCCGCTGCTTCGCCACCTTCAACCACCTGTACACGCACAAGCGGCGACTCGCCGCGCAGGCGCTGCCGCCGAGTCACGCGTGCGCCGTGTGCGGCAAACTCTATCGCGGCGCGTCGAGTCTCGCCACGCACATGCGCACGCACACGGGCGAGCGGCCGCACGCGTGCGCCGTGTGCGGCAAACGCTTCGTGTTGCGTCACGTGATGGAGACGCACGTGCGCACGCACTCGCGCGACAAGCCGTTCGCGTGCGTCGCGTGCGGCAAGACGTTCGGACGCAGGAGTCATCGCACCACGCACATGCGCACGCACACGGGCGACAAGCCGTACGCGTGCGCGCAATGCGAGGAGACGTTCATGTACTACAACGAGCGCAAGGAGCATCTGGTCAAAGTCCATGGAGTCGTCAAGGAGGGGAAACCCAAGGGACAGTGAAACGGTGGTGATTTCGTCGTGTATTGCCAACTGTGTACACTCATATACACTCTTCAAAACCTCAGCAGATTGTACGAAATTGCATCTATGCGAATTGCATCTGTACGAATAAATATTATTTCGCTCGTGTTATTGACAGGTCGGTGTTTCGTTTCCTATTTGCCATATCTTTCCACAGCCCGTCAGAACCTTTAGGAACCGTAGGAGCAATGGGAAGTGCACCCAGAAGGCTCTGGTTGTGAGCTCGAATAAAGAATTCAAATGTGACACTCGTTTCCCGCGCTTTTGTTCAGTGACCAGGTAGGCCGTGGCCAGATTGCGATGTTCCCATTGTTTCCCGTGTTCCTCGAGAAGATGTTCTGATTGGCCACGCATTCCAATCTTGAGACTTGTCTTGTAATGACCTTGGTAGCCAAGGTTACTCCATAGTATGCCAAACTATCCATCCATTACTTTATCCGTAGTGTAATACAATCAATTTCCCTCGGCAGTTCTTCTTGATCTCTTTCTGCAGTTCTGCCATGTCCCTGTTCTGTCATGTCCCTGTTCTGTCATGTCCCTGTTCTGTCATGTCCCTGTTCTGTCATGTCCCTGTTCTGTTATGTCCCTGTTTTGTCTCATTGTTGCCTCCTGCTTCTGTCATCTTCTGTCTCGACGTCTGCTTGCCCACAGATGTGTCGTACCCGCACCAGACAAACAGCTCGTGTAAAACGCCCCCACCCCGCGGCGTCGACGAGCACCCTCTAATCGTGTGCGCGTTCTTTGCAGCTGGCACGACGACGACGACGACGAACGCAGGACGCCGACGCCCGACCCGCTGGCCGACGCCGACGCCTACGCGGACGCCGAGATGCATTCGAAGCTAGAGTGCGACGCGTACCCCGGCTCCCCCTTCCCCGTGCCGTCCTTCTGCTTCGACGCCCTCCCCGACCTCGCCGCGCCTGCGCCGATGCGACGCGGCAGAGGGCGTCCGCGCAAGATGGACGTCGCCCTCCTCTACCCGGCCCCCGACGTCGACGTCGACGCTGCGACGGCGTTCTTGCGTCACGCCGAGCTCGTGCGCTTGTACCAGGAGCTCGCTCGGCCACCGCCCAAGAGAGCCTCGAAGGCCTCCAAGGCCTCCAAGGCCTCGAAGGCAAGGTCCAAGAAGCCGGGCAAGCCGAGGGGCAGGCCGCCCAAGCGAAGGGAGTCGGAGCCGGAACCGGAACCGGAACCGGACGAAATAGAGGATTTGTCGGACACAAGCTCGGATGAAGTCGAAGTTATGCCCAAGCCGAAGCAGAGGGGCAACCCGTTGAAGCGAGCGGAACCGGATCCGGAACTTTACCCGGAACCCACACAGGAACAGGAACCTATACTGGATCCCGAACAGGAACCTATACAGGAACAGAAATGTATACTGTATCCCGAACAGGAACCTATACTGGACCCGGAACCGCCACCGGATCCGCGACCGGAAAAGTCCCCGTCACCGGGGCCAGACCTGGATCCGTTCGACCTCGAGGTTATGTCCGCACCGAACTCGCCGGACGAAGGAGAGTGGCCACTCCCAAAGCGGAAGCGGAAGCCAAAGTCAAAGTCAAAGCCGAAGCCGAAGACCAAGCCGAAGCCGAAACGCGCGAAACCGAAAGCGGCACCGGAGGGCACCGACGTCGAGCCGCCCAAACGCGCCTACCTGAAGTGCGCCAACTGCAAGCGCTCGTTCACCACGCGTCGCTTCCTGCTGCGCCACATGGCGCGCACCGACGGCGGCACGCGCTGCGTCTGCAAGCGCTTCCTCTGCGACCTCTGCGGCAAGACCATGCTCGACCGCAGCGTGTTCAGCGCGCATCGACGCGCGCACTTTCCGCGCGACACCGTCGTCTGTCCGCTCTGCGGCAAGCTGAGCCGCTCGACGGCGATGGCGCGCTACCACGCGCGCTCGCACGTCGGCGCGCGCACGCACGCATGCGCACACTGCGACAAGCGGTTCGTGCATCGTCGCGGTCTGCACCAGCACGAGCGCGTGCACGACGCCAAGGCGCACGCGTGTCTGGTGTGCGACAAGACGTTCGGACGACCGTGTCATCTGCGCACGCACATGCGCACGCACACGGGCGACAAGCCGTACGCGTGCGCCGAGTGCGAGGAGACGTTCATGTACTACAACGAGCGCAAGGAGCATCTGGCCAAGGCGCATGGCGTGGTGATGCCGGGCAAGGGCAAGGGGAGGACGCCGAGAGACATGCCGAAGGGCACGGAATAGGCGACGGCGCGCGTCTGCGTTGGGCTCTCTCCCGAAGGCGCGTAGCCAAGACTCCCGTACCTGGCCCGATTGTGTGGCTTCCTGGGTGGAATAGTTCCATTACATATTTACCTACTTGTCCCTATTTTTTTTGTGGAAAGGCAGTCGTTTATTTTTTTTTTAAGAGAAAGTTTCCCTTTAAGACGCCAGACCACCTCGCTGCCAGATTCGAGCAGCTGCGAGATAGCGCGAATGCAGAGTCTCACGAGTGTGCGCTTTTTTACTAAACCGAAAGAGATAAACTATTGAAGGAAGCGAGGAAGTTGTAGATAAAGAATCAATCTGTGTCGGTGACAGAGTCTTTTTCTCAATTTTAATCTCATTCGGCCCTTTTTTGATTCGCGAAAAAGCACAAAAAAATATCAAAATACCACATTTTTAGAAGTGGTTTCGGCCCTTTTAGACCCAAAAAATGGAAAAAGGGACTTACAGACACAGATTGACTGTTTATCTATACAACTCTCAACTCTCCTCAACGCTCTTTTTCGCGCCATCTCGCAGCTACAAGCATCTGCGAGCGACGGAGTCTGGCTGATTTGTTTGCTTTCCATTATTAAATGTGAAGGGAAATATATATCGTGTCTTTTATTGATATCAAATCTGTGCATATGTATTTTTCTGAGCGCGTATCATAACAGTTGCCGTTGTGCATCATTTGAAAGTTTTGTTACGTCTTGTACTACCCACTACTTATGCACATAGTCATACCAAATATATAGTCAGAATACATTATTCATTACTGCATATTCCACATGTATTTCTTGCCACTATTTTATTTGTGGTGCCAAGTTCCGTCGTTCACCGTCGCGTTTGTCAATGAAACAGCCGAGTCGATGTTTTCATGTCCACGTTTAGACCACTGTGTTACCTTACTTCTAGTTCAATTATAATAATCAGTTTGTGTCTCTATTGACTGACAAAGCAATGTCGCTGTTTGGTTTGACACTGATGTCATTTCATTTCCGTAGTATAAAATTTAGTTTGGTAAAGGTTGGATGGATAGAGGATGATGATTCGTGAAACAATAAATGTAATGGTGTAAGATCGCAAATAAACAATAATTAAATGCGTTTCGAAGCCATTCATTGTGTGTGGACTCGTTTCGTCGTGCGGGTACCCATGCCTTTCTGCTAATGGGGGTCACGTCCGACCCTCCGACTCGCCGGGCAGGCCGATGAAACCGCCAATGGCATGGGCTCAGGCTGAGTGGCACAGACAAACTAGTTTGCAATGTAACACATTCTAACAAATATACCTGGGATGATGCGATTGTGTAACGTTATTTCGTTCCATTTGGCTCGAAATCACTCGATTTCAAATCACTGCCCGTGTTAAACCATATAGGCAGTGATTTTGAAAACGAATGGTTTTGAAACCACAAAGTTACACAATCGCCCCTCAGGACTGATTTTGCTCTGCCGCCAAACATCATGCCTACAGCCAGTAGTCAACTTTGAGTAGTGTAGTACCTTAGAGAAAGTAATGGAGGTAGTACCTCCATTCAACTTGCTGTACACTCAGCTCTTCCCAAGACTGTGCACATCTTTGGCATTGTTTCGCTTCCTGTGACCAGTTATAAATACACCTATACCCTGACAGAGGGTAGCTACCTGACCGCGGCCTGCGTCGGCAGCGAGCAGGCAGTTGCTCTACAAATACCATTCATTTGCAGCATATCCATGTGGTTGGTGTTTGTCTGAATAAGATTCCACCTATGCCCAGATGGGAACCTAACAACATGCATAATTTGCATGTGTGGATCATTGCATGGCATATTATTTTGTTCCTTAAGTTTTAGTGCATCTACATTTGGCTACCATATGTTGGTCTTTAAAACCTCCGTGGTTTAGTTTGAAAACTGTTAACAAAGCGCTTTAAGAAACTGCAGGCAAATGATCCTCCCGTTTGAAACCGTGCTGAAATTGACCGAAATCAGCCCCGTGCACAGTTCGAGCTGATGGTGCCGGTGGTTTCGTTTTGAAACTGGACAAAGCGCTGTAAGAATCTAGAGGCATGTTCCTCCCATTTGAAACCGTGCTGAAATTGACCAAAATCAGCCCCGTGCACAGTTCGAGCTGATGGTGCCGGTGGTTTCGTTTTGAAACTGGACAAAGCGCTGTAAGAATCTAGAGGCATGTTCCTCCCATTTGAAACCGTGCTGAAATTGACCAAAATCAGCCCCGTGCACATTTCGAGCTGATGGTGCCGGTGGTTTCGTTTTGAAACTGTACAAAGCGCTGTAAGAATCTAGAGGCATGTTCCTCCCATTTGAAACCGTGCTGAAATTGACCAAAATCAGCCCCGTGCACAGTTCGAGCTGATGGTGCTGGTGGTTTCGTTTTGAAACTGGACAAAGCGCTGTAAGAATCTAGAGGCATGTTCCTCCCATTTGAAACCGTGCTGAAATTGACCGAAATCAGCCCCGAGCACAGTTCGAGCTGATGGTGCTGGTGGTTTCGTTTTGAAACTGGACAAAGCGCTGTAAGAATCTAGAGGCATGTTCCTCCCATTTGAAACCGTGCTGAAATTGACCAAAATCAGCCCCGTGCACAGTTCGAGCTGATGGTGCTGGTGGTTTCGTTTTGAAACTGGACAAAGCGCTGTAAGAATCTAGAGGCATGTTCCTCCCATTTGAAACCGTGCTGAAATTGACCAAAATCAGCCCCGTGCACAGTTCGAGCTGATGGTGCCGGCGTTCTGACTCTCCTCTCTGTCCGTCAGCCTCCCCGAGCCGCACCGCGCAGACGCGAGCCCAGCGTGGACAGAGCAGCCCGTCGACGCCCTCCTCTGGGACGAGACGACGCCGTCGACCGAGAGCGTCGACCCTCTCGGCGTCGACGTCAAGCCCGAGTGCGACCCGTTGGCCGAGACGGCGCCTCCGCCCGGCTACGTCGACGCCGACCCTCAAGCCGCGACGCCGACCCCGACGCCATCAACTCCGACTTCGACGCCGACGCCGACGCCGATGCTGTCGACCGCTGGACCCGTGTGGGTCATCATCAACAACGTGCCCTATCTGGTGGTCACCGACCCTTCGACAACGCCCTCCGCCGGGCGGCCGACGACGGCGACGCCCAGCTCGGGGACGCCGGGAATGCAACGGGCTCCGTCGCAGTCCGGCGGGAACGTGGTACCTTCGACCGCTGGCACGGCTGCCTTGAAACCATCGACTCCTGGCACGGCTGCCTTGAAACCATCGACTACTGGCACGGCTGCCTTGAAACCATCGACTACTGGCACTGCTGCCTTGAAACCTTCGACAACGGCAAACCCGATAATGCAGACGACAGCAGCCACAATCACGTTGACGTTGCCAAGTCGGCGTTCGGGCGTCGGCCACACGGCGTTGTCGACGACAGGCGAGGTGCCGGCAACACCGCACAGCCCGCCAACGACGGCCCTGGCAACCCTGGCCACGAGCATCGTCGACGGAGTCACGGCGTCCAAGGCCCGCTCGACGCCCCCCACCCACGCGGACGCGGCGCTCCGTCACGACCTGTTCGCCGGCTGTCTGCTGCACCACGGCGCAGACGCGACCTCGGCCGCCGAGCGCCGGTGCAGCGCGTTGTGCAGCGCGCTGGGCATGCGCCGCGACGACCTGCCGCTTTACGTGGCCGTCGCGGTGCCGGGCAAACGCCTCCACGCCACGCCGCTGGTCGCGTGTCGGCGCTGCGATCGCGTCTTCTCGCATCGCAACTACGCGACGGCGCACGCGCGCCACGCGCACAACGACGTCGTCACGCGCGCCTGTGACGTCACCTACTTGCCGAGCCTGTTGCACATGAAGTGCGCGGACGGCGAGTCCACCCCGCCGTGCCGGGCGCATCGCGCGGCGTGCGGCGCACTGTGTTCTGCGCAGGGCGTGCCGTTGAGCGCGCTCGGCGAACACGCGAGTCGCAAGGACGTCCACTGGACCGTGAGGCAGGATCGCCGCCTCTTGGAGTGCGTGCGTTGTCACTGCGTCTTCTCGCACAAGGTCGGTCATACCTGTTGGACATGCACGTTTTCAATCCTAGTAGATCCCAGGGGCCTTACATAGCGCGGCCGTTTGGTGGTGGTACTGAGGTATTAGATAATACGACCACTGGTTTTATATTACCCGGACCTAGAGCGGCCATTTCAACAATGGGCAGTTTGTTGATTTCGTAGCACCGCTAGCTACCAGTATTACGGTGGTGCTACGATGATAGCATTGTCTAGAAGGCGTACTGCTTTTTAAACGATCATCATTGTGCAGTGAGGTCAAATCAACCAATCTCATGGCTTGTTACTAAAGTCAGAGTCGATGTGCCCCGGCCATATAACCCGGCCGTAATACTGCCGCTCTAGGTCAGGGTTACTGCTTGGTGCGAAGGTGGTATTATGTAGCACGTTGCTAAAGTTCACAGCACCGTGCTACAAATGGCCGGTATTGGTAAGGCCCCTGATCCGGAAGTCTGCGCGTGGAATGAAAAAAACTTTTTGAAACTGGGATTTGAAAGTTATTAATAAAAGTCTCTCTGGAGAATTGAACTCAAGAATTGACACAGGCGTAAAGTTAAACCTTGGGTTTAGCGCGGGTTTAAGTTTACCACGGGAATAAGGAGTTTTAGCGAATGTACGAGAATTGGCCCAGAAGTGGTTTTTAACAAGTAATTCGTCAATTTACTATACCGATCGATAAACTTGTACACAATCGCTGTCCGGGCATACGTGTGCAACTATATAGAAATGCTCGTCTGATCCCGTCCTTTCCCGTCCGAACCTGCAGACGTTCGCCGCGGAGCACGTGTCCGTGTATCACGGCACCGCCTTCCCCGTGACGCCGCGTCGCGGCTACGCGTTGTCGAGCGCCACCCTCAACGCCTACCGCCGTCGCCAAGCCACCGTCGACAGGCGCGCCATCGCGTGCGCGCTCTGCGCCGCCGCCTTCGCGTCGCGCGGCGAGCTCGCGCGACACCGTCGCGACGCCCACCGCCGCGACGTCACGTACGCGTGCGCCGCGTGCGCGTACCGGTGTCGCCGCAAAGCGACGCTGCGCGCGCACCTCGCCGCCGGCCGCCATCTTGTGCGCAGCAAAACGACGCGGCCGCCCGGCAGCCAACGCCGTCCGATGCTGTGCGACGTGTGCGGCCACGTGGCGTCCACCAAAAGCTCGCTTCTCTCGCATCTGACGCGACACTTTGGCGCGACGCGAACGTTCGCGTGCGCCGAGTGCGCGCGCACGACGACCACGCTCTGCGGCCTGCGCGCGCACATCCGGCACGTGCACGCGAACGTGCGCGCGCACGCGTGCGAACAGTGCGACGCGCGGTTTGCGACGCGCGCTGGTTTGCGCCTGCACGTGCGCACGCACACGCGCGACAAGCCGTTTGCGTGCGTCGCGTGCGCAAAGACGTTCGGACGTGCGTGTCATCTGCGCACGCACATGCGCACGCACACGGGCGACAGGCCGTACGCGTGCGCGCAGTGCGAGGATACGTTCATGTACTACAACGAGCGCAAGGAGCACTTGGCCAAAGCCCATGGAGTCGTCAAGGAGGGCAAGGGCAAGGGTCGGCCTGTTCGGAAGAAAAAGGACAACGGGAAGGAATAGGAGTCCAGAAACAAGGGCCACGTTGTCTTGGCTGCGTCCGCTAGAATATGAACTCAATCAAAATAATGAATATATTATGTACCTTCTAAACAGTTACATATTTACACGTACTGCTCTGTGTCATTCCAAGTCAAGTAGGCGGGCTGTATCTGCAAGTCTTGTCTGCAGTCCAGAGGGTCCTCTGGTGATATTGGACGCAGTGGCTGCCGGATTGGATCCTAACTGACGCGAGTGTTGGAGTCTTCTGTTTGGCTTGTGCCGTGCGGACATCATGGCTTGGAAACGTCTGCCACGGACAAGCCATCAGGCCAGCAAGTATAGTGCGTCAGCTAATGAGTTGATTTCAGAGGTCAAATTGTTAGCTGACGTCAACCGATTGTGCTAGGTACAGGGTTAATTCTTTTAGCAGACGCATTGTAAAATGCATAACATGCGCTAGGAACCCACTTTTCTAGAGCAACACAATATCGTCTATCGGGAAAGATAGAGTTTGTGATACCCATTTATCTTATTATCTAGTTATCATTAAACATGATTTGAGTTGATATCTTGCCCATATCTTTAGCTCAGGTCCCATTTCTATCACTGGCAAGTTTGTTTGTTATATTGACGTGAATAAAGCATTCCTCACAATCGCACCAACTGTGTGTTAATCGTGTCCTCATCCCCCCTAGTCCCTGCTAGCTCCCAGGTCCCTGCTAGCTCGTCACCTTTCCTGGATGCCGAGAATTTGGTGGACGTCGAGTTTGTTCAACCGAGCCGAAGACTATTTTGAGACTCTAGCCCTGTGATGGCATAGTAAATAGGCATTTTTCCTATTTACGACTTGAATTTCGGACATTGGTTCTAACCGGGCGTTACTCTGTCCGACAGCCGCCTCCGTGCGCCCCCGACGTGGACCCACTGGACAGAGGAGGCCGTCGACGCCCACTTTGACGAGACTGAGCCGCCGCCCGAGTTCGTCGACCCTCTTACCGTGGTCGCCGTCAAGCTCGAGTCCGACCCTCTGGCCGACGACGACGACGACGACGACGCCCAAACGCGGCGCTCGAAGTGCGAGGCCTGCCCCGCGCACGCGCGCAGCCGAGCCTGCAGCGCCTTGTGCGGCGCGCGCGGCATGCCGCCGCACGACCTGCGCGAGTTCGCCGCGCGCACGCGCAACGCGTCACGCGCGCCCGACGCGCCGCTGCTCGCGTGCGCGCGCTGCCGGCACGCGTTCTCGCACGTGCGCCATCTGGACGCGCACGTCGCGCTGTGCCATGCCGGCGAAACGCCCCCCGGCGGCGGCTGCGCGCTGCTCAAGAGTCTGCGCGCGATGCATCGCGAGGTGCGCTGGACGCCGCCGTGGCGCGACCCCGCCTCGGCGGCCGGCCTGCCGAGGGGAGGCGTCAGAGTGTACGACGGGGTGGCGCAGGGGTTGAAGTGCGGACCTGCGACGCGCACCGCATGCCGACCGAGGGAGGGCGATGGCGACGACGACCGGTCGATGGCCGGCGAACACGAACAAGACGCGGTGTCAAGGAACGGGCAGCCGGAAGGCGGCGAGGACGACGCTTGCAAAGGTCCACAGGGTCGGCTTAGTTGTGCACCTAAGAAACCGAAGGACGATGGTGCCCACGAAGCCGAGGACTGTGACGTCGCTAAAAGTTCCGAGAAATCAAACCGTGTGTTGAACTGTGGCGATCCGTCCAGCCGTAGCAGAGTCGCCGAAGTTGCCGACATCGAACCCACGGACCCAACGCGTGCCGGCCTGGAGGGCGACCTTCCCGCCAACCCCCAGGTCCCCTTCAACCCCCAGAGCCCCGCTAACCCCCAGAGCCCCGCCAACTTCCAGAGCCCCGCCATCTCCCAGGTCCCCTTCAACCCCCAGGTCCCCGGAAACTCCCAGGTCCCCATCAGCCCCCAGGCACCCGTCAACCCCCAGGTCCCCGTCAACCCCCGCCACCGCCCCTCGCTGTGCCACGTGTGCGGTCACGTGTCCAAAACGCGCTTCGACTTCGAGCAACACGTGGCCACGCACGCGCGCGGCGCGAAGCACGCGTGCGCCGAGTGCGGCAAGACGCTCGCGTCGCCGCAGAGTTTGCGCGCGCACCTTCGCACGCACACGGCCGAGCGGCCGCACGTGTGCGTGCGCTGCGGCAAACGGTTCGCGTTGCGCAAAGGACTGCGCGTGCACGAGGCGACGCATTCGCGTGACAAGCCGTTCGCGTGCGTCGCGTGCGGCAAGACGTTCGGACGTGCGTGTCATCTGCGCACGCATATGCGCACGCACACGGGCGACAGGCCGTACGCGTGCGCCGAGTGCGAGGATACGTTCATGTACTACAACGAGCGCAAGGAGCATCTGGCCAAGGCGCATGGAGTCGTTAAGGAGGGGACGAGTTCGCGCGAGGATGGCCGGGGGCAAACTGGTCTGCCGGACGGGGGTGGGGGAGGCGTCACGTGATCGGACGATGCGTTATGGTGCGATGAATCGGAGACAAATCGAAATTGTTGTTTAGCTTTTGTTTAGTGTGCAACAAAAGTGATCAAGTTTTGCTAGCAATAAAATATCTTCCGACCTGTTTATTCATTTTCTATCGACTAAATTTTTAGTCATGTACCAGCTGTTATAATATATATCAATCAGAACAGAGGATCTCGTTGGGTTGCTGGGATAGTGACCTATCCCAGCCGAAGGGATAGGTATAGGAAGGGAAAAACCAGAATGGGATGGAGAGGAATTGGATATATACTGAGAGATTTGAACCTATTATGTATTGATAATAAGTATAGGTACCTACAGAATGAATTTAAGACTTGTCCTGTTAAATTATTTGTACACACAGTAGTTTGGCGGCCGTGGCATATGATTGGAGCACATAAAGTGAATTTCTTGTGGTCAACAATCTACTAAAATGTCTGGTCTTTCTCTACCCTTCGTGCTCCCGTTGTTCCTGCTGTGCTCGTTCCTCCTCCGACCTGAACGCGGTGTCACTTGGGTCCAGCTTGTGTCGATTCATCTCCTTGCTGTACACTCAGCTCTTCCCAAGACTGTACACATCTTTGGCATTGTTTCGCTTCCTGTGACCAGTTATAAATACACCTATACCCTGACCGAGGGTATGCTACCTGACCGCGGCCTGCGTCGGCAGCGAGCAGGCAGTTGCTCTACAAATACCATTCATTTGCAGCATATCCATGTTAGTTGTGTTAGTCTGAATAAGATTCCACCCTTTCTTAGGCAGTTGATCTTGATCAAATTGAAGTCAAACATGCCAAACATGCCAATGCCAATGACAAGCTAAACTAATGTATTTTTAAGCCTTCTTAGGTATAACTCATATACCCTATAACTGGTGGTCGCCAGGAATTTGAATAACTCGCCAAAATGTGACATCGCTCTGTTGAATTCCCACGGCGTATCTCCGACCCTCCCTTCGCTAGCTGACTTTATCCCCTCTGTCCGACAGCCGCCTCTGGCACTCAGCGTCGACGCCTCCACCCGACGGCGTCGACCTTCTGAGCATGGTCACCGTCAAGCTGGAGCCGGGCGTCGACTTGGACGACGTCGCGACGCCGACGCCGACGTCGAGGCTTCGCGCGGCGCCCGCCGTCGCGTACTTCCCTCAGCCGAGGCGCAAGAAGTCCTCCAACGCCGTCCGCGCCGCCGGGCCCGCGGTGCCCGCCAAGCCGCGAGGTCCGAACAAGAGAACGCTGAGGAAGCGGAACATACTGAACGCTCAGCGGGCCTTGCGAGGCATCGTGAGGACGCCGTCGACGCAGCGCGCGGCGGAGGTTGAGGTGAGTAAAGGACAAGACTATGCTTGGCAAGGGTTTATCGAAAGCGCCCCAAATACGCTCTAAATAGCCCAAATAGTATAAAAACGCCCAAAATAGCCACGAATAGCTCTGAAATCCCCTAAAATATCCCAAAATAGACCCTAATTCGCCCCCAAATAGCCCCAAATTCGCCCAAAATAATAATAATTTCTATGCATTGCATTACAATACTGCCCAACAGCCGTGGGCTAAAAAATTCTCGGGGCTCAAGTTTCTAGACTCATGTCTACGGTATGTCCAATCTTTCGCAATAGTTTTGAAAAAACTATTTCATACGTCGGACAACCAGCGAGACTTTCATTAAGTATTCAAATCCCAGTTTGAAATAGTTTTTTTTTAGTTCTCGGGGCCGTACCGCCAAACACGACCCCCTGCCATTACCGCGTTGTCGGCCCTGGTGTTCATCAAAAGCCCATGAAAGTGTGGAGCCCCGAAAGCCAACTGCGTCTAGCGGCCCCTCTGACCCTAAACACTTCCCTATAGAAGTAACTCAATGGATGATGGTATACTTCTGTCTTGAAGGGCCTAGACGACCCCGTCGGGGCAGAGGACACCGTCCACGACGACGCCGTCAAGCCCGAGGTCGTCCATGACGACGCCGTCAAGGCCAAGGCCGTCCATGAGAACGCCGTCAAGGCCACGGTCGTCCATGAGAACGCCGTCAAGGCCAAGGTCGTCCATGACGACGCCGTCAAGCCTGAGGTCGTCCATGACGACGCCGTCAAGGCCAAGGCCGTCCATGAGAACGCCGTCAAGGCCAAGGTCGTCCATGACGACGCCGTCAAGGCCAAGGTCGTCTATGACGACGCCGTCGGGGCCAAGGTCGTCCACGACGACGCCGTCGGGGCCAAGGTCGTCCTCGACGTCGCCGTCGAGGCCGAGGACACCGTCCACGACGAAGCGAAAGTCGAAGCGATGCCGTCGATGTTGCCGTGCCTGGACTGCGCGTGCGCGTTCCCCTCGCTCCGCCTGCTGCGCAGTCACCGCGCGCAGGCGCACGTCGTGTGGCACAAGTGCGCCGCGTGTCGCTACCGATGTCGACGCAAGCGCACGCTGCGCGCGCACCTCAAGACGGGCCAGCATCTGGCGCCGAAGAGGAGGGGACGTCCTTTCCTGTGCGAGGTCTGCGCACACTCCGTGCAGAACGCCTACAAGCTTCGTCTGCACATGCGCAAACATCTGCCCGAAGCGGACGCAATGCCCATGGTCAGTGCCTCTTGGACAGCGATGGCGCTGTCGCTTACATCACTCTTCTCTCTTGGAGGTCCCCTTATCCCACCCAGCAAAGCGGGAGAATGTGTGCCCTGATAGCTCAGTTGGTAGAGCCCCTGACCGGCAATCAGGAGGTCCCCGTATCCCACCCAGCAAAGCGGGAGATTGTGTGCCCTGATAGCTCAGATGGTAGAGCACCTGACCGGCAATCAGGAGGTCCCCTTATCCCACCCAGCAAAGCGGCAGAATGTGTGCCCTGAGAGCTCAGATGGTAGAGCACCTGCCCGGCAATCAGGAGGTCTCCTTATCCCACCCAGCAAAGCAGGAGAATGTGTGCCCGGATAGCTCAGATGGTAGAGCACCTGACCGGCAATCAGGAGGTCCCCTTATCCCACCCAGCAAAGCGGCAGAATGTGTGCCCTGAGAGCTCAGATGGTAGAGCACCTGCCCGGCAATCAGGAGGTCCCCTTATCCCACCCAGCAAAGCGGGAGAATGTGTGCCCGGATAGCTCAGATGGTAGAGCACCTGACCGGCAATCAGGAGGTCCCCTTGTCCCACCCAGCAAAGCGGCAGAATGTGTGCCCTGAGAGCTCAGATGGTAGAGCGCCTGACCGGCAATCAGGAGGTCCCCTTATCCCACCCAGCAAAGCGGGAGAATGTGTGCCCTGATAGCTCAGATGGTAGAGCACCTGACCGGCAATCAGGAGGTCTCCTTATCCCACCCAGCAAAGCGGCAGAATGTGTGCCCTGATAGCTCAGATGGTAGAGCACCTGACCGGCAATCAGGAGGTCTCCTTATCCCACCCAGCAAAGCGGCAGAATGTGTGCCCTGAGAGCTCAGATGGTAGAGCACCTGCCCGGCAATCAGGAGGTCCCCGTATCCCACCCAGCAAAGCAGGAGAATGTGTGCCCGGATAGCTCAGATGGTAGAGCACCTGACCGGCAATCAGGAGGTCTCCTTATCCCACCCAGCAAAGCGGCAGAATGTGTGCCCTGAGAGCTCAGATGGTAGAGCACCTGCCCGGCAATCAGGAGGTCTCCTTATCCCACCCAGCAAAGCGGCAGAATGTGTGCCCTGATAGCTCAGATGGTAGAGCACCTGACCGGCAATCAGGAGGTCTCCTTATCCCACCCAGCAAAGCGGCAGAATGTGTGCCCTGATAGCTCAGATGGTAGAGCACCTGACCGGCAATCAGGAGGTCTCCTTATCCCACCCAGCAAAGCGGGAGAATGTGTGCCCTGATAGCTCAGATGGTAGAGCACCTGACCGGCAATCAGGAGGTCTCCTTATCCCACCCAGCAAAGCGGCAGAATGTGTGCCCTGAGAGCTCAGATGGTAGAGCACCTGCCCGGCAATCAGGAAGCCTTTTGACTGCGTGCTGGGACCGGGTGTTTGAGCCGGACCATCCGGGTAATTTGTCCGGGAGCCCCGAACGCTAACGCCCCCCCCCCCCCCTTGTCCTGCCCCCAGGTGATCTGCTCAGTGTGCGGCAAGGCGCTGTCCACGGCGTCCGGCCTCAAGACGCACATGCGCACGCACACGGGCGAGCGACCGCACGCGTGTACCGAGTGCGTGAAGCGCTTCACCACGAGTTCCATCCTGCACAAACACATGCGCACGCACTCGAGCGACAAGCCGTTCGCGTGCGTCGCGTGCGGCAAGACGTTCGGACGTGCGTGTCATCTGCGCACGCATATGCGCACGCACACGGGGCTGAAGCCGTACGCGTGCGCGCAATGCGAGGAGACGTTCATGTACTACAACGAGCGCAAGGAGCACTTGGCCAAAGCCCACGGCGTGGTCATGCTGGTCAAGGGCAAGGGTCGGCCGATCAGAGTTAAGACGAGGTACGAGAGCTCCGTGGGGAGTTGTTGAATTTTGCTGATTCTTTTGGAAAATGGGTGCGTTGCGATTGGAGAATTTGTGTTTGGGTTGGCGTTGTTATGAGGAGAAAGGCACTGCCAGTTTTTTCTGCTTACAGTTAGCTCTTTGAGTTTGAGATGCAGATTCAAAGGTGTTGACAGCGGATTTGTTATCGGGAAATTATTTGACACACATAACATTCTTGATTTAGTAATTGTATATGTCTAGGTTGCATCAATTTCGATTGTGTCGGTGGTGTTAAAATATAGTAAATGTTACCTCCTATATACCTCCTACACCTTTTTGAATCGCAAAACACTGCGATGGCATGATTGTTCACAGTTTTCGTTACGCAGGTACTTTTTACCAACTATTTTTGGCCACTTTGTTCGTAAAATAGTTAGTTGATCCTGTATATTCTTGCTGGATATGTCAGTTTAACTGCAAGTAAGAAATTATAATTTTAATAAAACATTTACCCTTCTAAATAATGCATCGTGTGTGTGAAGATTCACCTAATTATCAGCAAGTGTTTGTCTGGACGAATCAAAAGCACGCTGCGTGAAAACTGTGGCCCTTCTGCAATTGGCTCGGGTAGGAACAAGGGCACGGCCGACTCCTAGACGCAGCCCGCAGAGCAGACCCGGCACCTCCACCTCACTCGTACGACTTCGGGTGGATGAGTCATTCTCAAGTCATGAACTCTGGAGCGATCTGGAGGATCAGGATCGATGTGGAGGATCAGGAGCGATCAGGAGCGGCCTTCCGAACCATCGAACGGTTCACTATATACCCTCTTTGACTGGGAGCATGATCAGCAATTGTTGTGCTGCTCGGCATCGTCGCTGGATCGCATGAATTGCGTTTCTTGTTTCTTCATGTCTTCAGCAGCTGCAAAGGGCTAGACATTAATTGTATGAGTGAATATATTGCACTGCAAAATTGTTCGAGACGCGGACGATCGAGATAAATAGGTTTTCTATAACTCGGATGTACCTAATATGGGCTCAATATTGTAATATTGGAACACTAATTGTTCGGATAAACATAAACAACGTGGATATGCTGCAAATGAATAGGTAATATTGATTGTTCAACAGCTGGACTCGGAGGCCCGAGCAGTGCCAGCGTCCGAAGACAACAGCTGCCCTCTCTTTTCTCAGGGTCGCAGCGCAGTCCGTCGACATCTCTTCGACTTACCTGCCCCCAGTGGCGGGAAACGTTACAGGGCCAACACCATAGGAATCGTGAACCGGTGTGCGGACGGCGTCATGACTCATGTTCTACCTGTGCACGTGTCCGTCAGAAAGACTAACGCAGTCCCTAACATGTCTTGTCCAGGTCCCATCACTTTGGTGCTAGTATAAAACTATAGTATATGTTAAGAAATATCGGGAAACCAGTGAGACTTTTATTTAGCATTCAAATTCCAGTTGGAAAACGTTATTGCTTTTGAGGGAGGCGGAAATGATCACAGTTAAAACCCGACTCCATTAGTGTGGAAATGATTTGCCGTCACGGTTGCCGATAAAGCAGAAAACTGTATACCAAACAATCATGGTTATGTTCGCTACAGACTCGTAGGCATGCAGTTTTAATGTTATGATTAGGGCGGCTGGAATGGGTCTGAATCATTCGTTCATTCATTGTGTCATAGGTCCTGTGATGACATGTCATTCACCTGAATATAGGTCATCTCTGTGACGACCACCCTGTCTGTCTGTTCACCAGTAGTCTTAGAGCGTGGCCAGCTGGTGCCAACGCCAAGCATGGTATGTGTGGTGAGGTCAAGAACGGAGTCCGGTGCGTTTGGTGTGGGGCGTTTGCAGCTGTGTTTACATCACTCAGCCTTGCGCCTGGAGGCGTCCAGCTCACTTTCTTCGCGAGCCAAACATGACGCCGTCGACCGTTTGACCGCAAACTCCATAAAGGCGCATCGCGGCAAAGTAAGGCAAACCGTTGACAGCGTTGACATGGCGAAGGTGAGTGTTGGAGGATCGAGCAGAAACCAGCATCCATTTGTCAAGCAGGACATCGGATTGTGATGCAAGTTTTAATGACTCTCCTAGAGGCATCTGCCAGTTTGGCAGGTAGATAGTTTTCACGACGAGCAAATGACTGGCCGGCAATAACCGACCCCTCTTAATTGCCTTGCCTGATTGATAACCAAGTACAACCTTTTCCGGGCAAATTACCTAGCGTGGCCATTTGTAGCACGGTGCTATGAACTCTAGCACCGTGGTACATTATTCCACCTTAGCACCAAGCAGTAACCCCGACCTAGAGCGGCAGTATTACGGCTGGGTTATATAGCCGGGGCACATCGACTCTGACTTTAGTAACGAGCCATGAGATTGGTTGATTTGACCTCACTGCACAATGATGATCGTTTAAAAAGCAGTATGCCTTCTGGATAATGCTATCATCGTAGCACCACCGTAATACTGTTTGCTAGCGGTGCTACGAAATCAACAAACTGCCCATTGTTGAAATGGCCGCTCTAGGTCCGGGTTATATAAAACCAGTGGTCGTATTATGTAATACCTGCCTCCGTAGCACCACCTAATGGCCGAGCTAGGTAAGGCCCCTGGTGATAAGGATGTGGAATGCCGTGACTGATGGCAAACCACAGATTGGCACAGATTGGCACAGATTTGGCCAGGTCGCTTGTGTTACGTGGATTGTCGCCGGCAGCTCGGAGGTTGCGCAGGCTGAGGGATAGCGATAAACGGCGCGGGCTCGAAAGCGTACAATGAGCGTTGCAAAGAGCAATGAGCAATGCGTGTAAACTGGCTCTTAGGCGGCAACATTTTGGGGCTCATCCGCTAGACAGTGGGTGTCTAAAAAGTAGGTCCGTGGTCCCCAAACGTCCGTGCCATACAGTCTGTCAACCCCTTTGTACCGATCGGGATTCGGCCTGAACCCGACGCCCAGTATGATACTAATTTCTAACCTATTTCTTCAACGCCCCCGCCCCCCACCCCGTTTCGCCTATAGTTGCCGTAGTCGACGGGTTTGTCGTTGAACACCTAACTCGCGGCATATCTAATCTGACTCCGCGACGAACTTGCGTCAACTTCGACTGCATGTTTAATTCCCCAATCCCACGCCCTGTCCCTCTCCCGTGGTTAACTGTAGCATGTATATAGGCAGCACATCAAAGCTGACAGCAGCGTCCACATGGCAAAGACCGTTCTCGAGAGGCGATTGGGTGGAATTGTCGACTCAAATCGCATGATCGGGTTTCGAATTCCCGCGCGCTGCTCGGGGCCAATCGAGCGGCGCGGTCTTTCGAGAGCCAATCACAGAGCTGGTCGACAACCCCCTCGTCTCTCAGGCTGCACGAACCTTGCCTCTTTTAGCACAGATTACAGAGCTCCGCTACGAACTCCGGCTACCTACTAAGCGTTTTTACTTGCTTATGAAACTTATTTTAAATTGATACTTTAACGAAATTCCAAATTTATTTCGTTCTCACACGAGCTTACATATAATCGAACGTCGTCGTCAACACCATGCTAACAATGCAGCAATTGAAGCGGCCCCTTAAGCACCGTTACCAAATTTCCCAATTCCCAATTGTACCAGTTTTAGCCACCAGGCAATAAAAGTGCGGGTTCGTTTCCGTAGCAACGCCGCCTGCCCGCACAAAGTCAACTTTATTCCGCCGAAAATAAGTGCCGACAACGAGGCTACCAAGCACCTTTCATGCAGACAGCACCGGGACGCCGAGCTTATGCCGCTTGGCCACGCGTCAATGATTTTGACGGAGAGTGGGTCAACTGGCAGGCCCAAATTCCGACGAAAAATATAATAAGTTCGAAAAAAGTATAACTTCATTGCTTATTTCCCGTAATTAGCATCATTTGCGCCCCGTTAATATGTGATCATACGTGCGATTTGAAGGGCAAGAGAAGCGGGGACAAGACTCAAAATGTCGTAAAGAATGTATTGTAACCGGCAACTGCCGTCAGCGCTCCCATGAGAGTTGTCAAAATGTCGTAAAGAATGTATTGTAACCGACAACTGCCGTCATCGCTCCCATGAGAGTTGTCAAAATGTCGTAAAGAATGTATTGTAACCGACAACTGCCGTCATCGCTCCCATGAGAGTTGTCAAAATGTCGTAAAGAATGTATTGTAACCGGCAACTGCCGTCAGCGCTCCCATGAGAGTTGTCAAAATGTCGTAAAGAATGTATTGTAACCGACAACTGCCGTCAGCGCTCCCATGAGAGTTGTCAAAATGTCGTAAAGAATGTATTGTAACCGACAACTGCCGTCATCGCTCCCATGAGAGTTGTCAAAATGTCGTAAAGAATGTATTGTAACCGGCAACTGCCGTCAGCGCTCCCATGAGAGTTGTCAAAATGTCGTAAAGAATGTATTGTAACCGGCAACTGCCGTCAGCGCTCCCATGAGAGTTGTCAAAATGTCGTAAAGAATGTATTGTAACCGGCAACTGCCGTCAGCGCTCCCATGAGAGTTGTCAAAATGTCGTAAAGAATGTATTGTAACCGGCAACTGCCGTCAGCGCTCCCATGAGAGTTGTCAAAATGTCGTAAAGAATGTATTGTAACCGGCAACTGCCGTCAGCGCTCCCATGAGAGTTGTCAAAATGTCGTAAAGAATGTATTGTAACCGGCAACTGCCGTCAGCGCTCCCATGAGAGTTGTCAAAATGTCGTAAAGAATGTATTGTAACCGGCAACTGCCGTCAGCGCTCCCATGAGAGTTGTCAAAATGTCGTAAAGAATGTATTGTAACCGGCAACTGCCGTCAGCGCTCCCATGAGAGTTGTCATAATGTCGTAAATAATGTATTGTAACCGGCAACTGCCGTCAGCGCTCCCATGAGAGTTGTCATAATGTCGTAAATAATGTATTGTAACCGGCAACTGCCGTCAGCGCTCCCATGAGAGTTGTCAAAATGTCGTAAAGAATGTATTGTAACCGGCAACTGCCGTCAGCGCTCCCATGAGAGTTGTCAAAATGTCGTAAAGAATGTATTGTAACCGGCAACTGCCGTCAGCGCTCCCATGAGAGTTGTCAAAATGTCGTAAAGAATGTATTGTAACCGGCAACTGCCGTCAGCGCTCCCATGAGAGTTGTCAAAATGTCGTAAAGAATGTATTGTAACCGGCAACTGCCGTCAGCGCTCCCATGAGAGTTGTCATAATGTCGTAAATAATGTATTGTAACCGGCAACTGCCGTCAGCGCTCCCATGAGAGTTGTCATAATGTCGTAAATAATGTATTGTAACCGGCAACTGCCGTCAGCGCTCCCATGAGAGTTGTCAAAATGTCGTAAAGAATGTATTGTAACCGGCAACTGCCGTCAGCGCTCCCATGAGAGTTGTCAAAATGTCGTAAAGAATGTATTGTAACCGGCAACTGCCGTCAGCGCTCCCATGAGAGTTGTCAAAATGTCGTAAAGAATGTATTGTAACCGGCAACTGCCGTCAGCGCTCCCATGAGAGTTGTCAAAATGTCGTAAAGAATGTATTGTAACCGGCAACTGCCGTCAGCGCTCCCATGAGAGTTGTCAAAATGTCGTAAAGAATGTATTGTAACCGGCAACTGCCGTCAGCGCTCCCATGAGAGTTGTCAAAATGTCGCCATTGGCTCGCTATCTCCTTCCGGTGTGCAGCGGTGTACGCCGTGCGCCATCGACGCCAGCAACAGGAACTACATCTAAACGTTCTTGACATGACTACGCAAACCACAGTGTTGGCACAATCTGTCAATGCAGGAGACAAGTGAACTGACAGAGTGGTCATCACAAAGATTACAGGTGAATGCAAGCTCTTGTTTTTATGGATTAATTAGGATCGATGCGAGAACCAGCAAGCGATTAATGGGAGGAAGTCAACGCTGGAAAAGTGTGCGACCGAAGTAGGCGAACAGCTAGCCCTTTGGGCAGGCAATTGGATTGTCCACTGGGCGACCGGACCGGTCCACTAGGGTTGCAACCCGCGGGTTTGGACCCGGCGGGTTCGTTTTGATGTCAGTGCGCATGAGTGCGACAGATTGCGCGAACAGCTCGGCAGATAGGATTATTCCTATCGCGAAAGAATGGAACCGGCGGGTTTTCTAGAACCGACCAATAGGAACAAGGCGAGCCATGCCGATACATTTAGCCACTGTCTGCTGGTTTCTTTCGATCTGCCAAAATCGACATGGAAATACATCATTTCTCAAATTTATTGATTGATTTCACAGAAATATACGTTACAACACCATTATTTAGACACATAAATGCAAGATAAATTATCCAGCGACCAGCTTGAAAAGTATTTGGAAGTAAATTAGCTGAAAACCCAATGTGATTCTCACTGCATGAAATCTTGTCTTGCCAGAACTTTGTCATGTCTCAAAGCACTGCGCGTGCGCTGGGAAAGTCGGAGGTCTCTGTATGGAATAGCAAAACATGCCGGCGGATCGGAATCGGCGTTTCGGATCGGCGGGTTGCAACCCTAGTGGAATATGGCCGGTACGGGCCAGAAGGGTCGGTAGGGTTTGAATATGCTCGGGCCGGGTTTTCCCCAATGGCTATAATTTATCATTAATGGCTGGAATAAACGTCCAAATAACTTATTGTCACTTCATAATCTCATGGCCTTTCGTCGGAGTCTTTACAAAGTTCGTAGAGAGCAAAACTAAGAAAATATGTAATTCGCTACAACGGCCTCAGCGTGTGGGATTCACTGACCTTGAAATATAAAACTTAGGTTTCCGCGAATAGTATCATAATATTTAATTGTCCTGACGTATAGATATTGCATCCTTGAGTTGATTTCCGGAAATAATTACTCTATTATTATGGTGTCAGCGGAGGGATTTTCCAAAACAACGTAACAAATTGTCCCATGTCCATGCATTTCGTGCATTTTTTGTGCACATTTTTGTCTCCTGTCCCTCCTTGAGGGGTGAAGAAGGGAGAGGGTTTATTGGGCCGATTTTCTTCGAAATGCTCGGACCGGTTTTTGCCCCCAGCCTAAGCAGAGGCTTCATTTACAGACATTGGTTGACTTCGCTACCGAACCGTATGCAGTCTGTGAATGAGTCTGAATCTTTCCTTCATTCATTGTGTCATAGGTCCTGTGATGATACGTCATACACCTGTATATAGGTCATCTCTGTGACGACCACCCTGTCTGTCTGTTCACTAGTCGTCTTAGAGCGTGGCCAGCTGGTGCCAACGCCAAGCATGGTATGTGTGGTGAGGTCAAGAACGGAGTCCGGTGCGTTTGGTGTGGGGCGTTTGCAGCTGTGTTTACATCACTCAGCCTTGCGCCTGGAGGCGTCCAGCTCACTTTCTTCGCGAGCCAAACATGACGCCGTCGACCGTTTGACCGCAAACTCCATGAAGGCGCATCGCGGCAAAGTAAGGCAAACCGTTGACAGCGTTGACATGGCGAAGGTGAGTGTTGGAGGATCGAGCAGAAACCAGCATCCATTTGTCAAGCAGGACATCGGATTGTAATGCAAGTTTTAATGACTCTCGTAGAGGCATCTGCCAGTTTGGCAGGTAGATAGTTTTCACGACGAGCAAATGACTGGCCGGCAATAACCGACCCCTCTTAATTGCCTTGCTAGATTGATAACCAAGTGCAACCTTTTCCGGGCAAATTAAACGTGGATTACATGGTTTGTTTTAATGTTTAGATGCGGCTAAGAACGGGATCAACCCAAACGATGGTCACTAAAAGTGCACCGAGAGCCAAGAAATCGAATCGCGCTCAAAGCCAAAGTCATGGTGGTTAATTTGGGCGTAAGCGCGCTTGCGCCCCTCTTCTTGTCTGCCAATCGGGCTCAAGAAAAATATGCATCTTTTCTACGGTTTACATAAAAATACCTGTCGGTGAATTACATTTTCCCTTGGTGTTTATTCACTGCGTCTCGTAATGATACGTTGAATCCTGTATTTTGTTTGCAATTTGATGGAAAAGTAGCACATATATAATTTAAACTAAACGCATTGTTTTCAAAGAGAAAACACATTGTGTGCACCAAACGAACCTTTTTTCTATATGTTTACGCATTCAAAATGCCTAAACTTGTGATAGGCCCAAGGAGGACTGGAATAATTCTCTGCGAAACGCGTAGATTTGCTGGCAAAAGCTGACATTGATTCTTGAAACAAATCCCGCGGAGGCCCAGCCCCCCCATGGCCACCTTCCGCTGGGAGGACCGGGCCTCCTAAGCCCCCCTTTTGGTCTACAGCTGCTGACTTCCATGGGCTGGCACAGTGTCGTTGGTTGATGGATGTGTGCAACCATGGTGAAACGCCTCCCCAACTTGCTCGCTGCCCCGTGTGGAAAGGGCTTGGGCGGGCTGACAACACTTCGATGACGGGACCGTCAGATCATATCATCCATGCAGGGTCGAACCAAATGTGTAAATTGAGTTCTCAACCGAATCCATTTGAAACGAGTGTGACTGACTCTCACAACAGCCACTTGTTTGGCGCCAAGTTACCAAACTCCGAAGATTGACACTCGAGAAGAAGAATTTTAAGTTATTGGTGAACAAAATTACGTTTCTGGAAACTATAGGAAGCCGAGCTACTCTTGTCTTCAAAACTCCCAACTGCAGTTTGCCTGGATTTTGTGGGTCATTCACAAAACCGTGAAGTGGTTGAAAATCTTCCACGTCTGTGTCCACCATCAAACGCACATGCCTGTCAAAACTGTAGTCGACAAGATTTAATTCAAACTCAGATCAAACTCTTTCTGCGCATGGCACAATTCGATTGGTTCAACATCCAAGCTAGGATTATTGGGCTCAGCAATTGGACTCTGACGAATAGCAAATCTGCGCGGACGGCTGCGAAGTTCTGGCAGAAATGCAATCTTCGTCGACCGCATTTTCTTTCTTGAAAATTATAACTCATATGCCAACCAAAACGAATTCCTTCCCTCTCAAATATAGCAGTATACTCGATGACATTGTTTATATTTATATAAAAACATATAGACTATTATGTTTATCGTATTTTTATATCTTTTGGATCACAACAATTTCTGAGCCATTAACAATTTGAGAGTTGAGAACCGATGCTAAAAAGTTATATATAATATGTATATATATAATATATATACCATTACATTTGTTTTGTACATGAAAATCGTATACGATGCTTCCATCTGCACTATGGTATACAGACACAATATGGAGAGAGGCGAAAACACGGTGACAGTAATTCCCCACTCACGACATTTTCTTCGCTGACAAACTTCCAAAGGGTTTAGGGTAAATATAATGTAGAACGTGGACTCATTCGGTGAAAATCATAAACAACAGTAAACACTATAGATATAATACAATGTACAGGCGGTGTAAAATCTCATTACCAACGTCCCTGCACTGCGCAAACTCACTCGCTCACTCACTCTCTCTTCTCACTCTCTCGATCTCGCGTAGTGTTCGGCAGAGCGCTCTAATAATCGGTAATTTGCAGCTAACACAACATGAGATTCACACTCTACTCGAAAACACATCGCGGTCGAGTTTCCTTGCAAACCCGCGGCGCGAGCGCTTCACTGGTAGTTCGCATCTCTGCCGCGGCATGTCCTTGGCGCGCACGCGCACGCGCACACTCGCTCGTCGACGCCGACGCCGACGCCGACGCCGGAGGGTGGAGGGTGGAGCCGTCTGGCGGCGACGGCGATCAGTTGAGTGTGTCGCTGCCCTCGTGGCCGTAGAACACGGGGTCTGCGAACGGATCGGGAACCCAATTAAAATCGTGCAATTCTCGAGGGAAGGAAATTGCCGTTTGGAGGGAAAAAGTGGGAAGGTCACAGGTTCGATCCTGGTGACCGGCTGACATTGGATTGTACTGCACACACATATGACTGGGTTAGCTCCTCAGCTTCTTCTCCCTGTCGCTATTCTTGTTCATGGTCCTATGGGTTCTCTAAAGGCTTTTAGCATCTCTGTTGCAATTTCCTTATTCCAAGTCGAGCAACACTTGGAAAAACCAAAAGAAGCTTCTCGTTTTACATAATATATTATGCTCGAAAAATGCATAACGTACGCGTGTCATGTTCAGCATTGCGTGCATTTGTTGAGTTGAGGCTGGTTTACTTTGGCAAGAAAGTGGCCCCGAAAACTTTACCTACCCTGCATGCATGCTAGAAACATGAGACCGTCTATAGTAATCCATTCGCATGTCAGTCATATTACCTCTGTTTCCTACCAATATCCAGGTCTACTGATCCAGTATTCAGTAAACATTTAAGAAACGATAAAAACAAGGTAACTTGAGTGTAGCCACTCAGCTATCAGCTCGTGCACAGCTGACAGCAGCTGGACTAGAGTGTTACACTGCGTGCCTGTAGCATAAGCAGTGGACGACGACTACATAACAGTTCCAGAGCCAAAATTATGTGGGCATACATTTGCCATAAGAATATATTGCATTTATGTGGGCAAATCAGTGATTAATTCTGGAACAGCAGTCGTCCAATCGAGGAGTGTTGCACTGTAGCCCGATAGAGATAGAGTTACACTGTAACACTGTCTGCTGAGTGACGTCACGCCGCGCATGCGACGTTGTTTGCTCGCGCCGGCGCTGAAGGTCGCGTGATGACGTCATACCACGAGGTGCCCCCCCCCCCCCTCCCTGGGCCTTCCGAGTGACGCACGCGCAGAGAGCGTCCTTGCAGACACGTCGTCCCCATGAGGTGCACGGGTTTGGCGATCGGCTTGAGTTGTCGTACGAGTTTGGAAATATCAACTTTGTTCGGAAGATTCCTTACATTTGAGGGCCGCTCATTGCATTAGCATTCAGAGGACCTGCACTGCGATTTCGTAACTCTGACTTTGCCGCTCTCGGTTACAAAGTTAAAAAATTAACATGGACAACAATAGGGATTTTATCCATCAGCACCGATGACGGCAAAACGTAAAAGTTACAAAATCGCTTGGCAGGTTCGATTCTGGTGACCGGCTTCCCTGGATTCCAGCACCTCGAACAAACCTCGAACTGTGTGTCTCCTTGGCAACACAGCATTTTAGCCGAGTCGGCGATTGTCATCATGATACGCTAACTTGTGACCACACAATTTGCAAGTTTCTTTCGCATCTTTGTGTCGGGCTTACAGCTGGCAATGTCAGCGACACGCTATCCACCAATCAGAGACTCCGTGGCAGAGTCGCGAACATGACGTCATGCACATACCAGAGTCTCTGATTGGTGGCAGAGCCAATGTTGATGACATCGTGTAGCTGACATTGCCAGCTGTATAAACACATGTTCGGCAAGCAAGGCACTCTGGCGCATTGTGGGGCATGGCTATGTACCCGATAGGCGCCATTAAAGCGACCGGGGGTTTTTGAATGGGAGTGCTAACGTGTTCCTCGCAGATCGCTGCTAGCGCATGTTAATGGGACGGCATAAAAATGCTGTGGCAGACTTTAGTCAAAAACGCTGTCCCCATGTAAATTGGGGGCCTAAGATAGAGAGCGTCATGTAGGTCAGTGATCACTGATCACTGGGTCAGTGGGTCAGTGATCAGGGGTCAGTGATCACTGTTCAGTGTTCAGTGTTCAGTGGTCACTGTTCAGTGGTCAGTGGTCAGTGGTCAGTGTTCAGTGTTCAGTGGTCACTGTTCAGTGGTCAGTGTTCAGTGGTCAGTGTTCAGTGGTCAGTGGTCACTGTTCAGTGGTCAGTGGTCAGTGGTCAGTGTTCAGTGGTCAGTGGTCACTGTTCAGTGTTCAGTGGTCAGTGTTCAGTGTTCAGTGGTCAGTGGTCAGTGTTCATTGGTCAGTGGTCAGTGGTCAGTGGTCACTGTTCAGTGGTCAGTGGTCAGTGTTCAGTGTTCAGTGTTCAGTGGTCAGTGTTCAGTGGTCAGTGTTCAGTGGTCATATGCGTCACCCACCTAGCGCGTTGAGTCCGTAGTGCGCCTGGTAGACGGTGCCTCCGTTGGCCGACATCGCCGAGGTGATGGGCAGGCCCGCGTTCAGCGACGAGCCCTGGTTGAGCTGGCCGATCGACTGGCCGAACGGCGAGCCCATCGACACGCCGCCGCCCTGGCCGAGTTGGCCGAGACCTGGAAAGCCTGCCCGATTAGCAGCAGCATGCGAGAACGGTCAACCTTGCGCGCGACACACCACGTGCCCGCGACACACCACGTGCCCGCGACACACCACGTGCGCGCGAGCACCGTGCACGGCGGTACCCAACTTGCAGAGATGTACGTAGACCCTGTTTTACCGAGTTTTCAGCTCTCAGTTGAGATCACAACTACTTAGTAGTAAGTACAACTGTATTCAGCCAATCACGGTCAGCGAATTCAGTTGTAACTACTTGTTGGGATCTCGTCTAGGAGTTACAACTGAATTCAGCCAATCACGGTCAGCGAATTCAGTTCTAACTACTAATTGGGATCTCAACTAGGAGTTGAAAGATTTGGTAAACCCGGGCATTACTATACTTGAGCCTAAACCTTTTCTCCAGATTATATACTACACTCCATTTCCATTTCAAGTCAAGTAGGAGAGTGGATCTGCATCTTCCTCGAGGACCCACTGCTGCTAGACACGAGCTCAAAACTGCTCATAGAGCCTTTTGTCCGACTCAAGACATGGCTTGTGAGTTTTGAAACTCTTGGTTCGTGTCTAGCAGCAGTGGGTCCTCGAGGAAGATGCAAATCCACTCTCCTTCTCGACGTGAAATGGAGAGTAGACCCAGAGGGGTGCGAGGGCGTTAAGCAAGCGTCGACCTTGCTGGTTCCGGACAAGACGTGAATGGCGATTTGAGCAATTTAGGCGCATTGACGGGAATCCGTTATCTCCCTAAATGAGACGGCAATCCGTTCGAATAACACAGCGGCATGATTTTGGCCAATTTAATTGCGGTTTGAAATGGGAAACCAAGAATGACACAGAGAATGACGCAGTGAGACTGTATTTTTCAAGTTTAGTAGGAAGGTATTGTTCTGATGACTCCAGACTTGGCGCTGTCAATCATTCGATGCTCAGACCATTCAACCCTTTAGTGGAACAATGGGACGGCCAGCGAATGTTGACACTTTTGGCTCTTCTAACAGCAGGGGAGCCTCTTTGAGAGGGAAACACCGCTCTCCTTCTAAACGTAACAGCAGGGGAGCCTCTTTGAGAGGGAAACACCGCTCTCCTTCTAAACGTAACAGCAGGGGAGCCTCTTTGAGAGTGAAACACCGCTCTCCTTCTAAACGTAACAGCAGGGGAGCCTCTTTGAGAGTGAAACACCGCTCTCCTTCTAAAGGTAACAGCAGGGGAGCCTCTTTGAGAGTGAAACACCGCTCTCCTTCTTAACGTGACAGCAGGGGAGCCTCTTTGAGAGTGAAACACCGCTCTCCTTCTAAAGGTAACAGCAGGGGAGCCTCTTTGAGAGGGAAACACCGCTCTCCTTCTAAACGTGGAAATGAGTTTAGAGCTGGTAGAGGTAGGTCCGTACCGGAGGCATGTCATGCCTTGAGCAGCGAGCCATATTAGAGGTAGAGGCTGGTACGTACCGGGAGTCATGCCCGAGACGCGAGCCATAGAGGTAGAGGCAGGTACGTACCGGGAGTCATGCCCGAGACGCCCCAGCGACTGTCGTGGCCGGCGAACATGCCCGAGGAGCAGAGGCCGTCGGACATGGCCCCGAACGGCGGCAGTCCGTGCGACGGCAGCAGTCCGCCCGGCGCGCGGAACACGTTCGTCGTCTTCTTGCGCTTCTTCCACTTGGCGCGTCGGTTCTGGAACCACACCTGCACCCCCCGGAGCGGGCCAGGCGCACAGCGAACGTTAGCACAGCTTGGACCACGAACTCATGTGGTATGATAGCGTTAGGTACGAACTCATATGACATTATGGCGTTATGGTCTTGGACCATGAACTCATATGATTTTGTGGCGTTGTGGCGTTATTGATATTGTGGCGTTTTGGGCTAATTTAAAGCTAGGTTAACAAGGTTCCATGTTTCGTTCAATGTATTGCATTCAACATCTAAAACACATCATTCTAAGTTCAAACATCTAATGGTCTGTGAACTTGTTATTCGCTTAGCAACGTCCAATCAGAGCCTGATATTTTCGTGCTAATGGACCGCTAGAATCAAACGGGCCATTGACAAACCGGCACTGAAGCTTCCGTTACACGGTCGACCGAACGAAAATACTTGCAGGCAATATTGGCGCAAAGACTGCTTCAACCCTGTGTCGACAGTTCTCATGAATATTGCCAGAAACTTGCTAGTGGGAAGGCGGACGGGCCACGCTGTTAAACCTAGCCCAACAGTTGGCGGGCAATATGTTGGCCAAAACCTTTACACGGTTGGTTACTGGTATACTACCTTCACTGGTCCAACCATATGGTGAACAATTTTCTTAGTGATCGCCCACAAGTCGTTTTGGCATCGGCTATCGGGTTCAAAAATCAACTCTGCTCATTTCAGTATTACACTAAATACTAATAACACATTAGGGATGGGACTAGCTGCAGTGCTTTCATTCAACTGGCAATTCAGCTTATATAGATAGAGTACGTTTGTGTATTTTACCTATGGCATGGTCGGGCATAAAAGATGCCATAGCTGGACATCGCTAGGACAAGATAATCACTGGACGTATAATGTCCATATTGTAATGAATCAAATTGAATCAACCCGCTGCGTCGACGTTGTTTTCCACCCCTCCCCCCCCCCCCCGCTCCTTGTCCAGGGGTGGTTTTAATAAACACGACATGATTATTGGTAAAGTTTTAGCCGAGCGGCGTTGAAAAAAACTAGTAACTTTGATGTATAATTGCTAACACTGCAATATTGGTTCCAAATTCAAATATAGGTTTATGTCGGTTTAAACATCGGTTGACATTGGATTAAATATAACTCTACTCCTAACGCTGGAATGTAATATTATTTACGTCACTCCATAATATTAATATGTAACTGGAAGGGAAATCAAGTAGAGCATTTTGTGAGGTTATTATATAGCTTACTCCGAAATGTTCATTATAAATGTTTTTAATATTTGCACACATTCCTAAACAACAATACACAATTCCAAGAATTCAAAATAATTATATCCATCGAACAAGCGATTCAAATGCCTAGTGTGTTGAAAAATTGGCGATTGGCAATTCGGACAGTTTTCCGGCAGTTTTGCGACAAATTTCTGACAATTTCCGGCAGTTTCCCTACAGTTTTCTGGCAATTTTCCGGCAGTTTACCGGCGTAGTTCCAGCTCCCTTAATTCCAGGACTCTAATATTATGGATTTGCACGGCGCGCCATGAAATCGGCCATCAGCATTTTGCCCGGTCGGGATGGCGATGCCGGGTCAGGCTACAGTCATCATACTTGTCCTTCATGACAATCAATGGCGGCATTCATTAGCGGGCAACCGCTCTCACAGCTTTCAACGGAACACGGTGCACGCGTGGGATCGGTGTTTTCATTTCTGTCAAACACAAATCACCTGGTGTCTGGCTTTCGAATCTAGATTCCCGTCGCCGCGAGCCGAGTTTCGCTTTCACGCGACGAACGCACGAGGGGCGTTGACGCGGCACGCGAATCGACGACGCCGCCGACGCGATCCAATCTCGCGCTCGACGCTCTCAATCTGCGCCGAGCGAGGAGGTCGCGGCTGAGAAATCTGCCCGCTTCCGCGCGACATCGGCGTCGTACCTCACCGCGACGCCGACGCCGACGCCGACGCGGGGGATGCAGATTGACGAGCGGTCGATTCGTCCGCGTCCCGACGACGAGGGCCGCCTAACGACAAGAGTTGCCGACTACACGTTGAGCCTTCGCTCACGGCCTTCTAGCTTGAGCCGTTAGACATCGGCTCTTTTGGCATTTACATTGCTTAAAGAAGACTGTGCTGATGGGTTAAACGGTTACCATAGCAACATTTTGCTGTATACACGTGTTTTTTTCGGGTGTCCTTACCAAGGACTTTATACAACCTCCTTGGCGTTTACCTATATGGTACTTTTGCACCAAGGCATCATGGTACCTGGTGGTAATGGCTCCATGGCATCATGGTGGCACTTGAGCTGTTGTGAATAGTTGAAAAAACTACTCCAAACGTGGTTATACGAATAGTTGGTTGTCATTGCATACCTTTTTTCACCTCGTCGACCAAGTGACATTGAAATGCCCTCGGGTGTACCGATAGTTATCTCACAGAAACAGCGCAGATCGGCAAAATGCTTTACAATGACCATTCTGATGGTCGACCAATCACGTTGCGACGATCACCAATGCGATTGACATACAAAGGTTTAAACACGGTTGAATGTTTTCACTGAATGAAAAGCCCATGGAATCGTACGCGTTTCATCTTCGCAGAGAGCGTCGCTTGAAAAGGGCACATTGTGTCTCATAGAAATCAAACTAATTGCGAATTATATGTTGCAAAAAGTCGGGAATATAGAGGGACTTTTGTTCAGCACTAAACCCCCAGTTGTGAAATAATTTTTGAAACTTCTAATACGGGTCGTCAACGCACACTTTCGAACATCTTTGGAAACATGGAAATGCTTCCCCAAATAATCGCCCCATTCTTAGGCAAGTCCCGATCCAGCGCTTCCAACTAACCGCCCTCTAGCACCAAGGGTTGCCGTCGACCGTCGTCGTCGTCGTCGTCCTCTGACGCCGACGTCGCTGACGAATGGCGGGGATTACGCGGGGAGACGTCGCGTCAATTGGCGGCGAGACGTCGCCGGGCGGGGGGGGGGGGGGGGGGGGGGGCGATGAGAAGGAATGATTCAGCGACGATCCATACGTCGTGACGCACGGCGCGAGGCTGTGACAGAACGAGGACGCTTGTCTTCGCGGTCGTGCCCAACGACGGTCATGCGTCACCTCGCCTCGGTATGCTCGACATCATGGATTTATTGTCGGGCACCGAAGGAACATGAACATGTCGCTAACAATGTGCAGGGGCAATTTGTTCCAACTCTTCGCAACATTCACATTACTTCTGTTTGCATATGTACCTATATAAAGATATACATTTCTGATTCCTTGCGGCTGGATCGTAAAAGACATGCACTAAATTGACCATGTTTATAGCCGAAATGGGCAAAATGACAAATAATCTGCCTCGACGAATGCGATTTAGTAGTTCGACAGAAACAAGATAGGGGAAATTATTTCGTTTATTTCGTATGTGTGTGGAAAAGTTCGGAAAACGGTAACCAAACATGGTTCTTTTCGGTCGTATTATGACTTTCACATACTCAGTATACGCATGTAAATGTGTATGTATACAGAGATTAGACTGCATTGTGCGACATGGAATTGCAGTGAAAAATCGTGCCGGTTCATTAATATAGAAAGAAAGCTGTAAAAAGTCTCGAACACGACGCCGCCAGCGCCATCTGTCAACGGGCCCCCGCAAACCGCGTGGCTCCCGTCACCGCGGCGTCGTCACCGCCGTGCCCGGGCCGGCGCGGACACCGCTCGAGGCGGCTGGTTACTTATTCACGCGCTCCGACGGGCCGCGTCGACGCCGTCCCCCCCGGGGAGTCGTGGTCGGGATCCCTGAGGAACGCCCCCGCCTCGACGCGCGCTTGTTTATCGCCCGTCGTCGGGGTGCCCGGGTGTAATTAGATCGACGGGGCGGGGGGGGGGGGGGGGACGACGTCGACGACGCCACGGGGAGGCCCGACGGGCGTCGGACGTGGCGTCGATGGGGTGTTAATGGTTGTTGGGATCGAAACGGTATTGAAACAATATTTAATTACGGTCTGTTTATGCAACATGAGCCTGCTTAGGGTCTATTTGCTCAACAAACCAAAAATTGACTAAACGTGAGCGTACTTTTTGCGGAAAACAAGTAATTTATTTGAGTATAATATGACTTTTTCTGGTTGATTTTACTCGCTAACAAGATAGAAACCAGAAATGGTTCAGGGGAGTTGGATAAAAAACACGAATTTACACTATTTGCATTTCTAGGAGTGTCCGTGAATCCAGGAAGGCCCCGAGACTTGGGACGTTTTCCCTCCATTGCTTCACAGGTGATAAATATAAATCGACGGATTTATTGCGTCTATCAAAATGATGCGAAAGACTTGCCGAGAAATCGATTGGCGCGCAAGTCGCATCTGTTCCGGGCGCCATTTATTGTCCTATCACATCGAGCCTGTTATCGCCCATAAAAACAGGCGCTGATCCTTGCCGCCTTCCACGTCGCCTCAATTCCCTTTAGGAGTTCCCACGTCGCCATGGCGAGCAAGAAAGTGCCTCGAAAATCACTTGCACTTTCGGCTTTCCAGCACCGCGAAACACATTTCCACGCGCCGCGCGCCAACAACTCGCTCGCCTGACAGCGCACACGCCCATCTAGCGGCAGTCGTAACGAATTAAAACCTTCATGAATACACGATCAAGCCGCTCGTAGTGCGCGGGCCAGTCGCCGGGCGCGCGGCAAATCTCTCTCCGTAATAAAGCAGCGCCCTCTCGAAAATAACTAAAAGTTTGATATGAAAAAAAAAAAAAACACGCCACATGCAGCAGGCACGGCAGCGTGGACAGATTACGCGGCGGTGGCGGCGGTGGCGAGTAGGCCGGGAAACGCATTAAAAAAATCGTGATTGGCCATTATTCTCCCAGCGCTGCATAAAAGAGTGCGGCGGTTAATAAAACTACGCGTCGCTGGTGTATATATGTATACGTGTATATTGTATATATATATATATATATATATACATGTATAGTCTGGCCGCATCATCGCAATATTCATGGGTTTAATATCCTCGCGTTATGGCTTTGGGGGTTGGGGTGGCTGGGAAGGGATGTGTTGGTATAAGGGAGGGGGAGGCCGAAGATATTAGCAGTATAAACATACTCGCACCCCCACACCCCAGCTCTCGCTGTGGTAAGTTATGACATTGACCTGCCCACCCCTAAATGCAATTGCCTGTGTGGCGACCCCCAGACAAGAGGCATTGCCGAGCGTAGAAAGTATGGCGATTGCGGGGGTGGGGGGGGGGGCGTCGTATTCGCGACGTCGCGGCCAGGGGTGGCCCGTGCGTTGCTATGGGCAAGGTGGTGCTCCGTTAGGGCGAGGCTGGTTTTCGTGCAGCCGAATTAGTTCACTTATTAAAAGGTTGAGCCGTGAAGGTTATAGGTATATACTTTTCGCGTATGTTTTATGAAGTGTTAAAATTGTAGGTTAATTTTATACGAGGATGGTTTGAGTAAAGACAGAGTGTTTTTTTTTAGGTAAATGCATCAATTCTGCTTTCGTGGAATTTATGACATTTATAAATTCCGAAATGTCCATAGACAGAATTAATAAACTACATTAAAATGTAACATAACCATAATAGAGATAGGCACTTATAACTAATGAAATGAAAACGCAATAGGTATGTGAATTTAATATACCGTGCAGCCTATCCGAAATACTTTCGAAATCCGCGAAAACCTCCGAAAACCTGCGAACTCCGATGTCTGAAATCGAACATCGGTAGCAACCCGTCTTCGGTATTTCTCATCAGAGTTTTGGTTTTGAACGAATAGCAGTTTTTCCAAGCCCACAACCACGGCCTTCTACAGAAACGACTCGTTTCCCAACGCATTTATGCATCGAAATGTTGCCAGAAGGCTGCGGCAAGTGTATTCAAATTCAAATCAACAATCGAAAATTGCAAAGACGGAAAACTTCCCGATTGAAATCACGCCTATACACAGTAACCCAACATTGACATGACATCAAGGGGCCCAAAAGCACAATCAGAGTCGACCACACTTCCCGACCAGGGGACCTTGGCGCCCCCTGAGCACGCAGCACCACGTGGCATCTCCAGCACAGTGATTTGTCACTTTACGGGGGTACGAACGGGGGGGGGGGGGGGGGATGGCGTAGGCTAAAGTTGGGGTCGTCGTGTATAAAATCACCACCTTACCCCCGGCCGCGGTTTCCCCTGCAGCCGGCCCCCGGTCCCCGCCGCCGCCGCACAAACATACATCAAGTCCGTGGGGACGCCGTCGACGCTATATCCTATATACGTATATACCATAAACCCGGGGCGAGGGATCCACGGGGTAAATGGGGTATCATTTCGGCATTAGAGGATTAATGATTCGCGCGTTCCCCGCGCCGGGTCGGCAGGAAATTAACCTCGACCCGCACGGCGCGAGCAGGCAGCTAATGTCGACGGCGTCCCCCCCCCCCCCCCGTCACGAAACCAGCTGCTCTGCGTAGCGCGCCTCGTGTGATTTTGTGCGTCGAGTCAGATGCTTGCGTCATGGGGCAATCGGGACCCAACGCCCTCCTTCGGCTTTGTGTCAGTGGCGTCACTATATCAGAACACGGGGCAATAATCGGACCTAACTTACTAGGAGCTCCCCCCCCCCACACACAGACTTTAAAGGCCAAGAACGTGTTAGCAATTAACGTCGTTCATTCCCACGAGGTCCTAAAAGGGTCAAACTCTTTAGAAAGACACACATTTTGGCCATATGCAAGTCAAAATACAACATTAACTTATTTTGTTGTTATTACTATGAAGTATTAATTGTCCCATGAAGTCTGTGGTATATACTGTTTACACAACATTGCACCAGTCCACAATATGAGTCTTGCAGGCCCCTGGCAGTGAGACAGTGAAATCTGTCCCTGTGTAATCCCTGAATCCCTAGAATTACTGGACTCATTTCGTCCGCGGGCAAATAGAATGGAAAGTCGGTTGATGCCTTTCATTATTGTGATACATGTTTGAAATATGGTGGTGCAGTACTTGACGGTTTTGCTCCGTTTGGATTGTCTTGCGGTCCCAGACTTTGGTGGACGTTACGTCGTTGCTGGCGCCGACTGCTTCCGGATATACTAGCATATGGGGAGCACTGGAGGGGCCGCCAAAAGGCCCGCGAGGCCCCCGGCATCTGCCCATGATTGCCGGGCCAAGATCGAGGCCCGCGGTCGGAAGGTGCAATCTCACTCGATAAAATCCCACATCAAAGTATTAATATACTACTGCGAGCCAACATATGCTTTGACATTTATACGGGATTCCTTCGCAACACAGAGTTCGCTTTGATGCAAATTGCAAGTAGCAAGAAAACCTACCAATTGGTTTCGAGGCAGTTCGCAACTCGGACAAACTTGATCGACATGTGAGGTATGGGAAAGTCCAGCTGGCCGTGTCGCATGTGTTAGTTTACAGTAATTGCAGCTCGGACATTTCGAGATAGTTTGGCTTGAATAGATTTGTCCGCCCGATCTGAACTTGAGTGTAGTGTACGTAAACTACCTGTTATGGGCTGACTGTGATAGTTCGTATACCTATCGTATGCAAACTATTTTGCTAATATAACGTTGGTCAAGGAGCAGTGGCGGAACTAGGGGCCGTCACCCGCCTTCATGTTATATTTTGAATGCATCTAAAATCCGAAACGCGCGAACTCTTTTCTGCGACGCTTCCAGTTTAAAGATTGCTTGCTTCACGCCTAACTGCAAATTCACTGATGGGGCACACTGGGCCTGTACCCGGGGGGCCCCGTCAATTTGGTACCCGCGGGCCCCTCATTATACAAGGTGCTTGATATGAAACGACAGTAAATATGCAATAGAACTGGTATGCCTGCTCCCCTCTAGTTACGCACTGAGCCCGAGGCCCCCGAGCACTGGTATGCCTGCTCCCCTCTAGTTACGCACTGAGCCCGAGGCCCCCGAGCACTGGCATGCCTGCTCCCCTCTAGTTACGCACTGAGCCCGAGGCCCAAGATCACTGGTATGCCTGCTCCCCTCTAGTTACTCACTGAGCCCGAGGCCCCCGAGCACTGGTATGCCTCCTCCCCTCTAGTTACGCCACTGGTTTTCATCCAATGTTGTTTAGAATTATTTATCTCTACCAAACACTTTCGCCTGGCAACGCTCGGTTGCTACCGCCAGCAGCGGCGACCAAAACAAACCGAAACGAACAGCCCGAGAAAAAAACCCACCACGGCACACCATCGAAAACCGACCCCGGGCCCCATAGATTGCCAACGCCTCCCACAGCCGCGACCGGCGCGCCGCGTAACCAACGGCAACGCGCTGACCATCCATCAGCGCGAAGCGACGCCGGGCGTCGGTGCGGGCGTCGCGACGCCGCGTGAGTTATGGCGCCCCCAGAGGCCGCGGCGCTACACCGGTTATCCATTTGCGGCGTCGGCGTCGGCGTCGGCGCTAAATTATCCACGATGCATTACCGCGCGTCGTCGTCGTCCCACCCTTGCCTCGATGCCACCGTTGGGGGGGCAGGGGGGGGGGGGGCGTTGATGAGCAGACAACCGCGGTGTGGTCTTGAACTCCCTCGTCGCCAAGTCGGCGGTGTGTGGCGTGCGTTGCCATTGGCTGGCGCGCGCGAGGACACGCCACTGAATGCGTGTCGGGATGTTTGTTTGGGGAAGCGATAAGAAAAGTCTGGTACAAATTGGTGGGCTTCGCATTCAAATAGGGAAACTTTGTCTCGTTTTGTAACGCTGCAATTTTTCTCTGTCTTTTTTGCCGCGCTCGTGATGCTGTTGTTTTGGAACTTGGCTCGTATGAAACATCACGAAAAACAACCGCAAATTTTTTGAAACCGAAACCGAACATTTCCAACCTTCCAGAAGAAAGCGATGCAAAATGTTCATTATGTGTCTTCTCCAGTTCTCACGGCTTTTCTACTGCCAAATAGCAAATGCAAATGCCAATAATATTATTATTCAAACGAAGTCAACGTTTCACGGATGTCACAATGTTTTTCGAACACAGAGGCGTTGGTTTTGCGACAGATCGACGTCGACGGCGTCGTCACCGTCAAGGTCATCGGCGGGGCGGTCAGCGTTCTTCGAGGGTGCGCGCGCAGCCTGTCGCCCTAGCGATCCCCGCGTTGCGATGTGCACTCTCAATTAATAACGGGCCGAAACCACACGCGCAATCAGCTCAAAATCAGCTCAAAATCAGCTCAAAACAGTTCAAAATCGGCTCGAAATCGGTTCACATCAGTTCAAAATCAGCTAAAAATCGGCCCAAAGTCAGCTCAAAATCTGACTCAAATCTGATTTTTTTAAATTCTTACATGGTCAGCAATGGGAGGAATTTAATTCTATTGATGTACCATATACTTCAGATACATGCGCTACCTCCGCGGTTTACGCATTACAGTTTCAATTACAGCTGCAGTTTTTGCAATACCTTTTCAGTTACAGATGCTGATTTTGCAATACCTTTTCAGTTACAGCTGCAGTTTTCGAGCAAAGCGATTTGAGCTGAACTCAGCCAGCTAGATGTGCTAGAAGCTAAAATGCATTTAGAAGGCCCACGAGCGTGTGCTAAGAAAAACAACAGCCTCTAGTAAAGGAATACCAGCAAAGATATACATGACAGTGTATATTGTACAAGGAACCGGCTTTGTATATATACGATCATTTTGGGTGAAACATTATAACGTGAGTCAACTTTCGGTATTTCCTGCAGCTTGCCGTGCCACATCGCTCAGTTTCGGGGCCCTCAACACCCTCCGTGCTTGCGCCACATCGTTCCAAACGCCCCCCCCCCCCCCCCAACCGCAACCCCATGGCCCATGGGAACACAGATCCGACGGAGAGAATAAACCGCGCGATCTCAACCTCCTCCCGCGGGGTCTGCCATTCCCACGGGGACAGCGTCGTCGTCGTCGTCGCCGTCGCAGCGTTATGACAACTCGAAATTCCTCAAGCGACCGCGACTTTGGCCTGTGATCAGGGGGCTCAGTGTTACGGGGGGGGGGGGGGGGGGCGGGGGGGGGGGGGCTTTGTAGTGTCGCCACCGACCGCCATTCATCGCGGGCGTTCGTTGCTCTCGTCGTCGTCGTGGTCGAGGCGTTTTATGGCCTTTCGATCGCTGAGCGCGTTTGCCGTGGCCGTGTGCTGTGCCTGAATGTGACGACCCTAGCGGCTGGGTGGGCACTTGGTCGGACCACGCCGATCTGTTTTATTGACCCCGAGGCCGTTTAGCTCGACGGCACGCGGTTTTAGCTTGTTATTGGGAGGCGGAGCACCGTCAACAAACCATTACCTACCTGGTTATCGTTGAATGAATGGAATCAAATAGATATTTTGTTGCTATCCTGTTTTATACGAGTGTTCCTGTTGTGCACTGTTTAAGGTACCGAGTATTAATACAATAGTGTTTCGCGAACGCATTTTGTGTTGCGTTGAAGATGAGCGTAGCGGTTTTATGGCTGTTATAAAGGTGAAGGCAGAAGGGATGGCAGTGGGCCATGTGTGCTTCGCTCGTGACGCTCATTATTCACCAGATATGTGCCGTGGACAAACTTGGAGTCAACAATGCTGGTAGCCAGGTAACAAAGGAAATCGGTCTTGAATCAGGCGTCAAAAAGTACCGCACATCACGAAAAAACCACTACAAAAATGATAATAAAACCGATCGGAAAGTCCTACCGACATAAGATTTTTAGGCATGATAAATATCAACAAGGTCAACATGTTTAAATTATTGGGAAAGATATGTTAAGAATTTTTATATTTACAGAGATTCAAAAAGTGGAAAAAATCCAAAAATTCGGTAAAAATGTACTAAACTGATATCATCCAAAAACGCAGGGAGTCTAAGTTGATAACAAAGGTAGATCCTCTGTAATTTTCATAAAAATAGGAGCAGACGTTTAGGTGTAGAGCATGCGCAAACACACACACAAAATTGCACGCAAGTGATTTTTGTTGGGTTGAAGATTGAAGATTTAATCATCCAGTGCATGCCATTGTTGTGCCATGCACAGCATTAAACCAATAGACCATGTGATCAGACGAAGGTGAAATCAGGTGGCAGCCATCAGCATTGTTCTGAAATCTCATATTGAGTCCTTGTTTCATCACCTGGGGGTGTAACTCAGTGGTAGAGTGTCTGCTTCGCATGCAGAAAGTCCTGGGTTCAAATCCCAGCTCCTCCACATTTTTTTTTCCGTTTTGGATGTTATTTTAAACCTAAGCATAGGTATTCCTTATCGTTTCAAATCCAACCAATGATTATAAATATAAATTGTTTGCTTGTACAACTTCAACCCCAAATCATGACTGCCCCGAAAGCGAAACCAAATTATAATGTAACTAGCTTCCTATTCTCGTCAAACGGGGATTTAACCACTGACAGAAAGTCCTGGGTTCAAATCCCAACCCTCTCCATCGACATTCTTGTTACCAGCCATGAGCGTACCTACGTCTTTTATCGTACATCAGAAGCTATCCTGAACGCACCTTCATTCCTGTTACATTCATATCTGAATAATTATTATATGATAATAGTTTTGCTGTTGCACCTTGGTAATTTTTCACAGCCCAATATCATGCGCTCTACAGGCGAAGGCCAAAAAAGTTGAACCATTTATAACGTCACAATAATAATGTTATTATAGCATTCAATGGTTAGTGATATATGGTACGTTTCCTCGCCATTCTATCGGGGGGTGTAACTCAGTGGTAGAGTGTCTGCTTCGCATGCAGAAAGTCCTGGGTTCAAATCCCAGCTCCTCCAGGGACATTTTTGCTGGCAGCTATGAGCGTACTGGTATAGGTACGTCTTTTATCGTAAACATCAAAAGCTATTTTCATCACAACTGCATTCCTTTTATTTAACTTATTTGCGCGCTCTACAAGTGAAGGCCCCAAAAGTATAAACAATTATAATGTTGTAATAATAATGTTATAGCTTCCAATGATTCGTTATGTTCGTAAGTTTCCTCCTAGTATCATCAGGGGGTGTAACTCAGTGGTAGAGTGTCTGCTTCGCATGCAGAAAGTCCTGGGTTCAAATCCCAGCTCCTCCACATTTTTTTGCGATTGTTTGCGATCGGTAAAAGACTTTCTAGTGATGCGTCTTTATTTTTGGCTGGATATTATTTTGAGAATTTTGAATTGTGACCTTTAAAAGCTTTGGCAACGTTTACGAACAATCGAAACACTATGAAGAACTATAGGAATTTGAGCTCACATGCTGCATATTAAATGTTCATAGATTTAACAAACTTCTCGCCAATTATGAAGCTCTTAATTAACCAAATGCGAACATTTTAAATCTACTGCAAATGATTTTTTATTATAAAAATTTAAATTTGTAGCCATCGAGCAGGAATTATAGTAATTTTTATTCTTTTCTGCAAAAACTACGTCACACAATCGCTTTAGAGTCTGGCAACAAATAAGATGCTCGCTAGAAAAAATTAATTTAATCAGGGTTTCGATATTCGAATGACTTTAAAGGTTAAAGTCTTCGAACCCCAGGTAAATATAGTTTTTACGAATATTAGTAGGTACTTTAAGGTATGAGTAGGACAAGCAGACACGAGTCTCACAAATTTAATAAACTGCTCGTGAAATTCAAACGACTCGAAGGAAACACAGAGACGACCGAGCCAGCTGACTAGCGAGGGTCGCCGTCGACGCCATGCCGCGGAGGGTGGAGTCGAGGCGATTGCCAATCGTCGGACGGAGAAGCGACGCGAAGCGACGCTCTGACGCCGACGCCGACGCCGCGCGCCGACGCACTGACGCGCGGCGTCGCGGTATTGAACGGCGTCGCGACGCTCTCGTCGGGACGGTAGGGGGGGAGGGGGGGGGGGGGGGGACTTAACATGGAATACCCATTTCGCCATAAATGTGTTTCTGTTGTTCCTGATTAATGTCTAATCAGAGGACGACGTCGACTATATAGTGCGCCGAACGCACACTGTATATCGCCAAGAGCTGGCAAGCTGAAAAGAAGCGCCATCTAGACACACAAACAAGTTAAGGCACCGCCCCTGCAACGCTGTCGTTTATATACACACTGCGCAAACAAACCTGTTTTGTTTTTTATCAAAAGTTAATTAATTAAAAGCATAACTTTCGTTCGTCGCTCCCCAAGCGCGCGAGCGAGCTTGCGACTCTGGCGAAGAACCGCCTCCGTCGACGTCGCCACTCCGGGCGCCATTTTAAAGACACGGCCATTTGGGGACTCGGCGGGCACGGCACACCGCGAGGAAAACACAAGCACCGTTTTGTTTTTGCTATACGCACGTATGAATGCGTGCTGCACGCATGTCGTACGGTGCAGTGGCTACGCGGTAAACACATAGGTGCTTGTCCACGAACGAGTGCAGCCAATCGTGTCGATTTGTTTGTTCGCGGTCTACAGGCCAAACTGCTGCTTCGAAATTGCGATATCATTTGCAGAGGCTTCGAACAAAGACTCGCCCTGCTTGTTACAGCAAGAAAAGAAACCTTTGTGGTTTTTGATGCGATCAGCAATCTCGTAAATGTTCAAACTGCACCAACTGGCTGCACACAGACTGTTGAGAAGCAATACTAAATGAGATAATTTTTTCTTACGAGTGAGTATAGTGGGGCTTTAAGGCGCGTCAACATTTTGGTAATTTTCTTGTAACATATGTAGATACTTATTCTTGTAAGAGTTCATTAAAATCATCCATTCAATTAGTTACTTAAAAATTCAGTAATTCTTGCAAGATCTCGTAATTCTGCGTAGCAAATTTTAACATAGGCACTGACTCTCTAAAGTTCAAATTCAATTTGTGTGTTTTAACATATCTACTCTAGGATATTAACAAACCCGCGAGCAGCGGTCGGCGAACACAATAATTGCTGTTTCCGACTTAGCGATCGGCGAGCGTCCGTTTGCCCGGCGCTCGCCCGAAGCAGTTTAACGCCCTCCCGTTGGCCGTCGACGCAGCGCTGCACTTTGCACGTCCGACGCACGGCCCGATTGATTCTAATTTCAATAGCAGCGCGGCGCGTGAATGTGTGCCGTGCTTTTGCCTTCCATTTGGCGTAGAGGCAAAATGTGCGCAGATAATTGCCGCCAAAATCCCCAAGGATTTGGCCATACTTTGGCCAGGCTTTGGCCAGGTTTTGGTCATGCTTTGGCCAGACTTTGGCCAGGCTTTGGCCGGCGCTCGCTGGGTGGCGGGGCTTACCGGATTTCAGAGTTTTGTCTCATCTGGGCCTGGACTCACGAAACGGGATAAAAAGTTTTTGGGGCTAAAATCAGGGTTAAATATTTTTTCAGTCAATCAGATTCAATGTTTAGTGCATTTTAGTGGTTATCACCATGGTTATAACACAGTTTCCCTCGGGGTTGTGATAACCCTGCATCTTGAATCCAGGCCCGTAAAGGTATACACGTTTTGACGATGTAAATGTACTAACCCGCCCCCCCCCCCTCTCGCATGCATCAATTCAAGCCTATTGTATAAAAGTAATATCTGGCAAGATATATACAAATTAACAACACCTCAGCGCCCCCCCCCCCCTCTTTTCCATCCCCTTTTTCAAGTTCCCTTGCAACACTGGAACTAAACTAATCCCCGTTGCGATTCTGACGTCATATTGCCGGAAACAAACAATAACATTCCGTTGGCGATCTGTTAAAATCTTGGTCTGTGGTCTCCGTTTTCAAGCCGCTGTACCAATCACAACGTTTTAAAATGCGAAATTTATCATCATGGAGGTATTACAGGCTATATTGCTTCGCCTGATCTGGCCAATCAGTGATAATGATTTTGAATCGATCTTGTGGTTGGAGGAATAAAACGGCAAGCGAAGATACTTAACTCCATTTCACGTTGATAATAAGAGTGGATTTGCATCTTTCTCGAAGACCCACTGCTGCTAGACACGAGCTACGAGTTTCAAAACTCACAAGCCATGTCTTGAGTCGGACAAAAGGCTCTATGGGCAGTTTTGAAACTCTTAGCTCGTGTCTAGCAGCGGTGGGTCCTCGAGGAAGATGCAAATCCACTCTCTATCTTAAGACTTTTGGAGTGAGTGCTTACTCGGGCCACTTCCCGCTCAAATTTTACCTCCTACTGGATACCAACTTGTTGCCACACCTTTTGTCCGATCGCAACGAAACCCATGCCTACGGAATCCTCACACTTTTGGCAACAAATTGTGTGTTTGCAACTATCGAAAATATTCACTCATTTAGTATTTTAAAGCATTATATAACAAGCCTGTTACGTCGTATTATTGAGCGTATACTCGGGCTGTTTTCCATGTACAGAATTCACCTCCTACTGGATACCAACTTGTGGCCACACCGTTTGTCCGATCGTAACGAAACCAGGGTCAACGGAATCCTCACACTTTTAGCAACAAATTGTGTGATTTATAACCACGAAATACCAATAGAAAGTTAAAATAAAGCTTTATGAAATAATAACGAACAACCGCACCAATATCCTTAACGTAAAATGTAGTAAATGCAGTGCAGCAGAATGCATCTGCATGTGTGTCAATTGCGATGTGCTGTATAAAATCATGGGAGTCAAGTTAATCCTGGCCTCTCAGTGGCCGTGTCTTCGAGAGAGTCTACCTCATCAGGTGCCTGCTACATCGCGCTTTAACGCCTCTATAGCGGGCGGAGAGGGACCCGACGTGCCGGGGTGTACGTCGAAGGGTCAGCGTCTGGAGTCAGCTGCCTCCCTCCAGGCCATACGTCCTGATTGCCTGGGCCGGGACCCCGACCATGCTGGGTGAACGGGGGGCGGGGGGGGGGGGGGGGGGGGGGATTTGGTCGGCAATTTCGTGTTTCCATTCCTGGGCCGGCGCGGACGTCTTCAGGCCTGAGCCCTCGAAACTCTGGGCATGCGCTGAAGCTCAGAGTTGGATCAGTTTGTGGTATTTGAAAATCGATATGGCTAACTTTGGGATTTTGGATGGGTTTTTTAAAATGTAATAAAAATCCATCATTTGTTATTATTTTTGGACTTTGACAGGATGATTAGAATTTAGGAAGCCTTGGTTAAAAAACAAAAATTGGTTCTTTTGTTCACGTTTTTGACGTCAGTTGAGCTATCACTCTTCAAGAAGCACGAAACGAAGCGTCGCATTCAAACGTCGAATTTTAGCAATCAAATCCCAGTTTGAAATAGTTTTTTTTTCAATACTACGGTTAACCCTTTGACACGCGAATTAGCAAATGTTAACCACTATTCAATGTTATACTTAGTTGTTATCTTTGTACTATTTTCTTATTATGGAGTGAATAAAGTAAACCAAATTGAATTGAAACTGAATTGATTTGTTTGGGCAAGACAGTGATTACAAAACTCACACAATTAGGAGCTTGGGAACACAGTCACTTTGATCGCATCGTTGTTGTACATTGAGGCAGTAATGTAAGATTGTTGTACCTTCTGCTGTACCTGGACTTCAGAACACGTCAATATCCCAGAAACCATGGCAGACGCTGATTCGAAGTTGAAAATGCAAGTTAACAACGTTACAATTGTGAAGTGTAAAATAAGTGAGAAATAAAGGAAACGTTGCGACCGCTTTGTGTGCGATCAGTGAACGAGTTGTAAGATTTTTAAAAGCGCTTCGAGCGGACTCGGACCCCCCCCCCCCCCCCACTCCCCTCGGGGGTATGGACGGCACGAGCGCGCCCAGCGGCAACTGTGCATGCTAAACACACTGCACACCACACCACACATCGACTTGTTGCATGTGTGGCCATGGCACTTGGAAGGTTGGCACTACTGTGCGTCCTTTGGACACCCCTTGAACACAATTATTCAGACAGGGACATTGCGTTGGGCAAATCTTGGAGTTGTTATTTAATTCATTTTACAATTTCAGGTTCCGGTAACTTGACGCGAAAACTCGTCCGGGATATTGATTGTCCGCCGTATACGCTAGTTGATGAAAATTCACAGAAAATTTCACAAAATTGGGATGCAGATTTTCTAGCAATTTGAAAGCACTTTAAGAGCAATCAGGACTAATCATAACATTGTATACTTATTAGTTAGTAAATTAAAACCCATTTTGAAGCATGTGTCATGCAATTCAACTAATCAATTAATGTACTGATAATAATGTAATTAAAACAATCAATTAATGTACTGATAATAATGTAATTGTCGGCGTCAGCATCTCGCGCTTTGGTAAACTTGTACAGCGCTGTATCGCCATGTGAGCTCGGCCATAAAACTTGGCAAAGCACTTGCTCGCTTGTTGTGCGTATAGGTACAAGCCCCCCGATATCCACTGCCGCATTCAATGTTGCCGTCAATGAAGAGACCGACAGTGTTTTTGTGTCCGATCTCCGACGCGGCCAGGTGATAAAAGACTGTCGGGTCGGACGCTGCTGCCAGTGGCGGTCGCACCACGGCCCATGGAGCTTCTACCAGTCAGGGGGCCCACGAACAATGGACCCAGAGGGCCGTGAAAGGGGGAATCGGAGCTAACATATTCGGTCCACAATCATAATAGATGTAAATAGCATGCATTTCTATCGCCGGCTGGACGCAATATTTTGATACAGAGGCTCTGAAATCGCAAAATGTTCCACTGCGGCACCAAAGCAATGATATAAACTCAAGAAGCTTGGTAAAATCTGAGAACTACAATGATTCTTGAAGATGTTTTACAGAATATATCCCCCCCCCCCACACTCTACTTCTTTCGTAGCCGCCTTTGCTTACAAGCATCATGGGTAAATTTTCGACCCTATTGGTCCCATTTCTTAAACTGAATTGCTCGAAGGGTTGGGGGGGGGGGGGGGGGTGAATTTATCATCTAGCACCAGGGCCCTGCTACACCCAGCTACGCCACTGGCTGCTGTCGGCATTGTGTCGGTCCCTCGAGTTGCTCGGTCTGCCGCCAGGTGGTTTACGACCCAAGGGCCACAGAAGCCCGTCGCGTCTGCGCTTTACGACGGCTTCATTAGGTGCACCGCGCGAATACAAGGTGCCTTGATCGGGTGCCTTGATCGGGTGCCTTGATCGGGTGCCTTGATCGGGTGCCTTGATCGGGTGCCTTGATCGGGTGCACAGACTCCCTTTTTTGATAACCGTACAGAGCACTTAGCTCAATTTCATGTTGAGAAGGAGAGTGGATTTGCATCTTCCTCGAGGACCCACTGCTGCTAGAAATGAGTTAAGAGTTTCAATACTGCCCACAGAGCCTTTTGTCCGGCTCAAGACATGGCTTGTGAGTTTTGAAACTCTTATAGCTCGTGCCTAGCAGCAGTGGGTCCTCGAGGAAGATGCAAATCCACTCTCCTTCTCGACATAAAAAGGAGTTTAGTTTTCACACATTTATCTCAAACTGCAGGTTATCAAAGTGCTAAATGAAAATTGTCTAGCTTTGAAGTCCGCGTTTGAAGTTTGAAGTAGCTTTTCTTTGAAGCTTTCTTTGATCTGCTGAGTTTTATCTATGGGGATTGTTGGACTCTATGCCTGAGGAACTCTTTTAGCCAAACTGTGAATGAAGGAGACAGTATTGCCATGCTAGAAAGTGCATGTTTCAATTGGTTTCAGTTTCACTGCCCTGTGCGTTCAAATTAAATTAGTGCCAAGCCTGGCTACCAGGGTAGTGATGGTACCAAGTGACATAAATCACGTGATTTCGAAATAATCACAAATCGATACGCTGCAGAACCAATAGGGGGGGGGGGGGGGAGGGATGTGAAGACCACCTAATCGGCAATCGGGAGGTCCCAGGTTCGTATCCCACGTCGTTTGTTTCTCTTCTGTAACTATCGGGCATCTTTATAACCGAGCATGGGGATTGGAAATGACTTCTCCTTTCTTTGCGGGGCCGAAACGCAGCAAGTCAAGTCCCCTTATGGCCGAAACTATATGGCCACCACAGTGCAACATCATGCGATAAAAATGTGCACTCAGTGTGATAAAGGCTCCTTGTTTTATGTCAATGGAAGCCTTGGACAGTCGAGGTCCTTGGCGCGGACCCAGAGTTGAATCGTCGAGACAGGAAAACACGGCAAATAAAACTATACTAATGCAGTCACACATTAATTATCCGCCGCCGCTCGGGCTAAAACTCCCGGCGATTGCGTGCTCGATCGCCGGCACTTGGCGTCGCCTCGCGGCGGACTTTCATCGTCACAAAGCCATTTCATTCACCGGACGCCGTATACAAGACCAGTGGCGCACAAAAACAGGGTGGCGATCATGTAACTTTTTTTCATTCGATTTGACTCGAAATCACTCGATTTCAAATCACTGCCACCATGTTCAACCATAGTCAGTGACATTGAAAACGGATCGTTTTGAAATCACAAAGTTACCCAGAGCTCCACTGCACCGCAAACAAACTGTAAAACACTGCATTATAACACGGACACGCTAGATTCTGTACGGGACGCCGTCTTGGGTAGAACATGAATCGAGATGCAGCTTTTAGCAGCAAGACTTGAGCGACTCGATCTCTTGGCACTTTAGTTCCCTGTCCCTACCCAGTCTCGGACGCGGACTCTCAGCCGCCGCATCATATCCCGTGGCCCTGCCGTGGTCCTGCCGTGGGCATGGAAGCCAAGCGTTAAGGGACATGCCACACCACCACAGTCGTCGAGTGTATATTATTCCCGAAGCACCACCGTCCTTTAAGCCACGTTTACGGCATGGGACAGCATTTTTGGCAAAGTCGGCCACTAAAGTGTCATGCTGTGAAAATTGCAAGGATCTAATTAATGTTCTATTGACAAATTAGACAGGTAATCGCTATTTTATGTTATACTTATAATTGTATTTAAAATATAAATAAGACATATTATGATCTATAATACACCAATATAATATGAAAACATAGCCATGTTATTTCGACGGCATAAAAATGCAATGTGTCAGACTTTTGTCCAAAATGCTGTCCCATGGCGTAAACGGGGCCTCGAGTTATACACCGAATCGTAAAGCGGTCTGCTCGATCAATTCGCACCTCCAGCTGCCCATGCTAAGTCCGGGAAGCGTCCCTCGTATAAACACAACGAGCCGATACATAGCAGAGGTGCCAACCACCCTGCCATTAGGCTACCGGTAACCGTCATGAAGCTGGCTACTGTGTTATATAGTCCGATAACATCGAGCCATTCGCTAGCGAGACGACTCATTTAGTCAAACTCAAATTTGTTACCCAGCAGTTCGAAATGGAGGAACACAGCTGTGTCAGAAACGAAGCAGTTTTTTCGAACGTAAAGGCCATATTCCACTAGGGCTGCAACCTGCCGATCCATGGCCCTCTAAATGGTTTTGTTCCATTGGTGGTGATAGTAAATTTGCGGTAAGAAGGCCTATGATCAGCAGGTTGCAACCCTAGTGGAATGTGGCCTTTAGAAATCGATTCGAGCTGAACACGGCCAGCTGGATGTGGCGAACTCGAGCAGAATCCCACTTGTATTTCTTCGTGCGGCTGTCAGTGCCGAGTTGTCCATCGACTCTTGGATTCGAGCTGAACACGGCCAGCTGGATGTGGCGAACTCGAGCAGAATCCCACTTGTATTTCATCGTGCGGCTGTCAGTGCCGAGTTGTCCATCGACTCTTGGATTCGAGCTGAACACGGCCAGCTGGATGTGGCGAACTCGAGCAGAATCCCACTTGTATTTCATCGTGCGGCTGTCAGCGCCGAGTTGTCCATCGACTCTTGGATTCGAGCTGAACACGGCCAGCTGGATGTGGCGAACTCGAGCAGAATCCCACTTGTATTTCATCGTGCGGCTGTCAGTGCCGAGTTGTCCATCGCCTCTTGGATTCGAGCTGAACACGGCCAGCTGGATGTGGCGAACTCGAGCAGAATTCCACTTGTATTTCATCGCGGCTGTCAGTGCCGAGTTGTCCATCGCCTCTGCTTGTGTGCCGTTCGATTCCCGATCCATGCAGTGTCACGTCGTCGCTAAAGGCCATATTCCACTAGGGCTGCAACCTGCCGATCCATGGCCCTCTAAATGGTTTTGTTCCATTGGTGGTGATATAGTAAATGTGTGGTAAGAAGGTCTAGGATCTGCAGGTTGCAACCCTAGTGGAATATGGCTTTAAGGCCGTTCATTGGTGGTTGTTGAGGTAAATTGAATTTTACATTTCTTGGATTTCCAGGAGATATTTCGAGGTTCTGAGGTATTTAATTGGTTGTCAAAAGTGTGACGATTCCGTAGATATTTGTTTCGTCGCGATCAGGTAACGGGTGTGGCCTGGAAAGTGTATCCAGTAAGAGGTAAATTCTTAGCTGGAATTTACATCTTTCAATGTGCCGGCTTGTGCTCGAAATGAAAATGGTTCAGTTGGTTGCCAGGAGTATGGAGATTACGAAAATATAGGTTTCATCGCGATCCAAGCAAAAGGTGTGGCCTGGAAAGTGTATACCTTACGAGTTGAAGGAAGCGGCCCGAGTTCACAGCTCAATGAACAGACTTAAGAGCGTTCGATGCCGACATAAATTGCGGCGAGGCAATCGTGATTATTGCGGGGATGGACGCGTGTGTGATCCAATATATAGTGCGTCGCCTCCCTGATTGATTTTCCGTGAGGGTCGGCGTTTACGAGGCGTGATGCCATGGCCATTTCCTTCTTGCAGTAATTTGCCAGCAGTAATTCGGGGGTCGAAACGGCAGCCGGAGAGATTTGGAAGATTGTAACCCGGCACATCGACTCGAAAGTGCTCTACAACTTTTTAACGATTCTCTCGCACGGAGTTTTCATCAGCGTTTGCCGCAAAGAACAGTATATGATGGCACTTATTTTGATTGATATGGGCTCGTCAGATAGACAGTTTATGAAACCAAACAATGGTCTTATACTTTCATGAACGTCCAGAAAAGAGATCGTTTTGGTAACACACTAAATTAGACAAGGAAATGAAGTTAATTTTAAAGTTTTCCTATGGTGTAACGTAACACAAGCAGCATCAACCGAAAGCCACCCTAAACCCGGCAGCATCTCCTCTGGAAGGATCCCGCCTCCTCGTCCTCTCGACAGGCTATGGTGCTAGGCGTTCACACCTCGCGAGACGATGACATTCCTCCAACGCCGACGTCGCCTGCAGCTGCAACGTGCTCGTGCTGCCGCCGTCGGGCTCTTCGCGAGTTCATTAAAAGCTCGGCTCTTGTGTGAACAATGCATTTTTCAATAACACCATTGCGGCTCCGGCGAACAAAACCAAAAAGAAAATAACTTCACATATTTTATACACGAGTAACGAGTAAAAAAGTGACAGTTCTCGCGAGTTGGTGTCATTATCGTGATCCTCACCGGCTCACAAACAGCAAGTCGTCGGGCCTACACTTTACACACCATTCGTGCGCTGAGTGCTTGCTTAGTGGTCGCGAAACTCAAAGAGCATTGAGTGCTTGCTTCTAGCTTATAGTGACCGCATGTGTTTGTGTGAGAGTGTGTGTGTGTGTGTGAACCAATCGCAGTACAGTTTATTTGCATGGGGAGCGAATGCATGCATTCACGGGACATTAATACATGATGTGATGCTTGTACATTTGCATGTTCTTCGACCACAGATAAGGCTGTATACAGATGGTTGAGCATGGGTCCCCTTCCCGCAGCGAATCCGCCTAAATCGTACTGGATCTTAATCCATCGCCGCACCTGTTGTCCGATCGCGACCGAACCTGTATCTGCGGAATCCTCACACTGTTAGCAACAAACTGTGTATTTTCTTATCCCGAAAATACTAGCCCTCAATGCCGTAGCACTCTATAGAAATGTTGTCTCAAGTTCCAGTCACTAATCTCTCCCGTATTCCAGCCTTTGCCTCATTATAAGCTGGGTTTACAGCCGGCAATGTCGGTGACACGATGTCATCAACATATGGCTCTGCCACCAATCAAGCTGGGTTTACAGCTGGCAATGTCGGTGACACGATGTCATCAACATTGGCTCTGCCACCAATCAAGCTGGGTTTACAGCTGGCAATGTCGGTGACACGATGTCATCAACATTGGCTCTGCCACCAATCAAGCTGGGTTTACAGCTGGCAATGTCAGTGACACGATGTCATCAACATTGGCTCTGCCACCAATCAAGCTGGGTTTACAGCTGGCAATGTCGGTGACACGATATCATCAACATTGACTCTGCCACCAATCAAGCTGGGTTTACAGCTGGCAATGTCGGTGACACGATGCCATCAACATTGGCTCTGCCACCAATCAGAGACTCTGGATGTGCATGACGTCATGTTCCCGACTCTGCCACGGAGTCTCTGATTGGTTGCAGAGCCAATGTTGATGACATCGTGTCACTGACATTTCCGCCTGTAAACCCGGCTGTACGATGGACTGTCTCTATAGGCGATGAATCTGTGGTGCAATGTTAAATATGTGCTCAACATTTTTTCCTTGTATACCTTGTATACCCTGTATACCCTGTATACCTTGTATTCCTTGTGAACATCAGGAAATATCCGTCTCGTCACATCGATCGCTGCGATCCTGGTGTTTGCTGAATGAACACACATCACTTCGATTTAATAACCTCGTCGTAGGAGGAAACGATCCTAGAGGATGACATTGTGTTTGCAAAATGATACAGCCAAGTGTTCACAGTTGAAGCGTGAGACTTGATTTACTGTGACTCGCGGGATCCATGCTTCTCTGCGTCTGTTTTGTGTTTGTACGCTCGAAAATCTGCATTGTGGCCCGACACAAGAATTTTCCTTTGGACACCCCTGCAGTTATTTAAAATCGTACGTTTGTTATCTTTGATATTATACATGTTATTAGGCAGTCAATATCTTAGAATTTTACAATACACAATATTCTTTCACTGAATAAATGGTTGTAAATGGTTGTAAATAAACTGGTGTTTTGGGGAATCTAAATGGACGATGGATCATTGCTAGAAATGTGTGCAAATTATCGGGATTTGAAACAACTCGGGATAAAACTCGCACCACGCGAGGAGTTCAAATCTAGATGTTGTTCGGATTTGAACAGGAATCTTGTAGATTTGCAAGTGATCTAAACGAAAGCTGTTAACCAACCGAACGATTATTGATATCACGTACGCAAACATTTTACAGAAATGGTTAAAAATAAGATGTTGCAGAAGGCGAATAAAGTAATATTGGAGCACAGAAGGCTCGCGTACAAATGATTGTCGAACTTTTCACCCATATTTATATAGTAAACATGACCATTATTACAAAATTTATTTGGTTTTTCAATAACTAAAGAGTCAACCAAATTAATTAGTTCCGATACATTCCTTTATATATAACGTATTGGAAGTTGAAGCGATATCATATGTTGCGATCGCTTCCCTTGACAGGCAATAAAGGAGTTAGCTGCAGGCAATGAGAGCAATTTAATGCGCAACGTTGAATACAACTGAGCCCTGAATAATAAAAGTTTGCAGCCATTTCTTGCCCTCATACACTCTCTCTGTCAATGCAGGGGCGTTTGTATGGGCAAATCGACCAGTGCACATGTGTACCCAGCAGTGCACTGGACTCTCTTAGGATTATAAACTCTACCGCCCCCTCCAGTTCACAGAACTGTCACGGAATCGTCACTAGTTCGGGGGTATTAGCATAGGGAGCTCTCATGCATATAACAATATGAAATATCAACCGTATTTTAAACATTTTTCAGTATTCGTCAATCCCGTGAAAGCGGCTCTGCCAAAGTTTGACCAATTACTTTGATTCCTGCAATTTAATGATGCTATTGTTGGGAATTGGCGAGCTATAGTGCTGGCAAAAGAAAGCGCCGTGCCATACCGGGCTATAGCACAGAGTGCAGCTGGTTGCTTGTGAGAGACGATCATCCTCCCTTCCAGGTGAAGCTCGGGGGTGGTGGGCGGGGGGGGGGGGGGGGCGTTGGGTCGATCGCGCGAACCTGGCGTGCCAACTCCTGCAGTGAGTGATAATTCGAACGGGACCACGTCTCGCCGTGCCTCCCCCGCTTCGTTAACGGCGTCCTCCCGGCCCGGGCTGGCACACCGCGGGTTGCCGTCGCGAGATTGAACGGGGTACGGGAACGACGCTGTGGGGAAGATTGGCCCCCCCCCCCCCCCCCCCCCGCTCAGCCCAAAACAAGACATCAACTTGCGAGTTTCGTGATCTTGCGAGATTCTGACTTGAATATTGGGTTACCTCTCGCTCAATCAAAGTAAACAAAATTGATTGCAATGGTGAATATCTTGTTGTTTTGGTTGTACCTCTTGCTGTCTTGTCGTTCGAATTCCTAAAAGTTATACAGCAGTATACAAGGTTCTATCTATCGGTAAATAAAAAATATACAAACAAAGATACAAACGATTTCACTGAGAGATCCTCTGATATAGACAATGCCATGGACATTGAGATATAAAACACGCTGGCCCTTCCAATATCACGGGGCAAAATGCACACACAGCCAATGCAGTCCATGTGTCCTGATTCTGACGACCCTTGCCCGTCATTTCAGGCTGGCTACTGGCAATTTCCCAGCCAGCCTCACAGGCCAACAATGCACACACAGCCAATGCAGTCCATGTGTCTGATTCTGACGACCCTTGCCCGTCATTTCAGGCTGGCTACTGGCAATTTCCCAGCCAGCCTCACAGGCCAACAATGCACACACAGCCAATGCAATCCATGTGTTCTGATTCTGACGACCCTTGCCCGTCATTTCAGGCTGGCTACTGGCAATTTCCCAGCCAGCCTCATAGGCCAACAACGCACACACAGCCAATGCAGTCCATGAGTTCTGATTCTGACGACCCTTGCCCGTCATTTCAGGCTGGCTACTGGCAATTTCCCAGCCAGCCTCACAGGCCAACAATGCACACACAGCCAATGCAGTCCATGTGTTCTGATTCTGACTACCCTTGCCCGTCATTTCAGGCTGGCTACTGGCGATTTCCCAGCCAGCCTCACAGGCCAACAATGCACACACAGCCAATGCAGTCCCTGCGGTCTGATTCTGACGACCCTTGCCCGTCATTTCAGGCTGGCTACTGGCAATTTCCCAACAATGACTCAAGGATCCTAAAATGAGACCCTATATCATTTGCCCTACGTCCTGGATCCTTGATCCTGTATCCTATATACAAAGTGGATTTCAGAGATTAGTTTTTCTGGACGTCCCAAAAAACGCAGTCAAAACTCGCTATATATAAACTCCATTTCCCGTTCAGGAGGAGAGATTTGCATCTTCCTCGAGGACCCACCGCTGCTAAACACGAGCTAAGAGTTTCAAAACTAACAAGCCATGTCTTGAGCTGGACAGAAAGTTATGTGGGCAGTTTTGAAACTCTTAGCTCGTGTCTAGCAGCAGTGGGTCCTCGAGGAAGAAGCAAATCCACTCTCCTTCTCAACTTGAAATGGAGTATAGTGGCAATAGAGCCGGATTTTTCTATCAGCTGCCGAAGAATGTGGTCAAACACTGCGCATGTGCACACACACAGCGACGCGATCTGCCGCCATGAGCGCTCTCAACGCGCAGGCGCACGAATCAACCACCGCCCCATTGTTGACTTAGGCAATTAAGGCGCGGTGGCGATCGTCGACTGTCTCGCGATGCAACCTAGAGGTGCACCATTGTTGCTCATGATGGCCTTTGGTGGAATGTGCCTTTGAATTCACTGCTCTGTCCCATGAGAGAACATGCTTTCCGCTGCAGCGCCAGCAGTCACTTTTGCATGCCTTTTGCCTTGTATCTCCAAGATGGCGGCCCTCACTGTGGCATGTTCTCTCACGGGATAAAGTGCTCTGTCCCATGAGCGAACATGCTTTCCACTGCAACGCTAGCACTAGCAGTCACTTTTGCATGCCTTGTGCCTTGTATCTCCAAGATGGCGGCCCTAACTGTACCATGTTCTCTCACGGGATAGAGTGCTCTGTCCCATGAGAGAACATGCTTTCCACTGCAGCGCTAGCAGTCACTTGGCATGCCTTTTGGCACAGTGAGGTATGTAATTTGAAGATGCATCACCCTAATTGCAAAAATCTCCCTTGGCTAACGACGCCCCTCCAAAATACCACACATTTCTTTGGGATAGCGCATTACACTAAAACAGGCTCGAGTCCCTCTGCCGGCCCAATGATGACATGGACATCACTGCCCACCCAAACCATCCGCGACCACGTCATTCCACCGCGCACAGATCGTCTCGCTCACGGCCACCTTGCTTCGGTGCCGACCATAGAGATCTGATATGCTTATAGCAACAAGTCTAGAGGGCCGGCCAGTTATCACCATGACGATTGTTTCGTAGGGGAAACATCCATTTTCCATAGACTGGAGATCACGAGTTGAAACATTCCGAACCTGGAAGGCAGTGAGCAAGACTCTTGACACTCATTTTTATGCCAAACTGACAAATATTTTACTAAACATCGTAAAACTGGCCATAATTCTTTCTGTCAGTGCAAATTTTATTCACTTATTTATCGCTTGTCTATGTATTTAGCCCCCACGAAACAATGACCTTGGTGGCACATTCCCACTGCCCTCTAGAGTCTAGACCACTGGGCCCACTAAACTTGTATCACGGGCTCTCTGTGGCACTGGCCACCTCGCGCCGAGCAAACACACGGCCCCGCCGAGCTGACACTGACACACAGTCGTAAAACGAAACATCTCGCACCCAGCGACCGCCGCCGGCGAGATGCACCCATGGACATCGAGCAAGCCGTGCCGGCCCGCGGGTCTCCAGTCCCCACCGCCAGCCAGCGACGCTCGCGTGTTTTGCCTTTCAGAGTCTAGGAGACGTATCTCGATTTATTAGGCCCATTTGTTTTCCAAGCATTATCGGACACATTATCGACGCGCAGGCTAGTGGGCTGTGGCGACGACTGCGCAGTAATGGAGTGCTAAGAACAGAGCTAATGGCGCATGTCTACATAGCTATATATCGCCTATAGCTAAAGGACGTGTTATACATAAAAGGTACATGCTAAACGGACGAAATGGGTTTAGCCATGTGATTTTATCGGCCACAGATTCGGTAGTGCATGGGCTACTGGTGTTTAGGGATTCGTTTTATCATATATGGGTGGCAGTGTTTTTATGGTCAGCACTATAGACAGACACTGTTAAAATGCAGCCTCTGATAAGATTGTCGCAAATCAAACCGCACAGGCAGAGTCGATGGACAACTCGGCACTGACAGCCGCGATGAAATACAAGTGGGATTCTGCTCGAGTTCGCCACATCCAGCTGGCCGTGTTCAGCTCGAATCGATTTCTAACGGTCGAAAAAACTGCAGCTTTTCTGAAACTGCTGTGTTCCTATATACATTTCAAACTGCAGGGTAACAAAATTGACTAAATTGTCGAGCAGATTGCGTGGTTTCGTCTGGCGAGTGAATAGCTTCATGTTATTGGACTACAGTAGCCCGATATGGCGGTTACTGGTTGCCTAATGGCTATACAGTAGCTCAAGTTGCGTATCGCCAAGCTCGACGCAAGCGCGGGGAAGTGCAACATTATTGTATTGCATTGTATTTATTTGCTTCGGACAGATTTACACCATATTCATAACTGTGTTCATGAGCATGAACTATTTAGGGCTATTGGTGCGGTTGTTGGTTATTATTTCATAAAGCTTTATTTGAACTTTCAATTTGTATTTCGTGGTTATAAATCACACAATTTGTTGCTAAAAGTGTGAGGATTCCGTAGATCCTGGTTTCGTTGCAATCGGACAAACGGTTTGGCAACAAGTTGGTATCCAGTAGGAGGTGAATTCTGCGCGGGAAGCGGCCCGAGGATACGCTCAATAATACGACGTAACAGGGTTGTTATAGAATGGTTTAAAATACTAGATGAGTGAATATTTTCGATAATTGCAAACACACAATTTGTTGCTAAAAGTGTGAGGATTCCGTAGGCATGGGTTTCGTTACGATCGGACGAAATGTGTGGCCACAAGTTAGTATCCAGTATGAGGTAAAATTTGAGCGGGAAGCTGCCCGAGTATGAGCTCACTCCAATAGTCTTATAAGTATACTAATTCGAACAATAGGCATAATAAATAATAACTCCGGCTAGGCCTGGATCAGGGGAGGAGTCCAAGGATGGGCGAATCTTGCGAGTCCTGGACCTCGGGTCGTCGTGAACGCACGCTCAAAACATGCATCCCGTGACCCGGGGAGGGCGATTGTCTGGCACGACGCGATCCCGCCGGGCGTCGACGGCGGAGGGTGGAGTCGAGCGTGCCTGACGGGGATCTAACCGGGCAGGGCTGGCAGGCAGCAAGGGATGCCCAGTCTGACTTCGAGATCGAGGTTCGCGTGCTGGGGGGGGGGGCATCTGGACGCGTACGTGCTAGTCTAAAGGGACTGACTCGCCGGCGGGAACCTATATACATGCATTTTTCATCGTGGGGGTTTCTTTTCATGGTTTAAAAATTAAATCACATTCAGTAAAGGATAGTAATTGGTATAGGTATTTTCCAAACGTAGTACAATCGATTTTCTCAGCAAGTTCATTATTTCTTTCTCAGTGATCAGTTGTCCCTGATTCCTTCGTGATTGCAAATGATCCTGTATATATATATATATATATATATATATATATATATATATATATATATATATATATATATGTATTCAATTCAAATCATGGTTTTCATGGATTTGGTCACGAATTTTCATGGATTTTCATGGACTGGTTTATTGACTGGTTCGAGGACTGGTTCGAGGAATGGTTCGAGGACTGGTTCATGGACTGGTTCATGGACTGGTCCATGGACTGGTTCATGGACTTCGCGATGGAAAACGCGTGAGAGTCGATCGCAGCGCCAAAGCCAAGCGTGCGTCGACGTAGAAAAGCCAGCTGACTTGCGTCTCTGCCCAGCGGAGTGCAGGCCGCGACCAAGACAGCGCCCCGCTGATCCCGGCCAGGCCAAGCTAGATGGAGCCGCACGGTTTATCGACTCTGCCCGGCTCACGGCGCCCCCGAATCCCACGTACCGCCACCCCGACAAAGCGATCCACCAAGCCCGGCGCCGCGACGCTGCCATTTTATTACCCCGTCCCGCGATTTATTCCGTCCAATCCCAGCCGGCCGCCGCCGACGCCGACGCCGACGCCGAATCAATCGGCCGGCGTCGAGCGACGCCGACGCTATCGCGGCCCGGGGACGCCGCAAGCGTCGCGGCGGGCGTCGTTTAATGGAACGGCCGATTTTGCTTCGGCGTTTTAGATATAGATGCGTGCCGCGTGGTGAGGAAATCGTACGCATGGCGTTTGCGCGTTGTGCCTTTTTACGTTCAGAGCTCAGCTTTCTATTGCGATTTTAGCGTTCACTATTTATAGGGATCACATGGGTTTACATCGTTTGTTGTGAATTAATCAACCAGTCAACCACAGCCCCCTGTATTCTGGTAAATAGAGTACAACGTGCGCACAGCCAATGTACCAAATGGGCCAATAGGCAAGAAATAAAACTTAATTAATCAGCATAACATGTGCATTTTGTGCTTGAGAATAATCATTATGATTTAAGAACAGAACACATAATTTCTTCCTAGTACCCTTAATACACCGAAGCATACGATCACGAACAATAAAAAAGACATGAAAAAATGACAGGAAAGGCGTCTGCTCGCGTGAATAAGATCCATCGCTGTTTATAAGCCAAAATGCCAGTCGCATTATTATCAATTATCCAATAGCTGTATATACAAATACAACATATTGCCAGAGTGCATATTTGCAGGGTGTTCAGGCCGTTCCAGTACGAGTACTACCAGTACTACCTATGTCTGGAAGACATTTCCAAAAAGGCAAATCACGTTGAGAAATCTTTCTCTCTGTCAATCAAAAGGGGAGATCTACATTTCGACACCAACTTACTTTCCATACGCAAACAAACTCTGTGCCCAAGCTCCATATATATATATAGCTCATTGCATCAGCACAAGTGTGACAATTGCACAAATGGCGCCACGTACCATCGTCGCGTTTGCACTAATCACCGCGGTTTCAATTAGAGTCGTTGTGCCCGACTTAGTGTGCACGACGCCCTCCCCATCCGACCCGGCAGCGGCGAAACAATCCGCTGAGCCGACGGCTTGGTCGGGGATTAGCGCACGGCTTGCCGCGCCTGGAGCACTGAGCCAGTAGTCGCGGTCTCTCTGCGCGGTCCTAAGACGACTTTGTGGAGGGGGGGGGGGGGGTCGGCCCGGTTCGTGGGGTGGTGGTGGAGCGCGTGGAGACATTCAGGGCGAAATCGTCCGGTCATACACAGACGTGACCTTGTAATGGCGATGTTTCCTCCCCCCCCCCCCCCCCGACGACGACGGCTTGGTAATGTTGAAAGCAAGTCACCAATCGAATAAATTCCATAGCGAGAACTTGAATTCTATTGTGGCTGGGTTTGTATAACGACGAGGAAAAACCAGCGATTTTAGTTTGAGAGCGGCATTAAAACCATCTGAAATGACGCATTATTAAAAGTATTGGTATGTATACTTAAAAATGTATACACCGTTGCAATCCAAATAACAATCATCTCAATTCTACAAGTCAAATGTATAATATTGGGTACAAAATATGATGTAGTATCGAGCTGTGTCTCTTCTTTTCCGCACTCATTGTGTATATATACGTATTTGGCGAGTTTGTTAGTTTTACCGACATATATCAACCGTTCGGTATTATGCCCAGAATTTGCAAAATTAATTATTTTGTTTTAATATATAAAGTCGCGACATCCCGAAATGGCGATAGAAAAATATTGGTCCGTTTCCCACAAAAACGCGTTTTGGTTTGGCAAAAGAAAACGTCCCCAACTGTAGCTGAAAACTCTATATAGGTGCTCTATAGGTCATGATGATGAATGTCCATTTACCTAAAGCATTATAAACAAAGCTACGCATTTAAAAGCTTCGCTAAGCATCAATTTAAATATACATACCTAACGAGTCCGAAATGGTTTATTATTGGAATCTATAATGTATGGGCGACATAATGTGTCAAAGGAGTGTCCAAATCCAGGTGTGTCATTATTGACTTAATACAGACACCGCATATAGTAAAGGGAGCATGGACACAGTTCCCATGCTCTGCATGGACCAACACCTCGAGGCCGAAATCGCAGACACAACGCCTCCATCGACACCCATGGCGGTCACTTATCACTCGTCACTTATCGCACGTGTGTGCCGGGATCGACCTCGGCCGGGAATCGCGCCACGCAAGATGGCCGCCGATGCAGACACAATCGCAGGTCTGTTCACGGCCCGGCGATTGTCTGTCTGGCCACGGCCGCCTCGGTGCAAATCAATGGCGATCGTTCAGACTCGGTTTTTGCCACTCACGGTTTGGACGGTGGGAACGCGCATGTTCGGTGTGCGATCTACGGGACGCTGACAACATAACGGACGCGCTTGTTTCGACCGTGGCTGTACGTGTCTCTCTCACGGCACACATCAATGCTGCATAGGTTGCGGTGGAAGCACCAAGTCTATAGGTGGTCGTGATTTCGTACATGGCTATTCACTTTCTTATCCCGGCCGTAGCTGCAATTCCCGACAACTTCATGAAACCGACCGCGGTCATACCTTAAATTAAGTACCTATATCATGAACCAATTACTTCATCTATATAAGGTACCCTTTCTCAAAAAGGGTCAACAAAGTTTCAGTACTGACCGATGCCCCTAAAGGCGCTGGTTTCCGAACTTGGAAACATGGATGGTGTAGTGACCGCAAGTGCCGGAGAGCGTGTCAGAGTCAATGTTAATTTGGGATCGATCTAATTTGCGAAATCCATTTTTCGCAAAGGGCGTATTTTAGCAAATGGCTCAACAACCAATAAGGTCATCTTTGCGATAGAAACAGTATATCATGAATTTATAGCTTAGACATGGTGTGCAATTTGAATTTCTATTTCTCAGCGCACAACCAGAGCCTTCTATTCATGGGAAATTTCCCCATCGGTAATGACGCGAATATTGCTAGGAGGCTGTGGGAAATGGCTAAGTCAAAAATACCACTATTTGAATCTCGCGCAAGGTCAGGGCCATCTAGAGACATTTTTGTCATGTACAAGAAGTTTGAAACAAATCCATTCAGAGGGCGCTGGCAAGTGGCGCTGTGCCGTGGCATTTCGCATCGAAAATGCATTCGGGTCTTCAAGATTTCCAAATGACAAATTGGTGCTAAATAATCCGTTCTTGGGGCTTAATCACAACTCTTTAAGAAATAGCAGATTTAGCTTGTGTTCTGCAACTGCAGGATACAACTGCATGTTGAAGCAACGAAACTATATATAAAATTTATGTTCACTTAAAAAATTCGATAGACTGTAGAGCTTGAAAAAACAGTTGTACCTGACGTGTACTTTCCACAGTAACTGAAGTGTCGCATGGAAATTGTAATTAGGCAATCTCCCAAAAATTTTTCGGGATTTTTAAAATGGTATTTCATACGATGATAAAAATCCTAGAATCGAAATTGTTACAATTGGCCCGGATCAACCCTACGCCCCCTCGTCTAAAAACTACACCACCTGCACCCGTGAGGCGCACGCGCAAAGCGCACGGGAGTCGACGTCATCCACTGACCTGCACCCGGGACTCGGTCAACCCGATCCTCATCGCGATCTCCTCGCGCATGAAGATGTCCGGGTAGTGGGTCTTGGAGAAGCACCGCTCCAACTCGTTCAACTGCGCCGGGGTGAATCTCGTGCGATGTCTCTTCTGCTTGGCCGGCTTGTCGCCGTCCTGGCCCTGGCCGCCCCCGCCGCCGCCGCCTCCCCCGGGGCCGGACACGTGCTGGGGGCCCATGCCGCCCCCGGGGCCGTCGCAGCCCAGGCCCCCGCCACCGCCGCCGCCACCGCCGCCGCCGCCGAGACGGACGTGGTGGTCGCTGGAGCAGCCGTGCGAGAGGGTCGAGATCTTCAGTTCGGGGTGGTGTCGCTTGAGGTCGTCGCAGATGTCTTTCGAGCCTTGCGGGAAACAATGCACACGCGTTAGTGGATTGAACTAACATCATTCACTGAGATCAATTATTATTTAGTCCGATTGGGGTTTAATTTCTACAGGCTCGCGCATGCAATTGAAGTAAGAATAAGAGTAGCAATAAGAATAACGAACAAAAAAGTTAAAACATAGCGAAACGAATGCAAGTGCACACAATTGGCGCAAGCCGTAAAGTGTTGGGAGTAACGATTAGAATAGTGAATAAGGAGATGGAATATTCCAACTTTCTTATCGCTATTCTTACTTCAACCAATCAGAGATAAGTTATTTTTGAAAAAAAACACGGTGCAACAATCAAACTGTTGTTGTCACGACAACGGTTTGAAGTTTTCCTGTCACTGACAGCTGTCAGTGAACATTTTCCACGTTTTTTAGCAGCTTGTACCTGTGCTTACTCTTATTGCAATTTCACCATTCTTATTCTTACTTCAATTGTGCGCGGGCCTGTAGACTCATCTTTACTATGTTCTATATTTAGCACTAGTTTTGAAAAAAACTAACTAACTGAAACTGGGATGCTATTTCCAATTATATAACACTGGGTTGGGATTCAAAGGAAACCAGCGAGGCATTTATTTAGCATTCAAATCCCAGTTTGAAATAGTTTTTTTCAATTGGGGTTCTTGCTCTAAGAAATATCCTTGCGCATCACCATTTGTGCATGTTTATTTTATAACATCCCCCCTTAAATGGATGTTATATAATATATGACTGGACGTATGTATTATAAAGTTCAGTTTTCACTGTAGAAGTTTACGAAAGCACTCTATAAGTATATATATTATGCAGTTCCTGTATACGAAATATATCAGTTAATATAAAATAAAGCAAATTAGTTTAATGAAAATGTGCAGCAGCTGCTGTGATTTTAGACAGCCGCGCTAAAAATGCTCATTGTAAAAATGGAATTCTGCATGCACACGTACCTATATAGGTACATGTAACATTTTGCAGATTTCAAACACAACTGTAATAATAAAGGTCCCGACATTGGAAAACCGTGATAAAATGTTTCAGGGCCTGAGGCATTCATAAACTTGCATCGATATACTCATTGTTGAACTGAAGATTTGGGGCCAAAAACTCTTAAAACCAGGTCCCATGTCGCTATCATTGTATTAATGTTGTTGGATTATGTATTATGCTATAGATAGTCGATTATCATTATGTATAGTTTGTGTATATCATAGTTCCAAATGAGTGGACATGAAAGGTGAGCCGATTTGAGCGAGGTGAATTATGCGGTTTCCGTTGACGAAATTATACGATGGTTGGACATCACTTTGAAATAATGAGAAACACAGTTTTCCGCGCGGCTTCGAGACGGCTTCGTGTAACAAGTCAATTGCCGCGATGAGATGGGGGCATGACCCTTGACATTCAACGTGCAGTGCGCTTTGGGCATGTGTGTAATGCGGGTGCCCAGTTTAAATGCGCGCGCACGCTGCAAGCCATTGTGTGTTAAGTATATTAACGATTAATTGATATCAGAATGCCTTTTGGCATCTTGGTTTTTGGCTCCGGATGAAAAATTAACTAGTATATGTATATAGGTAGACATGACCTTACCGGATGGTAAAGGTATTGTCGTCAGACAATTTCGCAAACCGGCAGGGCCCGCTTTGGACTGTTTGGGTTCGGACCGGGATGAAGTTAACAAGGCAGGCCGTAGATTATTTTATAAGAATGTAAATATTCAATTTCATTGTGATTAGAATACTTAGTTTTTATGTTTCAAAGAATCTGTACGTTCGACTGTTCCCAAACAGTGTGAGAATTTTTAGACTTAAATAATAAACAAAGAAAGAAAGAAACAAAGAAAGAAAGAAAGAAAGAAATAAATACATATGTGTATATGTACTAGGTATATATTAATATGACCGAATCGAGTTGGAAAAGTGCCTCCATGTCCTGAAAAATGCTGCAAATTAGTGTGATCTCTCTCACTCAAATGGGCCCACAGACTTTAACCTATAAACATGAGAAACAGGTTAAATTGCCACCTGTCGATCGCGTCACTCTCACGAAATGCCAGTTACTGTCACTTCCACTTATACCAAATATTTGCTGTTTTCGGACAGGATAAACGACTTGATAAACGAGAACAGCGCAGTAAATTTGGGGTTTCGACTCAAAAACGTCATGTTTAAAGTGTTTTGGAAATATGTTGGCACGGTGCAAAGTTGTCTATAGGAACTAAATATTTGGGAATAAAACAGAAAATGGGTGGCCCATGACTTGGTTTAGATTGTACATGTGCTTTTAGCTTGTGCGAGTGCGAATATAAAAACTTGTTGTGTCGTTTTGTGGGCGGGGGGGGGGGGGGGGGGGGGCAGCAACTCAATCTTACACGACACGGACATTTGCCGGCCAAACGGGCCAAGTTTTGATGCGAGCGATTTCGGATCATTCCCACGACGACCCATGTCCAGCACTTCCTCCACGGTTCACTCGGTGCCGTCCTGCTGGGTTAGCGTCCGCTGCGCGCGCAACACAACCCAGCACCTTAACGGCCAGGGGTCCCCCAATACCTATACCATGGGTCCCCCCATACCTATACCAGGGGTCCCCCCAATACCTATACCATGGGTCCCCCCCAATACCTATACCATGGGTCCCCCCATACCTATACCAGGGGTCCCCCCAATACCTATACCATGGGTCCCCCCCAATACCTATACCATGGGTCCCCCCCAATACCTATACCATGGGTCCCCCCCAATACCTATACCATGGGTCCCCCCCAATACCTATACCATGGGTCCCCCCCAATACCTATACCATGGGTCCCCCCAATACCTATACCATGGGTCCCCCCATACCTATACCAGGGGTCCCCCCAATACCTATACCATGGGTCCCCCCCAATACCTATACCATGGGTCCCCCCCAATACCTATACCATGGGTCCCCCCCAATACCTATACCATGGGTCCCCCCAATACCTATACCATGGGTCCCCCCATACCTATACCAGGGGTCCCCCCAATACCTATACCATGGGTCCCCCCCAATACCTATACCATGGGTCCCCCCCAATACCTATACCATGGGTCCCCCCATACCTATACCATGGGTCCCCCAATACCTATACCAGGGGTCCCCCCAATACCTATACCATGGGTCCCCCCATGGTGGTGTAGTCCAGGTTATACGCGCGGGTATACGGCGTTTACTCACATTTATGTTCAAAATTAGTGAATACTCACCTTTATTTTAAAGGAATACGCTGGTACACGCTGGTACCTATACACGCGAAGTTCTAGCTTTTAAATGTCTAACTTTTGCGCGTTTTCCATTCTTGTTCTATGTTTCACACTTTATATTCCCATTCACCTTATCTTGCCCATTTCCCACCCAACCAAAGCACACCCATTTACCTACTATACCCATTTATCCATTTACCTTTGAGGTGCAAATCGAGATAATATGTTTTAGTGAAACCCAAGCGAAAATAATGACGAAAATGTGGAAATACGAATTCAGTTTCATTGATACTGCCCCCCCCCCCCCTCCCCCCCCCCCGGTTGGCGAAAATTTTGCGTATACTCACCTTCATTTCCAGCACTACTCCACTGTTCCCCCCCGTGCAGGCGCATTTCGGCGGAAAACCTGGACTGACCACTTGGACGCTAATAAAGTCCAGCTCACTCTTTTCTAGACATCAGTCACCGAAGCAGCGACCGACAGCTATAACAACTGAACGTCGCGCGGATACCAGCATCGACCCTGCACTGCACCTGTGCACCCCGAACGCGAATCTGGTTTTGGAAACACTTTGGCAAACGTGTCGGCGAATGGGCAATTGGCGACGCGCAGAGCGACGTGCGCATGAGCACACGGCATGTGTCCATGCGATAACGACATTCTCTGTATTGTTTTTGGCAATTTGCGAATTTCGTCAAAGGAGGGGGAAACACTGCATTAGTCTGAAACGGCTCGTCATTCAGGTTTATGTGTGCGGATATTTACCAAAATTAATTGCAGGTAAACCAGTATGATGGTGGTGGTTAATAGGTGCTTTATTAACCAGCACCATCAGCTTTTGTTTACAAGTGAGACACATTTGATTCTATTCTTTCTCAACTGTGAATGATGTGAATATGGAAATAGTTGATTAACTGATAGATGGTGATGGTTAGAGTGATAAAAAGCTGTTGATAGCTATAATCGACAGAAAAAAATGGCAAGTCATAAATGGAAAAACAGAATGCACAATGGGGGTTGCGTACAAATTTGTCATTTCAACGTATCAAAAATAAACAGCACTGAGGTTTAAAGGCAATGAGATGGGTTGCAAATCTCTGTCAAATTTAGCAGAGTCGTGTTTTCCTTGGAGGATGCAAGCATATTTCCTGCTGGCCGGGTCAGGCATTAGAAGTGCATCACTAAAAGGGCACTCTTAAGTCTATAAAATAACAACTTTTATACAAATATATACGCGACGTGCTAAAGTCTCTCGAATTGCTGCCAAGATACAAGGCGCAGAAGTCTTTTGAAAACTTCCATGGCTTTCTTTCGCCGGGTGCACAGTCCATGATTACGCGTATAGGCATTTTAAGAATTAATTAGAGGTACAGCGTAGCTACTACGTAAGGGTACACATACTATATACACAATATTCCTTCAAAAGTCTCGATTTGTGGAGAATACACATTTCGTCGTTCAGAGCGACGCGACGCTGTCGACATACGGGCATGAAAGTCTTTCGAAATGTCCACCCCGGCCCTCGCCTTCCCAGCCAAAACCCCGGCCAAAACCCCGGCCAAAACCCCGGCCAAAACCCCGGCCAAACCCAGCGAGCCACTCCCTCCCCCCCAAAGCGAGATGTCACCCGACCCTTCGACGGCCCCGTTGTCCGACTTGGGACGGAGGCTCCGTGTGACCGCCTCGACGGAGTCGTGACGACTCGTGGTTATCACGCGACGCCTAAACGAGACCGGCCAATTATCACGCCCGGCGGCGGCGAGCGGCCAGGGTCGCCGCCGACCATCCGACCAGGAGACCGATCATGTGACTTTGTGATTTCAAAACCATTCGTTTTCAATATCACTGCCTATATGGTTTAACACGGGGGCAGTGATTTGATATCGAATGATTTCGAGCCAAATCGAAAGAAAAAAAGTTACGTGATCGCCACCCAGGAGGCTTGGGGGCCGTGTTGGGCTCGAACCAGAGGCGGCAGCTGATTTTGGTCGACTCCAGCTGCATGGTGTGAACAGGGGTGGCAAATATCTCCATATTTCTTCGGCGTTTTGTATATACATACAAATTTTGAAATCAGAAATAATTTCCATCGCCGATCTGAGCTGAGCGCAAGAAATTGTGAACTTGAGTTTCTTATTTAGCCCGAGTTTCAGTGCTGTATAGTTTGTACAAGTTCAAAGTTGATGCAGTTGAAATATACAATTGCTATATAGGCATAACTTCATCGTACATTTGCAACTCACCGCGTAAGGGTTGACATTTCAATAACAATACATTTAATTAATCGAGATTTAGTACGTGCATCTTATGCGAAAGTAACGACGAGGGAAATTCGATTTAGTCAGGGCCCAAAAGGTACTTTGTATAATGTTAGAATTCTCTAAGCTTCTGTATACCCAACTGCGACGAAGAACCAATCTTTACAGTTTCAAATATGGATAAAAAAATCCAAAATGCTCCAACGGGAGTTCCGTGAATGAAATAAATGGCTGCAGACTCGCATTTTCAGCAAGCGAGTTTCTCCTGCCGCAAATAGGCGTCGTCCCTCGCGTGTCCGCCACTGGCCGATCACGACGCCATCGCAGTACACACACACACACACACACACACACACACACACACACACACACACACACACACTCAACGCGAGGAAAGCGTCGACTTCGACGTCGCGCACAATGCCGGACTATAATTGGTCAACAGAGCGCGCGCTAACTGGCCGGTCAGGACGCCGTCGACGGCACGACGCGACCGATAGAATGGCGTGGGCCGCACGAGGACCGAGCCCCGAAACGGGAGAGAGTGCCGCGCGCCGGGGTCTAATGGACGGCGATCACGAATTCGGCCTGCGACTCACGGCCCGGATATTTCAACCGCGGGACGGAATGGGACTGAGAAATCTTGCGGCTTTATCTTGCGAGTGGCTTTACCCGGTTACAAATTATCGTTTGAGTCACACTAAAGAGAGAAAGATGTGTAAAATATATTCATTGTTGGTAATGATAAGAGATCACACTGGTTTGGCTTTAGGTTTTCGTCACTTCATAATTAGACAATGGCTTCTAAAGATAGTTTTAACGCAAGCTTTTCAAAGATTTATGTGTATATACTGAAATGACAATGTCATGTATTTTGAATAGCCAACGGAGTACATATGCAAAGGTGCAACAAATAGTTGCTTCAGGTGCATTCTATGTTATATATCTGGAGTGCCTCGGAGGTCCCCTTATCCCGCCCAGGGAAGCAGGAATGCTTCTGAGCTCAGACGGCATCTGACCGGCAATCAGGAGATCCCGGGTTCGTATCTCGGTTAGGTCATGCACATTTTCCTGCAGTTAGCTTTGATATCCCTCCATTGTAATATTTGTTAAAATCTTTTCGGATTGAGTTCAAATTCGGAATTATAATAAGCACAGAGGGTACCTATATATTTTGAATTATAATGCCCGTTTTACCAAGTTTTTTTAAAACTTATAGATGCTGAGATCCCACTCCCAGGTACTATAATATATGTACCTATATTATACAACTGAATTTTCTGCACTTGTGATTGGCTGATTTCATTTGTAACTCCTTATAAATTTGGGATTTCAACTGGAAGTTGAAAAGCTTGGTGAAACTGAGCATGAAGTTGTTCAATTTTTATCTCCCCGTGTTTCGGCATCGTAACATTATTTCAAAGTGCATCGAACAAAGTGCATTAGACTCTCAACCTCGTGCTCAGCGGACACCAAGGAGGAGTTCTGTAAAACAGCTCGGATTTCATCCCGCGAAGAAGATGTTTTAAAGCAATCCATTCAGCCACGCGAGAGTCTTACTTTACATTTACAGTTTACCTACACTTGTACGAAATTGCTGTATCAGACAGACAGAAGTGCCGAAAGTGTAATATATAGGTATATTACCTATGAGTGAACATCAGTGGAATGAGCACTTTGCGCGATTTACCCCAATGTGTTAAATCCGTTTGTTAAGTTGTAGCGTCGTTTCCGCCTCTCTACAAAAAGGTTTATTATGTATTATAAAGGTGCAAACCGACCGACCGAATGTAGCATTAAATCCACTCGGAGCCCAAAGCGACCGTGTCGGCCTCGTCGCATCGCGGACAATGAAAACCCCGGCCACGACCGCGGTGGTCGCCGCCATAAACCGCGCGCCGAACCCCGCGCCGCGATTACCTGCACATCGGCCACCTCATCGCCGTCGTCAACACACCGATCCACCGACACAAAAACATCTCACACTCTCACATGTCTCACATCGAAACACCCCAAAACCACACGACGCCCTCCCCCCACCGGACAAAGCTGCACTTACAGTCGGACGCCGTCGACGTGCGGCACCGTCGCGACGCCGACAGACAGTCTTGCCCGTCGTCGGCGTCGACCGCGACGGCCGACTCCCAGGCGCGGCAAATTGATTGCATTCGGCGACGACGACCAACACCGGAGCGCTCACACGACGCGACTCTAATTTGGGCGCGGCGTCGTCTAACTCGATTTAATCCCCGCGCTCGCCTATCAAAGTGGCCAGCTGCTAATGAGAGCGAGCGTCGAGGAGAGAGGGACACGCTCTGTGTGTGTGTGTGTGTGTGTGTGTGTGTGTGTGTGTGTGCGGCGTCGTCGGTGACGTCGGCGTCGTGCAATTAGCGACGCACGCGGCGTTTGCAAACGCAGCGATAGCGCCAAAACGCGTGCACCGCGGCGAAGGACGTATAGGCGGTCAGACTGTAATGCGAGGGGGCGCCGCCTTAGCCGCCCCCCAGATTAGACCGTCGCCGCTCACCTCCGAGACTGAGACCACCGCCGCCGCCTCCACCGCCGCCGCCGCCTCCGCCGCTGACCGCCAGGTTGTTGAGCATCGAGCCGGCGTGGCCGGGCCGCAGCGAGAGTGAGGACAGAATCGTGAGGCCGGCAGCCGCCGAAGCACAGTGCACTCTCCTCGCCTAAGGGACTCGCGCACACACCACGCACACAGGAGGACGCCGTTCACCGCGACGACGACGTCGACCGCATCGCGCACCGCACGCTGGACACCTGACACTGGAGTGCGGCGTTCAGGACGACGACGCGCTGGGCAAACGCTCGCTCGGTCGGCGATCAACTATCTCGCGGTCGGGCGTCGAGGCCGCGCGCGCTCGGCGGCGACGGCATCACGTCGACGTGGTGGCGCGGCGGGGGGCGGAGCTTGGCGCAGACGGTGGCCAATCGGCGAGCTGGGTGACGCCCCCCCCGTTGTCGGCATCGACGTGGGGGAGGTGTTGGTTGACGAGCGACGGGGAGGTGTCGAGAGGACGCTGACGACGACGACGACGTCGCTGGACGGCGATGACCGACGGAGGTTGGCGTTTTGCGAGCGTGTCGGTTCTTATCATATCTCACTCGAGCGAATCGGCGCGATCAGTTGGCTGTCCTGACGGTCAATTAGGGAGCCTCGACCGCGGCTTTGAAAGCTCCTGATGAGGTGTCGCTTTGCGGACGGCGTTCAGGGCCAAGGTCGAATCGAGACGGGGATCGAACCTCGTCTTCGGCCCTTTTGGTGGCACGTCGAGTGGTTATACAGTTGAAAGGGTGCCGAGTGTTTGGTGTAAGCACGTCCATGGCCCGGCGTGCTCTGAAAACCGAGTCAACCCGAACTTCCAAATCGGATGTAGTCGTCAACGATTTGCCTCGGACCAAACCTCTCAAGGTCAGAGTTTCCCCTCCGTGATTGGCTGACTCAGCGCATATAGCTGGAAAACTCGTGGCAGTTGCTCAGATCTCCTCACTGCACTGGTTTATCCATGCATTATAACACATAATATTTTGCAAGCACATTTCAAATTGGGGCTTTGCACGAGAAAGAGAAAAACCCTTGCCTATGTCGTCGAAAGTAAGACTGCAACGGGGAATCGATTTGATAAGAGTTCCCTCGCCACGTTGCAATGTGGTCAGTCATGGAGCTGTCCCTGTCCCAATTCCAATTCCAATTAGTGTGGGATGACTAAAATATGCACACCTCCATTTCTAATGTATAAAGGCACGGCCAATTGGCCCAGGAAGCGATCACATAAATAGTTTCTCCTATGCTCTTGCGACCTTGCTGCACTTACCACTCTGCAAAAATCAGACGGGAGAAACCATGGGCCCGGTCGAAGTATTTTATAAGTCGCCTCTCGTATGGCATGGATCAGAGGGCCTCCAAGAGCCTCGAATTTCAAGAGTGACTGATGTCCTCAACTTTCATAAATTGGTCTTTGTCACTCTGGTATTGTTCGGCCTGTTCAGTTCGATTGGTATAAAGCCTAGCAGTAAGAATTATAGCAGTAGCAGTATCAGTAATGTTAGATATGTGCATCTATAAGCTATGTCTATATATACAAATGTTTGACCATTTCCTAACTCTTATGGAAAGTTTAAGTCAAAACTTATAGCGGACAACCAATCAGATTCATTTGGTCGACCTGTCGTATGATTTTCTCCAAATTAAAGAAAAAGTTGAGTTGAAAATTGTTGATTTTGCCACGATATTTGCCACGGCTTGCCGTAAGGACAGATCAATGAACGAAATAATTAATTAAATAAATAAAGTTACTGCTATAAGGTAATAATTGTAAACCAGTCTTAATTGGGATGTGTAGATACATACCTCGTCCCATACATATACCTCGTCCCATAAATATATACCTCGTCCAACCCCCCTTCACATCGCGACCACACGCAGGGGTCCCAAGACCCGCGTGTTTTCGTTATTCCCCGCAGAACGCGCGTGGGCCGCAGCAGTTGTTGAGTTGCGGTCGGACCGCGGCGTGGGCCGCATTGCGGTCCCCGTGCGGTCTGCGGTCCGCCGATTGCAAGGCGCGGGCGGAAAAACGCATCGCGGCGCACCGCGTTGCACATGTGCAGTCTGCGTGCGGTGTGATTGGCCTATTTAGATGCACGCTGCGTTCCGTTCGGTGACCAGAAGCCGCAACGAAATGCAACAAAGTTTCATGTGTATAGCCAATAGCAGCAGCATCAAATCCACTTTTTTGTTTCAATTAACCCACTTCCCGTCATCCGATCGAGCTGAAATTTGGTACACAGGCCAGTTTCCGGTGACACATTTGAGCACATATCAGAAATGGGAACATTTGGAAAAATACGAAAATTAAACAGACAGGGGGAATTTTTCAAAACTTTTCCTATATTTCTGAAATGTGTTAAAGTGTGATTGGAAGGGGAAGGGAATGGAGGTCTATAGGAATTCTTTGGGTTTCTCAGATAGATTAGATGCTAAAGCAAACAAAAATGCAAATTTAAAGCAGTCTATAAAGGAGTTATACGAAAAACATGGTTTCCAGGGGTAAAATTTTAAACCAATACAAATTTGCTCATACCATGTATATCGCCTTTGCATATCCGGGCTACTTAACACAGTTTTTATATGTTTTCAGTATTCATCTCTGTATCTTTAATATATGAGTATTTAATAATCTTTTCCTTCTCTATTTGGAAACTCCATCCACCTTTTATGAAACTATTCCGCCTATTTTCTGTATTATTTACTTCTTCCCAGCTCTCTCCTCGTATAGCTTCGACGTCTTTTCTCACGTGATCAATCCATCTCTCTCCTGGTCTTGCGGTAACCCTTTTCACAAATTTCATTGAAATTTCATAAAATTTCACATAATTGCTGCCATAGGTACCTATATATATTTTATTATTTTGCGAGCAGATTGTGCAACTTCGTTTTGATATAGTAAATATTTTCATATCGAAAAATTACTGGCATACCATGCAAAATATACTTATAAGCAAAGTACTTCCGTATAGGTATAAGCCCTCCCCCCCCCCCCATCCTTCCCAGCCTGGGATGGCAGGAGTCATCCCTCGTAGTCTGATATTGTGGTGCTCGGCGTTGTTGTAATTGTTATTATATTCCGAATAATACGCGACTTGAAGAGCCTTCGAGAGCCAAAAAACGCCTCTAGGGGGTAACTTTGTTGGGCTGGGGGGGGCTACTTGACTTCATCGAGCATCCATGATGGGGGGGGGGGTGCCGGGGGGTGCCGGGGGTTTTGCTGGGTGCTGGGTGCAACAGTGCTAGATTAAACTTCCGATGGCTTCGTGGCGAATGCATGGCCCTCGAGCGAACTCGTGGTCTTACAAAATTAGCCGGAGGAAATCTCAAATTTGGTATTATGATCAACAAAATACAGTCGTGTTAGTCTTACTTTACCACGGCCTGGTGGACTTCGAAGTAAAGTATCATTTGACGCTCTACGATTTGTTAAGAGTAAAATGGTAAATAATGGTATATAGGTAATAATATAAATACCATTTTTAATTGATATGGTACTCTCTGATATGAGCTCCCCAGAAAGTGGCAAACTCAAATTATATATAGTGTATACCTACACCTACTTCCATGTACCTGGATATATGCAGTCTTTTGGAAAGGATTTTATTTGTTATTTCTTTCCAGGCAAGTTTCTTTATACCCGCTCTCTATAATATATACTGTGTATATACTTTAATCTTTTTCCTTTTATAACCTGACACCCAGCATTATAAACACTCAATTCGGTGCATAAATTAAAGAAGTACAATCTGCCATTGTGAAACAACACGACGTTTGAAAACAGCTTTGGAAAGGTCAAATTTTGTACGGAAGTGGACCTTATAGTATACCGTAGTACCTGTGTATATGTAGCTATATTATAACAATGTACTTGGCAGCATTATTTTATTTCTCTCTTTGCTCCGTCAAAACGCTATTGTTTTTCCGTCCGGGGAACCAGGTCGGCTATTTTAATATCGCACTCAAATTGAATTCGAAATGCCAACGAAAAACAAATCGAAAAAAAAACTCCAACAACTCGACGCTGTGACGGCAAATCCGGGACTCTGCACGGCGCCTGCCCGAGCAGAGACCCTTGCGGCACTCCAGCAATCCGGGACTAGTGATACTCCGAAAGCAATCTACCTTCGGGCGAGGGCAAACGCCCCCACCCCCACCCCGTCCGTGGAACATTATTACATTCCCTGCGCCCTGGTAGCCATAGCAACGCGTGACGGGGACTGGGGGCTGGGGGAGTCGGATGTAACAAGTTTAATAATCATTCTCTCCGTCGGGGGCGAGGGGGGGGGGCGCACCCTTGTGTCATCCCACTTGGCTAGCGCACAAAAGCGATACAAAAATATATGCTTTCCACTCTCTCTCTCTCTCTCTCTCTCTCTCTCTCTCTCTCTCTCTCTCTCTCTGCTCTCATACTCCCTATATACGCGCGTTATTGCAACATGGTACCTGGAGTTATTACCTGGCTGACTTCCCGGAATTCCAGAAGCACACGCTCGTCGCAGGTATGGTGCAACCGACGTCGTTCCTTTGAAGTAAATATTTTCCAATATTGTCGTCCTCCCCATTCTTCCGGCGTCGTCGACGTTATATGTCCTACGCGACGTCGACGTCGAGAGGCACGAGTGCTGCAAAGCGGAAGCACACATATAAATGGAGCCGGGGCGACGCCAGCACGCGCGCTCGCGGCGAGCAGAGGAAATGAAATTCTGATTCTCGAGTGTATTATTAAATATGAAAATGCCCTGCGAAGAGGAACGACATTGCGATACGAACGCTGAAATTGCTGGTTTCCTTCCAGGTTTCAGCGATTCGTGAGAGACGCGTACATAGCACCGATTGGTGTGCACGTCGAGAGGCAGCGGCGGTCGTGCGGGGATTGGAAACGACTTCCGCGGCGGGAAACTCGACGAAACACGATATTGTACACGGATAAGTGCCGACTCCGCCCTGTGAGAGCAGTTAGAGTTGATTTGATCGGTAATTATCGCATTACCGCTCGCCGCTTGAATCGCGGTTGCCGTCCCGCGGTCGCGATGTGTCACAGCGGCGTGCGGTCGGCGTCGTAATTGGGTGGCAGTGGCGTCGCGAAGAATTCCGAGAGGCGTCGCCGCGAGATGTAATCGATATGTTGTATGATAATTGATATGTAATTGATATTGATATGATTGATACTTTGATTACGAGATGAATTGACACTTGAAACGTATATAATGTTCAGAGACTTAGCCGATCTCGTCTGACGCCGCCACTGGCCGGAAAGGAGCAAAACGAAAGCATCGCAGTGATTGGATCAGGAAGTGGATTGCATGTGGCGCTATGCCAGCGCGCGGAGGGGGGGGGCGAGGTACGGCGACCACCCCCAGTCTTCGATTGCACTGGAGGGCTCGTAATTGCCCGTCGAGGGAGTCGAATTAAGCAGACGTCGCTTCTTCGAATCGAGTTCCGTGTTGAAAGGAAGACCACGTTTATAAGTCGTCTTCATATATAGGTATAATGTGTAATCACAGATATAATGTCACCCAGTGATTCTACTATACCTATACCTAGCTTGAGCTAGGGCCAAATTTTTATGCTAGTAGTTTGGCCGGCAATCGCTGGGGTGCGTTGGCAGCCTGTTTTAACATCATATACCAGGCCATGGCACAAGGTCACTTATAATCAAGGGACACAATGTTCCTCAGGTGGTTACAGTTACCTTGGTTACAGGTGATATAACAGCACACAGTGGCTCCATCCCTTGACTGCCGGCGAAACTGTTATTGCGGACTGAGGGCTTTCCGCGTAGCTACTTTAGTATGGGAGTGTAACATCTGGGTAACCTTCTATCTGTGTTGTAATTTTGTGCATGACCGATGCTTTGGACTCTTGTATACAGTGTCGCACTGGCTATACCCAAGGGCCCCGGTGGCGAGCAGGTCCTCGGGGCCCCCAAGCAACTAGAATACAGAGGCCCCACTGCGGTGAAAATAGCTCGGGGCCCCTACGGCAATTGTCGCCTAGCCGTGACGGCCAGTCCGACGCTGCCCGTATGGTATGGGACATGTAGAGAATTAACGACCACCGTCTAATTTACTCATACGGTCCATGCATGCTGCATTTAATAGCAGTCCACTGACACAAGAGGATTCTTCAGAGAAGAGGTTTCCCTTGGTTGTATTCGATTTCGGCCATTCCGCTCTGTACTGAATCTGTACAATTATTGCTCAGCTTGATGAGCACAATGTTGATGCAATTGCAATAAGTATGATGCGGTATCATAGCAGCAATGTTTTGGGATGCTGACATTTTCTTCTTTGTATATATCTATATCTATGCTCTCATTCCGTTTTCGCTGCGTAATGCAGACGCGGTATACATTAACCACCGTCCTCTATCCCATTGACTATCTATATGTTAATACCAATCCTTCACTATATAAACCAACAAAATGGCTCGTGCAAATAACTGTTGCTCCCTGGTGGCAGATTTGAGGTGCATTGCTGTAAATCCCTGGGTCGAGTCGACGTCTCTGTTCGGGCACCAACTGCCACTGTGTTGGATGGCACCTTTCGACGGCAGAGTGAATGTTTCGACTTGGTCCTGACGGAGGCACATTGTGTGCTCTGAGCTGCACATGGTTCCCGACACCCTGGAGTAGCGCCAGCTCGGACCAGAGCCGATGGACCGTGGGGCCGAAACGGGACCCGTACCACGACCACCTATATATACCCTTAAGTCTGTTGAATGAGCTCCGAAGTCGAGCCGTTTCCTTCACCTCGTACGGGATACACTTTCCAGGCCACACCTTTTGTCGGATCGCGACGATACCTATGTTTTCGGAATCTTCACACTTCGGGCAGCCAATTGAACCATTTTCATTTCCCAAGATTCACTCGTTAATAATTAATTAGTAATTTTTACTAGCAAGAGTTTAAAAATAACCATGTTTAGCCGGTATATTGAAAGATGTACTTAAGGGTAAATTCCAGCTAAGAATTTACCTCTTACCGTATACACTTTCCAGGCCACACCCGTTATCCGATCGCAACGAAACAAATATCTACGGAATCCTCACACTTTTGGCAACCAATTGAATATTTCAGAACCTCGAAATATCTCTTGGAAATCCATAAAACGTTGAATTCAATTAACCTCAACAACCATCAATGAATGGCCGAACTTAAATACACTTACATGTAAAAATTTAAAAAGCTAAAATGAATACATCAGTGCGCTTAACGCATACACAAAGGACACTAAGTCCCAACGATTCCCTGCAAGTGTATATGTTGGATGCCAGCCCACGTGGTCCTATAGGGCCAATTCCCAAGGCGGAGCAACGCCCCCCCCCCCCCCCCCCGGTCCCGGCTAACGGCGCGAGGACGTCGCGTGATCGACGTCGTGACGTGCACGCGTCTCGTCAGAGGCGTCGGTGGGTGCCATCACTAAGTGCTCTGTGCTGCCCCCCCCCCCCCCAGAAAGCACAATCATAGAGGGGGGGGGGGGGGGCACTTCCTGTCCACGGGAACGACGTCGATATGATGGTCGATTGGAGTGGAGTCAGTCTATTGCAGGACGACTCTTTATATTGGTGTGCGTACATCGCTGCATCTTCCCTGGTTGCTTTATGAGTGGGAGCATTTTTTTTTTTTTTTACTATGAAGCATAAAGATATGATTCAATACATACTTTATATCAATTTATTTGAAACTTCAATATATAAACTTCAATAATCAATGAAATCTTCAATCTATTTGCATCATTGTACTCGCCGAAGCCACGCTCTATGATCAAATTACAATGCATTTCATCTGTTGTGAAATTACAATGCAGTTGAGCGATTGGTTCATGTGGACGTGTGAAAATGTTGGTGCTGATTCCAGTACTGACATGCGAATGGAAATCAACAAACTTAACTGGCCGTTAACACTTTAACAGGACATTGTAAAACAGGTCATCGTGTAACTAGAATCTGATGAACCAACCCCAAATGAATTGTTACAGCGATAACAACTGACAAGCATTGTTGTACTTCACCATCGTTGAACGGGCTGAACGCGTCCACGTTTACCTCAGCACTCGGCGATCAGAGCGTGCCGAAGCAAATTGAGAGGTCCACACCGAGAGGTGAATCGCGTCGACGGGCGCACTCTGCCTCGCCGAGCTTCCGCCGTCGTCGTCACGTCCTTGCCGTCGCCCGGGGGGGGTGGGGTCTGGGGGGGGGGGGGGCGTTTAATGAAATCTGCCATCGCGCCCCCGTCCTGTCAGCCCGCGCCTGATCCCCGACGACGTCCCGAGAGTCTGACGGCGTCCATCTCGCCCTTCCTGTCGTGCCGTCGACGCCCCTGGCACGCGGTGCCCGCACGGACGAGCGATCCGGCATTAGCTTGCTTGGGAACAAGCCGACACCAACCAAGGTGTGTGTGTTGTCACGTGGAGCAATGAAACGTACCATTTCACTCATTTTTACTCTCATTTATAAAACATAATGAACGAGTGCTTTTTATTTGGCTGAAATCTGTAACATTTTTTACTTCTATTCGATAGATTAGGGAAATACACATGCAAACTTATTCACTTGACGTGGTCGGATTGCAAGTTTTTATTTAGAATTTGATTTATTCAAATGAATTCACATTTTGTTTCACAACGAAATTAATCAATGAATGCTTAACTTAATGAACTACTCCGCCATTCCGATTCACAATAGTTAATCAAACCAGTATATTACATAAATACTTTTTCTATCGGTATATTGGACTAAACCATGCCATCTTCACAAAAGTGTTATATACACTTTGTCGGGGAAATGCAGACAACGGCATCTTTCGCTGCTTGGCCCGTGGTGATTTCCGACACAAAATTACACAGCAGCGCCGAGCTTTCCCTCCTCCCTTCCAGGATTGTCTATAGGAATGCATCATCATCAGCCACTCTTTGACGGACGCCATCTTAGGCCATGTTTACTGCCCACAGGACACGTGGCGTCCGAACTCCAGACAGTGCGTCGTTAAACAATGCGATTCTTTCAATCAGTCAATTCAAAGGTCAGTCTCGTATATAGGTAGCTACGCGTACTGTAGAAACTAAAACATAGCGGGTTTTCGCATCAAAGTATACTCGCTTAGGCATAACGTAGGACATTTGCAAGCATATCCATGCATGTCCATGCATCTCCGTGCATATCCATGCATATCCATGCATGTCCGTGCATGTCCGTGCATATCCATGCATGTCCATGCATGTCCATGCATGTCCATGCATGTCCATGCATGTCCGTGCATGTCCAAGCATGTCCATGCATGTCCATGCACGGACATGCATGTCCAAGCATGTCCATGCATGTTCATGCATGTCCATGCATGTCCGTGCATGTCCTTGCATGTCCAAGCATGTCCATGCATGTCCGTGCATGGACATGCATGGACATGCATGTCCATGTGCATGACGTCAACTCTCTCGACGCCGCGCGTGTTGTTTCCTTGCCGCGTCCGTCGCGACGCTGACGGATCGGCATCTCGACGCCTGCCAAGGTGGGCGTCGGCGTCGGCGTCGGCGTCGGCGTCGGCGTCGGCGCTGGGAGCAAATTGAAGCAAATGGAAAGAAATTGAGTGGGTCTTACGGGAAAGTGTGCATGCTCTGTTCTGGCGCCCCCCCCCCCCCCCCCCCCCCCACCCCGCCAAGGGCACGTCACGCGACGTGGCACGCTTGTGACGTCACGGTCGCGTTGGGTGCGTGCGCACGCGTTCGTCACGTGACACCTTTAGGTTGTTTGTTTTCAGGGAGTGGAACTAAATTATATTATTGTAGCTTATGTCCCTCTTTGATATTTGTTTCCCATTTTGCGTCAACACAAAACTATTTGCAGCGGTGTGTTATTATTGTCAAAACGGTGGCATTTTCATTACCTATAATCCATTAATTGAAATCTCCAATAGTGAAAAAATGATCAGAATATTGTTCAACATTTTCAGATACATGAAACTCTGTTCACAGAATGAATCAGATGTATTACATTGCATTATTTTTATTATCGTGTCTTTGTTGTAACAGATATATGGAAAAAAAACACGGAGTGGTTCATAAAAAGGTATATACATATACCTACACACGAGATAAATTAATTGTTTATTTTCAACATATTGAGACATTTCTATATTTCGTATAGGTCGCAGCATTATAAATCGGTGCATCACAAAACGCAGTTAAAAAGTAGCAATGAGTTACACTCTAGATAGAGCAAGTACTATCAGCCATACAAAGCGTGTACTTTGCCTTCGGCGTTCGTACACATAGTCCGCCCTCGCCAACCCGTCAATTCCCCAAGCCATTAACGGGGTATCAGTGTTATAACCTTCTGACTCAGTAGACTTGGGTAATGCCAGGCTCGTTTATTACCTGGCTTTCGAAAAGGGTCATTGCATTCGCTTATATTTGTGCGTATAAAATGGTCACATCATTATTTACCATTATTAACACCTTTACTATCAAATGATACGGAAAACATTCGAATATCATAATATCGGTCTGGTTTTGGTTTCACCAATTCCTATGTCTCTGATTGAAATATCAAATCTCGAACATTGACAAATAAGCTTGCATGCCTTTGGTGCTCGCCTATAGCCAAAACCAGTCGCGGCTGTCGGTGCCGAGTTGTCCATCGACTCTGCCTCGGTACTAAAATTATGAATACAACGCCTAGATTGAAAACTGTACGCCAAATGACCGAAATTACTTAGGTGAGTAGATAGATAGATCAAGTATTTGTATGAACCTTGCGAAATCACAATGTCTGGACAAGAAGTTATCCACCAAATAACTTGTTACCTATCTCCATAGTCACAGCCAATTAGATACCTCAATTTTCAAGGTATCCTGTAGATAACTTTTTATCTAGACTTTGTAATTTCGGTCTTAATCGCAAGAAGAACTCCCCATTCAGGAGTCTATATAATATCATATAATAGAGATCTGTAACACGCATGGATAGGAATTGGCCAATCCCGAGGCAAGCTGCGTCTCAGTTTAAAGGTGTGTGTGATCATGGCTCGGCTGGCTTGAGATGCTCATCGACCGCTGCCCCTTACAAAAGAGTGCGAGAGCTTTGTTCGCCCTCGCCGCCAAGCCGCACGTGGAAAAGCTCGGAGAAAATAGAAAAACTTTTCCACTAATCTTGTCTGCGAGGTGGCGGTGTTTTTCCGCTCTCCAGGCGGCGCCACGGTGTACGCTCTTTCATTTCCTTGGGGTATATTACTGCACAACTTTCCGCTCATTTTCTTTGCGCTTTCTTTTGCCAAGGGGGGGGGGGGCGACCCCCTCGCGCCGTTCCATCTCCCAGACACCCCGTGCGATGGGAGCGGGGCGTTTGCTCGCTGCTGCACACGCTCTACGAAACCAGCGTGAATTATCATCTGAATTTGGTCAATGTCAGCACGGTTTCACATGCGGAGGAACGCAAGCCTCTAAACTCCATTTCATGTTTAGAATGAGAGCGGATTTACATCTTCCTCGAGGACCCACTGCTGCTAGAAACGAGCTGAGAGTTTCAAACTTACAAGCATGAACTCGGGCCGCTGCCTTTACCTCGTACGGGATACACTTTCCAGGTCACACCTTTGGTTGGATCGCGATGAAACCTATATTTACGGAATCTTCACACTCCTGGCAACAAATTGAACCATTTTCTTTTCGAAAAATTCACCCGTCACTTACTTATACAAGCGTTTTAAAACAACCCTGTTTTGCCGGTACATTGAAAGATGTCAATTTCAGCTAAGAATTTACCTCTTACTGGATACACTTTCCAGGCCACACCCGTTATCTGATCGCAAAGAAACAAATATCTACGGAATCCTCACACTTTGGACAACCAATTGAATATCTCAGAATCTTGAAATATCTCCTGGAAATCCAAAAAATGTAAAATTCAATTTACCTCAACAACCATCAATGAACGGCTCTAAGAAGATGAAAGATGCTACGGGCAGTTTTGAAACTCTTAACTCATTTCTAGCGACAGTGGGTCCGAAACTGCAAATCCATCGGCCTTTTTAACTTGAAATGGAGTTTAGATTCTTACAGCGCTTTGTATAATATACAGTTTCAAACCGAGCAGTTTTGGCGACCGTTTAGAAATGGCGCTTGGCGATACGCGATTCGAGCTGAACACGGCCAGCTGGATGTGGCGAACTCGAGCAGAATCCCACTTCTTCGTCAACTCTGCTCGTGTGGTTTTATTCGACTTACAAACTTTGTTTCATGCACACCTATAAATATGGTGAGTGAAATCGAAAATACGGAATTTCTGCAGTTGATACAAATAACCAAAAACGAAATCACGGGTGCGAATCATCACATATACTTTGCGCGTGACACCTCGTGCATGGTATATGGGACTCCCGCTTGGCAATCCAGCCAAACGCGGTCAGAGCGCCCCCAAAACGCCCCCCCCCCCCCCCGCGCTGCCACCCCAGGGAACGCACACAAACCAACAAACGCAAGCAGCAGCGCGCCAAGCGGGAGCGGGGGGCAGCGACAACCGGGTCCATTCCCCACTTGATTACTGGACGCCCGCCGGCTCACGGCCTAATGGAAATTGATAGCCGCGTGCGGCGCACGTCTAAATCATGCGACGACGCCGCGTCGCTGGGCCGACGCCGACGCCGACGCCGACGCCGCGAAAAGACACGACGCCGCGCCGAGAAAACACCGAATGCAGCGGATTTAGGGGATGCATGGGGGGGGGGGTGCGTTGCCCCAAAGGGAGGGTGGGGGGGGGGGGGGCGACGAGGCTAACGACGATGGCCGGAAAGCCCCGTGTGCAGACATTGCAATGTCCACGCCGGCTGCAGGTTTGTCTCCATTACCGGGTCTATAAGACGCCACCCTCGGACATGAGATTGCGTCTCCTCGTGGGAGATGATTCTTCGTGGGGGGGGGGGGGGGGGGGCGTATTGCTGGGGCAGTTGTATTGGGTACCAACACCTTGTGCACTAGCGATGGTTCGGCACGGGGAGCGCTGTCATCGTTTTAGTATGTAGGTATGCGTTTTCTCTGTGTGCCACAATCTGCCGCAAAATGCCACAAACTGTGTCTCAAAGCTTCTGCTTCTGCTAGAAGCTTCTGCAAGTTGCTAGATGTCGTTAATTTCGTCCCGCGCCACATTTGTTTAGAGGCCGAAAGTGGCCGAAAGTGGCCGAAAGTGGCCGAAAGCCTGCAAGCTGCAAATGGCCGCCAAATGGGCACCGCGAACCGGCAGATGTTGCCATGGTGACCTTTAGCCAACGCGATTCGCCGAGGCGGCCGAAGTAATTAAGCCGCTCCATCGGGATCCATCGGGATCCATCGGGATCCATCGGCATCTCGCTCGGCGATTATCGTGCAGTAAAAACATGGCCCGCGTTCCGGACGAGTTGTTATATCCATCGACTCTGCAGTCGAAAGTCGGTATAGTAGCGCGACGCGCGGGCGATCGGCGAACGCCGGCAATAAAACGGAAATCGTTTAATTTTAAATCATGCACACGTCGTCGTCGTCGTCGTCGTCGTCGGGCGGACGTCGAAGGGCGCCGTGTGATTGCCTCGGGGTCCGCTCGTAACGGGCTCGTAACGGGCTCGTAACGGCCCGGCTAAACGCCCCGGGGCGCGCGGTCCGGTGGCTGGCTGGGGGGGGGGGGGGGGGGGGGCGATAAAGGGACGCCGTTGATGGCCGTTTCCGAGGCAATCATCTCGCGCGGATTGAAACGCCGTGTGCAATGGGATGGGATGGAACGGGCGTTTGGGGAGGCGCGATCGACGTTATCGGGAACGGCGTTCGAAAGGTCACGCATGGCGAGGCGTTGACGACGTCGTTGTCGGCAATCCACTCAGTCGCTTTTTCGACCAGCTTCATGGTAATTTATAGATATATAGATACAAGTTTTTTTTTGATGTAATTTTAACGATAGCTCAACTATAGTTGATATGGTAAACATACTATAGTACTACTATAGTACATAACATACTATAGTAAACAATTTGATGAGCTGCCTACCATGCATGTATAAGGTATACATTGGAAAGATATATCAAAAAGAACTTTAACGTTATGCCGTTATCGGAATTATAATTGATTAAATCCCTCTTGTTGTCCATGTCTTTTGGTCACTTTGAAGTCGAGAACGGGTTAGGTACATTCTTCCCCGAGTTGGGTCCATGAAATGAAATGTGTAATGTAATGTATAATGTAATGTGCACATTCCATATTATAATACATAACGAGGCAGGTTATATTATTATTACAATGTAAGTTGACATATTTGATACGGGCATAGCCTAATTGTTCTGTTTAGCGCACACTTTTACATTCATGTATCGTTCAATTGCCTTTCATATCCATATGATATACATTGTGTAGACCGTCTCCGGTTCCCCGCATATGACGGCGTTTTACCGTCGCTCCACCGCAACAACTCAAGCGAACCAGCCTAATTGCTGCAGCAAGCTCACGCCTGCGCCGTTTATTATCACAGCTTTGAGTGTGCGACTCCGTGTGGATACAAAAGTGTATACGCGGCGACAGCAACGCGGGCAAGCCGACACCAGAAATAAATCAAAGATCGGCCTCTCTTTCCTCCTCTCGCAAAGACGACGACGACGACGACGACGACGAGCGCGACAAAATCCGCACACAAGTCTTTTTAAACCTCGCCTGATTCGGCACACGAAAGCGATAAACAACCCCCGACCCCTCGACAGCCACCCCCTAATGAAGCTATGAGCATTGCATATTCACTGGCGCCACTTGGTCGCGTTGTGTATAGCGCGCTATAGCTGCAGTATTCAGCTGTGTGTGTGTGTGTGTGGGTGTGTAGCGGCCACCCCCGATATAAATTGTAATGTAGGTGTTAAAAAGCCATTGCCTGCTCGGCGACCCGGAGGAAAATGGGCCATTTGTATGATCCGTTATCCTCTTCCAATTCCGCGACGACTCCCCCCCCCCCCTTGGCAAATGGTGGGCGGCTGGCGGGGGCGGGGGCGGGGAGGCGGGGGTGACAGTTTAACGGGTGAGATACGATTACCGCCCGGGCGACGTCGACGGGGACGTGCGAGGCGTCGAGCGTGGAGGCGTTGTGTGCTGTAACGTGCAGTGTCGCGATGTGGGAAATGCCAGAGTTAGGGCCGCTTCGTGAGTTTCCGGGGTTGGTGGCGGGGAGGGGGGGGGGGGCGTTCACATGGAGTCGTAATTCTCGGCCGGCGCGTCGAGAGGAGTTTCGCGTGGAATAGGAAATTTGCTCGCGGCTTAGTCGTCGATGCAGCTTAGTATAAGTGTAGACAATGGCTGTATAAGGGATGGTTAAAAATGTGATGACAGCAATTAATTTTGTAGCGAAGAAACGTGCCATTAACCAAAAGGGGATGCGATGTGATTCGCGTATACGAAAGAAAGCCAATTTGATGCCGAAAATCATCGGGTGCAAAGATGTTGGAATTATTATACCCTTGTGTGTCAAGATCAAGTTCGTTAAAAATGATAAGTTCTTATGGGATAAAACTGCAAAATTTATTACCTTTGTTATAATATTGGTAAGAAATATTTTGAAAACAGATCGGGACTGTAATATATGAAACACGTTTTCTGTCTCTGCACTCCTGTATACGCGTTATTCGAAAGAAACACCCATGCTCTGTGTGTGTATTCGCTGCAAGAGTTTCTGGCTCTGCCCGAGGGAGTGTACGAAATAATCTTGTCCCGGACATAAACTCCCCCCCCCCCCCCCCCCCCCCCCACGGCCCCGTCGAAGTCACGGCGTCCTGAAATCACCGGATTCGAATGCGGCGCTCGACGCGGCAAATAAAACACGACTTATCTCCGATAAAGGGGGGGGGGGGGGGGGAAATATTGGTTCTTTATCTGATGTCGTTTAATGTCGAAGCTCGACGACTCTCTGCGTTCCGACGCGGGACAACGCCCTCCTCGCGCGCTCGCCACGCGGCGGTGGTGGCATCTCGAACTGTCGAGGTTTCGACGGCGACTTTTCGCCGTCTTCTCAGCTCTGGAAAATAGCCTACGTGGGCCCAGCCTCTAGCGATTTTGTATCTTTTACGTCATGACGTTATCGGTTCCGATGGATAAAATCCCTATTGTTGTCCGTGTTATGTTTTTAACTTTGTAACCGAGAACCTCAAAGTCAGAGTTTTTACGAAATCGCAGTGCAGATCCACAAGGCAGAGTTGAGACTGACACTCGGGGTTAGGTGATAAACGGCCAAACACAGACGGCGTTTGCAGGTTTTAAGGATAGTAAGGTTTTAAGGTTTTAAGTTTTTAAGGTTTAGGGTTTTAAGGTTTTAAGGGTAGTAAGGTTTTGGGTTTTGGGTTTTAAGCGTAGTAAGGGTTATTGTTATAAGATTTTAAGGTTTAGGGTTTAAGGTTTTAAGGGTAGTAAGGTTTCAGATTTTGGGTTTTAAGCGTAGTAAGGTTTAATTTTATAAGGTTTTAAGGTTTTCAGGTTTAGGATTTTAAGTTTTCAAGGGTAGTAAGGTTTCAGAGTTTGGGGTTTAAGGTTTTAAGGTAGTAAGGTTTAAGGTTTTAAGGTTTTAAAGGCTCCTGGATGAATGTGCTACCGACCCGGCATGCGAACCCAGGACCCCCGATTGCGCCGGTGGGGTTCCTGAAAACCAAATACTGAAACTTACGACTGTTTTTGCCCTAACCCATGGCTTTGTGGATCCGGTGCCTTGGCGTTTGTGTTTGTACGCGCTCCACAGGCCAAACGCTTGCTCCGATTTTGATATAAATTTCAAAAACCTTCATTTATTTTCAACCTTGAACATAAAAAAAAATATATATGTGAAATTGATTTCTTAATTTTTAATTTTTTAATTTCCTCAAATGTCCACCGAAGTTAAGCAACAATGTGCCGTGCCTGACTCCGGATGGATGACCACCACTTTGCAATGTATACCGGTTCTTGGAGGCATTGAAGTTGAAATTAGGTTAAATTGAACCAACGGCCATTGCTTTGTTCAATCTGAGGCCAAGTTATGGTTACTTATAAGGTTCAATCTGTCGACAAGTTTGAGAACGGCATTGATAAGAGATCGAAACAAGTCGGCACCGGATCTTACCTTTTAGGCTAGGTTTGGTTTAGCGTCACCCATAAAGTCATCAGCTGACGTCAATTGTTAGCGTTTTGTTACCAATTTCACGCACCTTTTTCTCTACAGCATGTAATATTATAGAGGTCTGAAGGCGGCACCTGGTCTTCCCTCCTAGGCTAGATTAGGTTAAGCAACACCTAGCATATACACCGACGCCTTTAGACCATTGGAATCACAGGGGGGTCCAAACAATGCTTCGTTAAACAATATAAGCCCACACAAACTGGAGCGTTTGAAGAATTACGCTTATAATATCAATAATAATAGATTTTTATTCAGTCAAATGAAAGTTATCAAAAATTTTGCAACGTTGAGGTCTCAAAACTCTCTCAGTGAATATAGTAAAGTATCAGTTAAGTACACATGCAATCTTTCCTTAAAGAGACGTCGTTATTGTTGATTGATTTTAAAGATGCCGGTAATTTATTGAAACAAACGGAGCCTGCGTGCAGGTTGGGATTTGTCGAAAACAGTTCCAGGTTTGAAAAAAAACTATTTCAAACTGGGATTTGAATGCTAAATGAAAAGTCTCACTGGTTTCCCGACGTTTCGTAACATATACTAGTTACTTTATCAAGGGTGAAAGCTTGACTGACGTTAAAACATGAACAAAAGAACCAACAATTATTGTTTTTAAACTAAGCTTCCTAAATTTTAATGCTCTTGTCAAAATCCAAAAATAATGTTTCAAAAATGTTTTGAATAATTATTTTTGGACCCTGACGAGATTTTTACCCACCTACATTTTAAAAACCAACCAAATACCCAAAGAAAAACGACCTCGGAAAATTGGGTTTTTCTAAATCAATATTGAAAATTATGAAAAGGGCAATTCGTGGTCGGGAAACCAGCGAGACTTTTCATTTAGCATTCAAATCCCAGTTTGAAATAGTTTTTTTCAACACTAGTGCTAAAGTTAGGATAGTAGACATGAGTCTAAGAAAATTAATAGTTCCAGGTTTTGTGATTTGTTGTGATTGTCTGTATTTCTTCGAGCATTATTATTGTGGGTGTCCTCGATCTTGGCTAGATGCTTGGAATCCCTGTTTGCTGTTGCGTCAATTATTGTGCTTTTCCAGTTCATAGACGCAACTTACTTCAAATAGGTACATGCCTATACATGCCTATATATAGGTACATCCCTAGAAACACGATTCCGCGGGCAATCGACTCTGCCACCAAGAGTTTCGTCTTGGTGCCAGCTAGCAAGCAGACTAGCATCACCAACCGACTTGCATGCTGCATACGATACGTTATTGATGAAGCTGTAATTAGATGTTTCAGAGTATCTGGTATCCATGCCATTAGATTCAAGAAACAAAACATATCATACACCTATCATCTGATGCCCAGAAACATATTTTCTACGTATTACTTGTCTTGTTTCCGTAAACAAATTCAAAAGTATCCCCACGGTCACAACACTGTTCATAAGCAAAATCGATCTGAAATTCTCTGATAGATTTTAAATTTACATCTGACCGCGGTCACGCTCAATGTTTTCCGAAACTAAACAAACCCTGTCCACTGCAACAAACAGGCCAACGTCCTTGACAACAATTTCACGGGCTCCCACCAACCAGCCAGCCTGCCCCCAGCCAGCCAGCCCCCGGGGGCGGCGGGTGCCGGCGACAGCTTGCGGAAAACCGTTCTACACAGACAAACGCCTGCCACCGAATTGACAGGGGGTGGCCGGGGGAGGAAGCCCCGTTGCGAATCCAATTCAATATCCGACGCCGACGCCGACGCCGACGGGGAACATAATTTTCTTTAAACCGACGCCTCGGGTTGATAGGATAACGGGGTATTGGGGACGGAGGGGGGGGCGATTGCCATCCGTGGAACGAACAAACGGTCGTGGCACTTTCAAATCGAATAGAGTCGACCGAATCGGCGGGTCCCCCCCCCCCCCCATTCCAACACGCTAACGTGAAAACGTAATCGATGTGCACACCCTAGCAGTGCATGATGGCTGCCCGTCATCGCCTTCATGCTAGAACTAGTCACGTGTCTTGGACTAGCAGTCCATGATGGCTGCCCGTCATCGCCTTCATGCTAGAACTAGTCACGTGTCTTGGACTAGCAATGCATGATGGCTGCTCGTCATCGCCTTCATGCTAGAACTAGTCACGTGTCTTGGACTAGCAGTGCATGATGGCTGCCCGTCATCGCCTTCATGCTAGAACTAGTCACGTGTCTTGGACTAGCAGTGCATGATGGCTGCCCGTCATCGCCTTCATGCTAGAACTAGTCACGTGTCTTGGACTAGCAGTGCATGATGGCTGCCCGTCATCGCCTTCATGCTAGAACTAGTCTGGTATCGGTCGAAGGATGCACCATCGTACCGCGAAGCATCATGACGGCATGTGACTGAGGATTGATCGTGATCTCGAGTAGGGCTGGGATGAATTCTGATCAACTTTTCCCAGCTTTTCCCGCATCGGAACCGAGTTTTTATCCGCTGATTACCCTAGCCTTCCAATGAACTACCGAAACAATGTGCAGAGATATCGATTCATGTTTGAATGATTACTGAATTTCTTATGTCCATGTTTACTACGTACTATCTTTAGCACTAGTTTTGAAACACAACTATTCCACGGCGAAACTCCTGTGAGACTTTAAAAGAGCATGAAAATTCCAGTTTCAAATGGTGTTTTTTCCCCCAAAATGCTCGAATGCTGTTTTGGTCACTATACAGTGACTCGCCGTGAATGGGAAGATTCTGCTAAGCTGGAGGTGGAACGGCGAGTTGATGGTGCTGACGTAATGGAGGACCGTTGTGCTCAGGTTCTGATTGTTGTGATTGGACGGGAGACTACTCGCAACGCGGCAGACAGAATCTAGCAGGAAGCCGATGCCAGATTTCGTTATAAAGTTTATCATTTATCATTTGAAGACCGCAATTAGTCTAGTGGAAATTGGCTCTCAAAGGTCGGAATTACTCTTGACATGATTCCAAGGTCGAGCCAAAAAGCGCTAGTATCTCAGCCTACCGCAACTACAGAGATGCACCTGGTTGTTCACGATGACGCTACCTTGGCTGCGCATGGTGCGAAGAGATTGCGTTGCAGCCTCCTATATGCCTGTGTGCTGGCAGCAGTCACCTAGAAGTGTGGGGAAAGTTTCCCAAACTCTCTGCGCCAATCGAATCGAACGGCGGCCGCCTCGAACACGGACGTCGCCGTCAAGACGTCGCCGGGCGCCGACGGGACCCCCAGTCCGAACCCCCGCGAAGCCGCGCCAGCGTCGCCTGCCTCGCCGCAAAGACGCCGATACGTCGACGCCTGGTCTGGCAGATCGGCGTCGGGACGTCCCTCGGGAGCGTCGCGGGTAGTGCACTTCCATGTCTGCATTAGTCTTGATATCCGGGCGTGACGCCCCCCCCCCCCCCCCCAAATACCCCGCACCCGCACAACGGGCACGTCATTAAAAGAGTCTCGTGACGGAGGCGACGTCGAACCTCGAGGTCGCTAAGTGAGCAGCGGCCGAGGGACCGTGCCCGTCCGACCGGGGGGGGGGGGGGGGGGGGGGCGTTTGGCGAGGACAATGAGACTCATTGTTTATTTATTATGAGCGCGGCGAGGATGGATGAGCGCGCAAAGAGTGGCATATTTTGACAGCGCCCGCGATTGATGGCCCCTGGTGTCTGGCTCGTGGAATCGCGCCTTTTATTTACGGGGGGGGGGGGCTTTTATAGAGCCCGGGGGGGGGGGGGGGGTGATGGCTGCTTTGCCTGACGGGTTCTGAAACTTGACGGGGACGGGGAGTGGTTTTATTTGTATGTTTTTCTTTCGGAGAGTTCTAACTGGTCGGGGTGCAAGATTTGAATGATGCTTAACCATTGTACACATTATAAATATAGTGGTTGGGTACGCATACTGGTATACTAAACTCCATTCCACGTCAAGTAGACTGGATTTGCAGCTTCCTCGAGGACCCACTGCTGCTAGACACGAGTCAAGAGTTTCAAAACTCACAAGCCATGTCTTGAGCCGGACAAAAGGCTCTGTGTGTAGTTTTGAAACTCTTGGCTTGTGTCTAGCAGCAGTGGGTCCTCGAGGAAGAAGCAAATCCACACACCTTCTCAACGTGAAATGGAGTATAGATTAGTTTCAAGTGACCGACCGCCACTGACGCTCATGACACGATATAGTATAGACTATAGAGTCGATAGAAATATAATGTAATAGAATAATTGAGTTTTACCTATACCAATATCTTAAAATGAGTTTTATTTCTTTATTTTATTTGTTATTTTAGTCTTGGAAATTCCCAATACTGTGCGGGACAGTGGAATGTATACAGACTAATAATTACAATTAAAATATAATGGTTAATAATCTTATTAATAAACTAAACATGTTGATGAATTGAAACAATACAGTAAAGGTAATAAATCGCACATAGTATAAATAATAAGTGAATTAATTGTAATAAGAGAACACATAATGATGACAGTGTAACAGTATTAGGTAAATAGTAAGTTTAATAACAGTAAGGTAAATTGTCTTCTATCCCTTCTCCGATATAATAGACTAAATTGGGCAAAGAATTTCACATATCAAGGTTTGTATTTCTTGGGGCTAGTTTAAATTCTTCAATATTGCAAAACACATTTTTCTCAGGAATAACTTAATTCGTTATTAAAATTTTTCATTATAAAGATTTTTCGTACAAATAGGGAGAAGATTGAATATAGATGCAAAGGGTATTTATGGGAAATGTGTAAATGACATGGAAGTATAATTCTATAGAGGAACACTTTTTTTTCGCGTAATCACTCATTCATTCCGATTCGAATTATTTAAATTCACAAAATCCATTCGAACTTGTTGGATAATTCGGTTCCAAATTTTCAAATATACTATTTTCCCGCTAAAACTTTCATTATTCAACACTCTTTAAGGGGCACGATCCCAATAACTCAGCTGTTGCACCCAATAACCGAACCAATTGTCCGTCGATGATGAAACAAATCAAGAAGGCCGGGTGCAAATCTCTCCACCGACCTCCGACATCACGTTATCATGATTCACACCCCCCCCCCCCCCATACCCAAATCAACCCCCCCCCCCCCCCCCCGCCCCCCCCAACAAATCCAGCATTGATGAGATAACATCCAATTACTTTCGCCTTAACTTCTAATTCTTTTAGTGGCCACCAGATTCATCACGCACCACCCCCCCCCCCCCCGCCCTTTCATGAGAGGGGGGTACAGGGCAATAAACGGGCTAACCCAGATCAATCTACCATTTATCACTTCCCTCCGGCTCTCTACTCTGCACTGCCGAGAGCGAGAGAGGGAGAGGGGGGGGGGGCGTTATATGCTGGGGGCCAGATGGTCTTCACTATATACACATATAGCTCATTATACCAGCCACATACACAAAAGCATGGGCTGACTTTCCGACTCGGCAACACAGATTTACATCGTGCCGGCAAGCAGATCGAATTCGTCTACCCCCCCCCCCCCCCCCAACCCACCCCCCCCCTTATTACAAACAGCACACGACTTGCCTACACACATATGACACGCTATATATACACACACACTATATAGGGGCTAATCTCTTGATGCTCACATGGCTTTGTACGTTTATTAAAAACAGAATGGTGACATTACACATTGTATAATGCACATTGCACTAATCTGATGTCGTCATCGCATCGCCAGTGATTCGGTTTTCATGACGCCCTGAGTTTCCTTCAATTAGTTTCGAACGGATCTGGGTTTTGATTTATGGGTCATTATTATGTGCACACCCGTTTTGGGGGCTACGTTTTTCCGTGTGTTTATTACACTGTTGTAGTGTGTTTTATACATCATTCATGTGCAGTGCGATGAGGCACTAAATTTGCTTGCTTAAGACATGGGAAGTAGCTTAACACGCGGGCATAAAGCAGTTAAATTCTAGAATGTGGAGTGCCGGGGTTCGAACCGGAGAGCTTTTCCACCGTGACCGTGTGCGAAATGAATAAAAACACTCCGGCGTTAGTGCATAGCCGATATTCCCTTTGCCGGCTGCCCGTTAGCGTTGTAACGCCCCATGAAGGAGAGCGTTTTACGCGTTGCGCGGGCAAGACTCTTAGCTGCCCGGCGCACACATAAAACGAGCTAACGCCTCCCTCCGCGTGTATATAGCGGCATTAAACCGCGAAACGGCCGCACAAAATTTTCAAATTGCGCCGTTAGAGAATTTATTTTAAATACATCGCAGCAATGGCTGCGGCGGGGGGGGGGGGGCGGTGTACCGTGCTAAGCGCCCATTGCTGTACAAAGTGTGAGGCTCCATGAGGCCGTGCCCGGCGCGCGCGCTGCTCGCTTTCGTCGAGAGAGTGCATTACATTTTATGTGTGTTGAGCGCGTTCAAAAATGGGCTATAAATTCTAGTTTAGTTTGGCGTTTGGTGAATCTCGCTGCAGCGCGCGGCGAAGACTGAATAGAGGGCTTCGGTATGCCTCAGGAGTGGCTAACTAGTTTATGTAGGCGTATTCACCGTCGCCATGTTGAGCAGGCGTGCTGAAAAGACGTAATGGTCCGGTGGAAAATTCAATGTTTATTTGTCATTTTATTGAATTTTCCCACAAAGAAAACATAATTCCTCCTGAAATTAAAGTATACGTTTCGACTGCAGCAGATGTAAATTGTTTCTATAAAATAAACAGATATAAACAAGTATAAACAGAACAATTTTCGTGTAATTTTTAAACTGCCCCAGAATTAAGGTCCGCCCCATACTATTTCAAGGCCACTCCGGAAACATCAGTATCCAAAAACCTCTTTTGATATCCTCTTACCATTTGATAAAGTTTAAAGAGACAATATGTACCCATTAGCGTAGCCTGGGGGATTTACAGACTAAAATAATCATAATAAAACAATCGTTATAATAATAACCGTAAATTGAGACTAAAGTCTACATTAAAACCCCAACTTCATCCCCGCAGAATAGAAACAGCCTTTACTTATTCCGCTGCACCCCGGTAAAGTGATCGCCTCTCCGCCTGTCGCGGCCCTCGTCGACGCCGTCCTCTCGGCCAGCCGACTAGGAGGACGGCGTCGCGACGCTGCAGCTCCGAACGGCGGGGGGGGGGGGGGGGGGGACAATAACCGTTACCCGGCGACTGCCGGCCCGGGCTAGTTACAAAGATTCACTGTACGCAACAGCAGCTGTACAGAGGGCTGCTACGTCCAGAGAACGTTGGGAGCGTGCAGAGAAGGAGCTGGTATTAGAAACACTGGCCGCCGCTATAGACGTCGCCTCTGCCGCCGTGGAGGCCGTCGACGCAGCGTGCTGCGTGGCAAGGGTCGGAGATGCAGACCTGGGACCTCGGTGCCATCGATGTCAACATCAGCAGTTCTTGGGGCGCTCGTTGAGGGAATTTCAATGAATTTTCAGGATTTCGGGGCTGTCTGTTATAGTGCATTCACCAGTTGCCTGGAGACCCGAAAGCCGTTATAATCCCGAAGGCAATGACTGGAAACATATGACGACTCCTCTTAATCTGATGGGCCATCTATGTCTGACTTAGTGTTTGTACCTATTGACATATTTGTACCCTAGACAGGCGATCTCAGCTATAAACAATCCAATGCGAATATTAATTCCACAAAAGGTCCGCCAAAATTATTGATAGGTTCGTGATGGGGCCCAAAGTGAGACGGTCCTTGCCATTGGCTGGCTCCAGCCGTGACGTGACCAAGGTAATTGCTGCACCCGCCACTGCCAGGTGGGAAACGCCGGGGATCGAAGCCGCGAAACGATCGGTGTGCACTGATCAGAATGCGTTTGTTTTATCACAAATGTCACATTTCCCCCCGAAAATTTCCGGATTTGCACAAACATGAAATTGCTACAACATTGAAACAACCAAAATGAAAAGCATTGCATATTGTACTAACCAATACGGGTGCAGCCTGCGGTCAGTCTATATGTTATATTACATGTGTGAAATTAAAACGATGAAATGAAAACTGGACAGATTCATAACAACGCGGTGTGAAGCAAGCCCTTTGACGGGGTCACTTCGAGCGTGAACCTAGCCACGTGATTGAAAAACCGGTGAAATGGACATTGACATCATGCACACGGATACTGCGATCCATACGACAAAGCGACTCTGTTCACGGAACGCTGGCCCTGCTATGACGACTCCCCCGAACCCAACGGCGCCCCCCCCCCCCCCCACGTCGAATGCACGGGGTGCACCTTCGGGGGTTAAGGGGTGGACGGCGTTCGCCCTCATTTCCACCGCTCGGTTTTAATGTTCACCTGCACTGCACCTTTATTTACTGTGACATATTCGCTGTACGGTACAGGGCAAGCTTTTGCGGATTTGCTACATTTTACAACTTTTTATATACGCATGGAGTTCTACGAAGTTCACTATTTAATTTGTTACACTTGAAAACATGATAAAACACATAAAAAATCCTAAGTATTAATTGACAATGCTGATTTATGGTCCCTTTTCAAGCGTTTGCTTTCGAAAAATGTTTTACAGTTCTACAGATTTTCAGAATTAGGCTACATATTTATACCTCTCCCTCCAATTTTGACTAAATATCATCGAAAACCAGTCAAATATCTACACTTTTAGTCGACTATGATGGTATTTACTTTGCCCATTGGGATCTATACCTACCCTTCTTAGCCTAAAAACTTAGTTTACCTTTGAATATACCTATACTCTCACTTGGTAAAAGACTTATCTAACCTATCTATACATAGAACACACTTCCTAACAATAGGAAAGTCACCCCCGATATGCAAAGAAGACCCAAATTATTCCCTGCAATAATTTGACGGCACTTCCATCGCCCATGCCATCTAGCCTAGTTGTCAACCCAACCGCCGCTCGACGCACAGCGCCAGTATCGCACCAATCAACACGCTCGCTTTGCATCCAAGTGGCGCCGACTTGTTGCCGCGCCCTGCCACGAGCCGCGCTGTCAACGCTGCGAGCACGTGCCCGTCTAATTGGAGTCACGTGTCGTCCACGGGGGACGGGACGGGGGGGGGGGGGGCGTTGAGGCTTGTCACATCGCGGGCCAGTCGAGCGTGAGAACGTGGGACGACGCCGACGGCAAAGGGTGGGAGGGGGAGCGCAGGGCAATATCTTGGGCGCGTGTGTAGCGAGAGAGAGAGAGAACGACGAGATGTTATGCGAATGTGCGATAGAGAGAGAGAGCAGAGGTGTATATATATAGGAGGTAGAACACAAAAGTCGTAATTTCAATTTCGCTCCAGCTTCGTTAAATTGGCTCGCTTTATTATTATTGCCAAGCTTGTGAACGTAACAATTTAGTCGGAACGATGTCCATATACCTAATAATGTAGACTGTAATATGCCTACCGCTATAAACAGCCTAGCCCATGTACAAGAGAGAGAAGCACAATTATCAGTTACCATCGCTAATAGGTTGTTAGGGCTTCGGTTTTCAGATTCTTTAATTGAGCATGCTACTAAATTCGCATGTCAGTCCTGGAATCAGCACCGAACCCTCGGCCTTTTGGCTGCGTGCTGGGACCGAGATGTTTGAGCCGGGAACAAAACGGGGACATTGGTCTTCTCAGGGTTCCATTCGCATGTCAGTCCTGGAATCAGCACCGAACCCTCGGCCTTTTGGCTGCGTGCTGGGACCGAGATGTTTGAGCCGGGAACAAAACGGGGACATTGGTCTTCTCAGGGTTCCATTCGCATGTCAGTCCTGGAATCAGCACCGAACCCTCGGCCTTTTGGCTGCGTGCTGGGACCGAGATGTTTGAGCCGGGAACAAAACGGGGACATTGGTCTTCTCAGGGTTCCATTCGCATGTCAGTCCTGGAATCAGCACCGAACCCTCGGCCTTTTGGCTGCGTGCTGGGACCGAGATGTTTGAGCCGGGCACAATGGGGGGACATTGGTCTTCTCAGACCATGGGTTCCATTCGCATGTCAGTCCTGGAATCAGCACCGAACCCTCGGCCTTTTGGCTGCGTGCTGGGACCGAGATGTTTGAGCCGGGCACAAAGGGGGGACATCATGGCAGAGAATGTACCAAGATCTTCGTGGTTTTGATAATAATTTCAACTGGAATCCGCTCGCGTCAGATGCACACGTCGAACTCGACGTCGTTTTATGCAAATCATTTCATTAGGCGCTCGACGCGTGCATTAGCGCGTCATCGGCGACGTCCGCAGGGGACGGCGTCGGCGTCGGCGTCGGCGTCTCTTCCTCCCGCGTGCGCGCACGGAAAGAGTTGGCGCGGGCAAATCACCGACGGCGCCCCCGCGGCCATCTATCACCCGCGCCGGGCGGCGTCGTCGACAGCTTCCCCCCAAACGCCCCCCCCCCCCCCCGCCCCCGCCACGTAACAATGCACATCCTCTCCTCGCACGCGTAATTAAAATAAAAGACGAGCGGCTGCAGGTATAACAAAGGACGGGCCTGCCGCCATGGCATAATGGATTTTCACCCTCGGCTTTTCCGGGCGCGACGGTGGCGCGCCCGGCGGGCGTTTCCCGCCCGTTACGCGGACGGAATTTCCACCGGGCCGTGACGCGTGGAGTGCGGGGGTGCAGCAATCCGTGTCACTTTGTTGAAATTGTTTGACAAATTTTCGGTCGCATTCCGTAATAAGGTCTCAACGTGACCTCGCTCCGTCCCTTATGACATGCGAACGCAAATGAACTCAGCATTGAAACTATGCAATTTCTAAGACTCATGTCAACTTGTCCTATCTTTAGCACTAGTTTTGAAAAAATCTATTTCGAACTGGATTTTTAAAAGGTACCTATTATAAAAGTCTCACTGATTTCCTGGTGTTTCGTTAAAAAAAATCACTTCTTCAAGGCATTGTTTTCATACTAAAACACGATGCAAAAATAGGTGCAGTTTGGGGTAACAACCGCTCGGCATACGAATACCTACCATATATATTTTCAACCAAAAACTCTAAAACTAAAGTAGGTAGTCTAATTAAGTTAGCGACGACAAAATAGCAATAGCCAGCAGATGGGTTTTCCCCATCTTAACATAGAGTTCCAAGAGCTTTGAGTTAAATTGATCCCTGGTCACTTTTACTTCCATTTACCCACACGTTCAGCACGTGGAAATGATTATACAAGTCGGATGTAAAACGTAAAATCCACTTGTTTCACCACGTTTTTAAAGTGTGATTGATTCTCTTTATATATTTTTGGTGTGGAATATGGTCCCGTTCTTGGTGGTGGTTCGCGGTCGCAGTTTGCCCTTTGTGCTGGCCTGCATTTCCTAGCCATAATTATCAGCCTCAGTTTCAGTTGGGATTACCTATGTAGGTTAGGGAGGTTGAGAAATGTGCACTAGTTGCATATTATTTCGCTAGTATTTTATTGCTCTTGGTTGCGTTCATTCCTAGAATTATTTGTTACAACGACTTTGTCTGAACGAACCAGCTTCAGGAATCCAGGTATAATAAAATTGGTGGATGTATGGCGAGCTGTAATTACTTTCTTATCTCTGGCTTGACATCAGCCACCGCATACGAAGGTACCTTCCAGTCTAACCCTGATTGTTATTGTTTTGGATTTGGGCAGTCAGTCGTCTTCCAGCTCTTCAAGGCAGCGCAGCTTGCCTCGTGTGTTTTTGTATAGTGATAAACCTGTTGTACATTTAACTGCAGTGTCCACAAGTGGCATTTAAAATGTGAGTGTGAATTAAAATAACAGCTGTAAATACTCGAGTGGTCAACTGTATACCTACTTGTCCGGCTGTACTGGTAAGATTAAAATAGCAAGACACGAGGAATTTATTTGAGGTTATGTTTCATTTACAGAAACATTGGGAACATTTTAAGATATAACTACCTACATTTAAAACTGCAGTGAATGAATATTTAAAACTCATATAAGTCTATTTGACTAAAGGTAGACTTTATTTAGCAATCAGCATTCAATATAATATACAGATACAATTGGAAAGAGTGTTTTTATTACAAGTTTTTATTTATACGTTTCCCAAACGTATATAAATTACAACCTCTATTTTGTTGGCAACGAAGTGAGAACAAGTTGTTCGTATAAATGAAGGACTTAATTTACGTCCAGTTTCTGCTCTATGCACGAATTACGTTACAATTCGAGTGTTTCACTTTCGATAATTGCTAGTCATCTTTAGCAATGATGGCTATGTATAATATATTATAGCATTGCTAGCTAACCGAAGCTCTGATCTTCATACTGATAAACTCTGTAACGAAGATTATGTCGAGGTGTATTGCTATTTGAAAGGTAGAATTATAATATATTAGTAGTACCTACTAGTCCGTTCTAAATAAGAAAATTGAATTTTGGAAGTTGCAAAGTAATTCCCTAGTTTGTTTGTTTGTTTGTATCAATGTTGTCCATCCCGAGGTGGAGCAGTGCTCGATGGTTCGATCGAGTCCATTGAATTTTTGGAGGGAAGTGACCTTCGAGTTAACATTGTCAGCACGTTAGCAGACGGTCATGTTGTGAAACATAGATTATTGATCAAATTGGTCTGTGCATAGACCATGTTTGAATGAAATTCCGGTGGATTATCATCATCATCGCCACCCTGCCATTCACCGACGCCATTTTAAGACCAGTGCCACAAGGCCAGTGATCAAAACAGTGCGTCGTTAAACATCACGAAATCAATGCGGCCTATCCCATTCAACATTCTAAAGGTGAAACAATGTACCATATTGTATACCAAGATTGTGTTTGGCAGTAATATAGAAACACTTGCATGATATCCCTGTCATTCACCAACGCCACCATGACCAGTGGTCCACCAAGGCCTGTAGATAAAACAGTGCGTCGTTAAACACCGCAAAGTTACGAAACGTCGGGAAACCACTGAGACTTTTGATTTTGCATTCAAATCCCAGTTTGAAATAGCTGTGTTTCAAAACCATGGTGCCGAAGATATAGGAAATGGTAGACATGAGTCTAAGAAATTTACCTCGTAGTCAATTCGGCTTCAACATTCTAAAGTTGAAACAATTGGTATATACCTAAAATATAATAATATATCAATGTGTTAGATATGTGGTATAGATTGCACTTGCCTGCAAAAAGCCTTGCCTTATTGCGAGCTGCATTCCTGTACTTATATCTATTTGCTTTTATAATATCAATAACTTGTGATAAAATCGGAATGAATAAAATGAATCTAAATAGAATCGAATAGAATGCCCTAGAGGGTCCGTACAGACTCCATTAGGTGCCGCATTGTCACGGGTTAAAAGCCTGTCTCGGTGCCGTCAAACGCCCCTCCGTTCCGATGATGGCATGTCGTCGTCGTCGGCGTCGTCGTCGCGTGTCCGAGTGACGAGCGTCCGTCCGGGGGAAGCGTCCCGACGCCTACGACGACGCCACCGCCCTAATCGGTGGGTGGATGGATGGGGGGGGGAGGGGGGTGCATTAGGCTGGGAGTTAGTGTGAAAACAGTTTGCAAGGACACTACGAAATGTCCGCACGCGACGGTATATACAGTGTGCAGTGCTTTTGTGTTTTAATAGAACGTTTAGCGTTCCGTTTTGGTATATAGCCTATATAAGTATACTATCTACCTCCGTCACTAAGGGTGGGAAACAGCTTTGTATATGACTCATATCACTATATTCCAAAGTCTTGGGCCATGGCTATACTCCATTTCACGTTAAGAAAGAGAGCATGGATTTGCATCTTTGTTGAGGACCCACTGCTGCTAGACACAAGCTAACAGTTTCAAAACTGCCCACAGAGCCTTTTGTCCGACTCAAGACATGGCTTGTGAGTTTTGCAACTCTTAGCACGTGTCTAGCAGCAGTGGTTCCTCGAGGAAGATGCAAATCCAGTCTCCATCTCGACGTGAAACGGAGTTCAGGTTTGGCAAGGTATTTTATATACTATTAGTTTCGGATACCTAGTAATATGAGGCAAGCGTTGAGGTTCTATATTGTGCCGAGCTGAGATCCCATTGAGTGATACGATGACATCAACATTGCCTCTGCCACCAATCAGAGACTCTGGATGTGCATGACGTCATGTTCGCGACTCTGCCACGGAGTCTCTGATTGGTGGCTGTGCCAATGTTGTTGACATCGTGTAACTGACATTGCTAGCATTAAGCCCAGGTTTAGGCTGCAGAGGCTAGTGACAAATCATTTTGCATTATTACCGTCTCCGAGTTTTGGAGCGAAACACACATGTCTATTGATGAAGGGTTGTTCCGCCGGGAATTGATGTGTGTTCATATTTTCATTCCCTGTGAACCCATGCCGTATAAGTAATATAGGTATAAAAAAACAGCAATGAAACAAACCAAAACATGGAGCAATAAATAGAGAAATGGACAATGGACGTATAATAATTTTACACAAAACATAAAAATAATATTACCTTAAATCAATGACCATGTATATTTTATTTCAACATCGAACAATTTTTGCCTCTGGAAAACATTAAAATTTACTTCGCTTTTCTATCTAAATAATAATCCCCCCCGTTTCACACAATATACAATAAAGTGTGCGCCAACATTTCATCTGTCCGCAGCAGTCCAGTCAGTCAGTCATCGTCGGGCAGAGCAAACATCCCTCCCTTGAAACTCATTGAGTCCAAAGTGCAGCTGCCGTGACGAGGTCAGATAAACGCCCTGCACCCTTTGACGGGGACTCCTGATCAGGTGGCTCGGAGGATCATGACTGCAACGGGCGCTGTGGCACCTTGGCCTAATGGCGTCGGTGAATGAAAGGCTGATGGCGATGAAGCGTGGTGTTTAACGACGCACTGTTTTGACAACTGACCCTGTGGCACAGTGGTCTAATGGCGTCATACAAAAGCTGTTTTACTAAATTCAATCGCTCAAGCCGCTCCCGAAGAGAGCTGGCCGTGTGCATAATGGTCACCCATCCAAAACCCAAGGCCGCACAGTGTTGCTTAACTTTGGAGCTCACAAAGAGCCGGTGTTTTCAGCACGCCGAACGGTTCGTTGTGGCCGTGAGTCACGACTCGTGAGTCACGGCCCAGCGCGACTCGTCCAAGGGCGCTGCGATGACCCATGAGGCGGTGCTAATCGACCCCAATTAGACGCAATTAGGCGGGCGCAGGTGCGCTTGCGCAGTCCCGACATTTCATCTCGACTTTTGGCGCGAACTCTGCGACCGGTCACGGCACACTGATGGTCGAAACAGTGCGTCGTTAAACAGGACATTCTACCAACTTGAGAACACAGCTCGAGTGCCGAATCGAACCGCACAGGCAGAGTCGATGGACAACTCGGCACTGACAGCCGCGATGAAATACGTGGGCTTCTGCTCGAGTTCGCCACATCCAGCTGGCCGTGTTCAGCTCGAATCGCGTATCGCCAAGCGCCATTTCTAACGGTCGCCAAAACTGCTGTGTTTTGTAACTGTGTAAAAGCGCTGTAAGAATCTAGAGGCAAATGTTCCTCCTATTTGAAACCGTGCTGAAATTGACCAAAATCAGCCCCGTGCACAGTTCGAGCTGATGGTGCCGGGTTTTGAAACTGTACAAAGCGCTGTAAGAATCTAGAGGCAAATGTTCCTCCTATTTGAAACCGTGCTGAAATTGACCGAAATCAGCCCCGTGCACAGTTCGAGCTGATGGAGCCGGTGGTTTCGTTTTGAAACTGTACAAAGCGCTGTAAGAATCTAGAGGCATGTTCCTCCCATTTGAAACCGTGCTGAAATTGACCAAAATCAGCCCCGTGCACAGTTCGAGCTGATAGTGTTGGTGGAATTTCGTTTCGGGAGTGATACAGAGTAACCCCATCCCCTAGTCCAAACCGCCGAGCCAAACGACACCGCGCACCACCCCGTTCGAGCCCCCCCCCCCCCCCCCACCCCCAATGGCAGTGGTACATCACACCCACTGACGGCCTCCTGGCGTACACGTTGACCTCCACACGCACTGCGGCGTCGTGTCGCCGCGGCTGATGGATTTGTGGCGTCGCGACGCCCCAGGGGACGCCGACGTCGACGCGCTCTCTGACAGATGGCCGGACTGTCGATACGCGGGCACGCTTGCGCAGTGGCGGTCGTGTCGGTGCAGGCCACATATCAAGTCACATAGATTAGTGCCTATACGCGGTGGCTGGTAAAGCTTTCATTTTCATTTCAATTTATTTTCCAATTGATTACATTTCAAAGTAATATGGGCGGTAATAATATCTATATTATTACTGCCTAACGCGCCTAACTGCCTACTGCCTAACTGCCCAACGTAACCGCGCAGTAATACCTAACCTAACCTAACCTATAGGTAATATTTAGACTCCCGTGTGTATACTCTATGGTGTACTACGGGGCGCACCAACGAAATTACACCCGGAATGTCTACTCCTAAGCTGAGAGTGGCATACCTGTACGCGAAAGCAATTGCCAAGCCGTTTGAAACGCCTCCCCCAATCACGCTGGAACGTTTGCCCCCCTGCGGTAGCTGGTCGATCCTCTGAATTTTGAATCCTCTGAAATTTACAGCTTTGAAAATATAACTATTTCACACTGGGATTTGAATGTTGAATGAGAGTCTCACTGGTTTACCGACGTATCGTAACAAATATCCATCCAGTTTCTGTCCATCTTTTGTCGGTATTCACACAACATTGTGATGCTTTTACACCTACCGCACTGTAGATCGCGTTGCTCTGTCGGCATAGTGACCTTTCTGAGTAAACTATAATAATAACAATAATATAATAATATAATAATATGTGTTTATTTCATGATTGGCCGAAGCATATGAATTGAAGCAAATGAAAGCATATGAAGCATAAAAAGGCATATGAAAAGCATATGAAAGCATATGAAACTGAATCTGTGCAGCACAGATGCGTTCAGCGGTTCGTCGACGGCGTCCTCCGACGTCGCTGCACTGCGGGGCGTCGGTGGTTGGGGTGGCTGGGGTGAACGCGCACTGCACACCATACCGACGTAGTCGGCTATAAAATAGCTAACACACAGCGCGCTAATGGCAAACCGAAAAACTAGGAAAAGCTTTCTAAAACCGAGCGCGCTCTCTGCACTATAGCGAGAGAAGGGGGGGGGGGGGGGGCGAGAGAGGGAGAGAGAGAGAGAGAGAGAGAGAGAGAACAGGGGAGATAGCGAGAGGGATCCCCATCGCAGAGTTTTAATAGAATCATAGAGCGGGCATCTATTCAAAGCTGATTCATTACTTTTTATTTAAATAATGTTGGTAAGGCTTTTGGTTGATGGTTGTTGGTGATGTTTGAATGAGGTTTTCTTTGATTTCTCAACTGGGTATTTAGAAATTAGAAAATAGAGAATCTGTTGCCAAGAGTATCTTTAATCCCGACCTTAAGTTTTTATATAATTTAATCTTCAATCTTAACCAATGGCGTCCGAGTACGCGGAGTCGACCGCTCTCTGAACATCGGCGACCCTCTACCGCCCCCCCCCCCCCCCCTCGATGACGAACCCCAAGTCGCATTCCGTTTGGCCAATCCGCCATTAGCGGCGAAGAAGGGGGCGCCGAAAGCCCACGGGTTCGGTTCCCGGCCAAGACGACGACGACGACGACGACGACGACGAAGACGTGACTTTAGGGGGAGGGGTGGAGGGGGGGGGGGGCGGAAGTTTTCATCTGAATCATTTGTATCGGCCATTAAGCCGCTGGAATATTAACGCCCGTTGATTTATGACTTATGCCCAGACTTGAAACTTGGTCCATTTTCGAAAATATTCGATGGTTTTCCTGTGTAATAATCAACGGCGTCCCATTCAGCTGCAACTGATTTTGGTCTCTTCGGCGGTCGGAAGTGGCAGCGTTAGCATACTTACTCTTGTTTCTTCACCACTTACAACAGTTTCAAAACACAGCAGTTTTGGCGACCGTATAAAGCTGGGTTTACAGCTGGCAATGTCAGCGACACAATGTCATCAACATTGGCTCTGGACCAATCAGAGACTCCGTGGCAGAGTCGCGAACATGACGTCATGCACATCCAGAGTCTCTGATTGGTCCAGAGCCAATGGTGATGACATCGTGTCGCTGACATTGCCAGCTGTTAACCCAGCTTTAGAAATGGCGCTTTGCGATACGCGATTCGAGCTGAACACGGCCAGCTGGATGTGGCGAACTCGAGCAGAATCCTACTTGTATTTCATCGCTACTGTCGGTGCCGTGCTGTCCATCGACTCTGCTTGTGCGTGGTTTGATTCGGCACTAGCTGCGGTTTCGCATAAAATATATTTTACTGTTTAACGACGCACTGTTTTGACAACCAACCTTTTAACATTGGATTTAATGGTAAATGTAAGTGGGCGATTTGATGAGAATTATAACTCCGAACATCTCCGAGTACCTACAATATTTACCATCGGGTTTACCTTTTTGGTGTATCCCATTGGAGATTTCATGAATTGTTCATGTGCGCAAAGTATATACCATAGAAAGTATGTTTCAATTGAAGATGCGACGAGTTATATTTGACTGACACGGACTCTATTAATCCACCCTGCATGAACGCCAATGCGACAGCTGTCAGTCGCGGGGACTGAAATATCGCGCTACACAAAACTCCATCGCCTCTGATGGAGAGTGATGGCCCCGATGACGTCATTACTTTGCCGTCCTGGGACGCACTCTATTGTGCGTTTGCGCAGTGCACTCTTTCCACCGCGGGACCAAATGCACTTTCGGTTGAGCACATTTTGGCTCGCGTCATGGCCATACTCTTTGCCAGTGTCGGACTGGTTCCTCCATATGCTCACCCACGTGGTCGGTACCTGGCCTGGGTATACCTATTCTCGAAAAGTTACCATGCGTGATACGTTATCATTCAGGGTCACGTGACGGACAATCCAGTGATTCGATTTGTTATTGAGCCATCACGTGACCAGAATCATAGCTCATCACGGTGATAGCATTTCGAGAATAGGTATACCCAGGGCGGCTAGGGAGCCCAAAGTTTTACTACAAAATAGGCGAAGACATTTTTTTTCGGGAATGGACTTATTGAGTATTGTTGAACAGATAAATAAAGCGATTAAATCTTCTAAGAGAACGAATGGATTCTATGATGGGGCCCGTTAGACATCCTCGCCAGCGGGGCCCTTGGGTGGCCAGTTCGTCACTGCCTCTAACCACAGATCAACCATCTACAGACAGTTGATATGGTATGGATATGGTTGATATGGATCAACCATTCAAGTCATTTTGACTACCGATGACACCCTTTGCATCTCGAGAGATTTCACCCTGGTATATAGTTAAACTGAAAATGTGTCTAGAAAACGAAGCAGAACTCGGCCGAGAGTATGTACAATCAGGATGCACCCAACCAATCTTACTCAGTATTTTCTACTACACGAAATTGTGTCCCGGTTGCCAAGGCGGAAAATTGAAGGTCACCCGGGGGAGCCCGTCGGAGGAGGCGCCTATCGCGACCCAGGACCAATCCGTCGGAATCTTCCTAACCAAGCGTCCGTTTTCAACATTTATTTTTTCAAACTCTTCGTAAGATTCATTTATGTATTCGCTCGTGATATAGCTGCATTTTTTTTTACATTTTCGTAGGATCCATTGAGTTCACTCCATTGAGTCACTGCATATAATAATAATAATTTCAGTTTTCGGAGAGATACGACTTTATGTATAGTACGTACAATGCATGTGGGATACACTTTGCTTAATGCTTATAACAGGCTATACTTAGCAAAGATGAAGCTGGATTCGAAGACCGGTCCCCCAACGCGCGTTCGACCCAAGCTTGATCCTCCAACTGCCTGGCGGTAACCATGACAATTACCTCTGCCAGACGACACAAAGTCGTGATTAAGATTTACACCGCCGCGCGCGCTGCAGCAGCAGCTCGACTCGCCTTCGCGACACCGTCGTGCTTTATGTGTCGCTCAAAGGCGTCGGCGAAGGCGTCGGCGAAGGCGTTCTTGTATCGCGTCTTCCCAGTGGCGTCTAGCTAGGGTACCAAAAGAGCTAGTGGATTTACGATGGAACTGCGATCGGATTTGCGCGACACTGAGGCAAAAACGCGGAGTTCTGTGCCGGTATCAACAGATTAAAATTTGTCAGTCGGGGGGTAAAAGTATACCCGCACGAAAGAGCATATACGAACATATATGATATACATATAGGGAAAATATACGCAAGTGCAATATCTTATAAGAAACTTATATGTTTCTTATAAAAATTTGTACCTTCCATATAATATGTTCCCAATATGTTTTTGTATGTACTTCCGTATGGGTAACACGCAGTTGAAAAAGTGTTATAACAAAAGGCTGTCTAAAATCCACACCTATTGTTTGTTACATTTGAAAAGCCTCGATTGGAAAGAGACACAATTACCTACCTCTATATATACACTCATTTCAGAGGGCCGTGATAACTAATCCCTGGATAACCCAGGGGCCTTACCTAGCGCGGCCATTTGGAGCGGCTATCGTGCGGCTAATTAGCCAGGCTGGCGGTTTATATAACCCGGACCTAGAGCGGCCATTTCAACAATGGGCAGTTTGTTGATTTCGTAGCACCACTAGCAACCAGTATTACGGTGGTGCTACGATGACAGCATTATCTACTGCATACTGCTTTTTAAACGATCATCATTGTGCAGTGAAGTCAAATCAACCAATCTCATGGCTTGTTACTAAAGTCAGAGTCGATAAACCCCGGCTATATAACCCGGCCGTAATACTGCCGCTCTAGGTCGGGGTTACTGCTTGGTGCTATACGGTGGTGTTAATTAGCCAGGGTAGATTGCTAGTAATCCCGGGACTACGAGTGGCCAAGCTAGGTAAGGCCCCAGCATTCTTAGGGGCGAAAAGGCGTGTGAAAATTGGGATGAAAACGACAATTCAACCCTTCCGATGCCACATTTTGTCTGTAAATTCTGTAAATATCTGTAGTTTCTGTAAATTTACTTTTTATCTCCATTGAACAAAATGGAAAAATCAGCAACACGTCAAGAAAACGACACTGTTATTATTATATAGTGTGTATGTCCTAATCATTATGAATAGGAATTTCTATAGTCAATATACATTTGGGTTTGAAATGGGGTAAAATTGCGAGCAGTAAACCCTCACTGCAGACTACACCACTGCACGGCGTCGCCTCATCCTTGGCTCGTACCCCGGACGCTGCAGCGATATGTCACCTCGGCGTCGGCGTCGACGGCGTCCACACGGAGGCGTCGGATCGTGGGGACGACGTCGAGCAAAGCCGAGACGCTCGTAAAACACGCGGAGTTATAGTGAGGGCGGCGGTCAAACGAGGAGTTGTTGGCGCGAGGTCGCCCACAAAAACATACCACGTCGCCCACAAAGACAGACAGCGTCGCCCACAAAGACAGACGGCGTCGCCCACAAAAACATACCACGTCCCCCACAAAGACAGACGGCGTCGCCCACAAAGACAGACGGCTTCGCCTACAAAGACAGACCGTGTCGCCCACAAAGACAGACCGTGTCGCCCACAAAGACAGACCACGTCGCTCACAAAGACAGACCACGTCGCCCACAAAGACAGACCGTGTCGCCCACAAAGACAGACCACGTCGCCCACAAAGACAACCCACGTCGCCCACAAAGACAGACCGTGTCGCCCACAAAGACATACCACGTCGCCCACAAAGACCGACCTCGTCGTCCACAAAAAAAGACTGCTTCGCCCACAAAGACAGACCGTGTCGCCCACAAAGACAGACCGTGTCGCCCACAAAGACAGACCGTGTCGCCCACAAATACAGACCATGTCGTCCACAAAGACAGACCATGTCGCCACCAAAGACAGACCATGTCGCCCACAAAAACAGACCACGTCGCCCACCAAGACAGACCGTGTCGCCCACAAAGACATACCACGTCGCCCACAAAGACATACCACGTCGCCCACAAAGACCGACCTCGTCGCCCACAAAAAAAGACTGCTTCGCCCACAAAGACAGACCATGTCGCCACCAAAGACAGACCATGTCGCCCACAAAAAAAGACCACGTCGCCCAGAAAGACAGACCACGTCGCCCACAAAGACAGACCACGTCGCCCACAAAGACAGACCATGTCGCCCACAAAGACAGACCACGTCGCCCACAAAGACAGACCATGTCGCCCTCAAAGACATACCGTGTCGCCCACAAAGACAGGCCACGTCGCCCACAAAGGGTTCTATCTATCGCGCTTTATGCACCTAAACTCCATTTCACGTTTAGAAGGAGAATGGATTTGCATCTTCCTCGAGGATCCACTGCTGCTAGACACGAGCTAAGAGTTCCAAAACTGATTATAATATTATAGCCTTAACTTAGGCTGAATGTTGCTTAATATAAAAATGTTGAATTATGTTTACATTGGGCATGTGAGTTTTGAGACTCTAATACCCTGTTTTTCAGTGGCACGTTAAATATCTAACGGTTTGTTAACTTGTTATTTGCTTAGCCACGTCCAATCAGAGCCTTTAATTTTCTTGCCAATAGACCGTTAGTAACTTAACGGGCCTCTGAAAAGTCGGCACTAAGTTGGTGTCTAGCAGCAGTGGGTCCTCGAGGCAGATGCAAATCCACTCTCCTTTTGGAAGTGAAACGGAGTTTACAGTTGAAATACTGCAGTTCTCCACCGTGAGATAAAAGGGGCTGCAGCCAAACCGCTATAGACACGTGGCGAACTGGAGTGAAATGCCATTAGCTGTAATCACGGCGTCGTTAATCAGTTTGGATTTTGCGCTTTGATTCAGCACTGGAGCTGCGGTTTCGCTTAGGGAAAGTAATTTTCCCGGTCTTCTGGATTTCCCGGCCCAGTTGTTCGTATCGCTGCCGGCCGGCGCGTTCTGTTGGCGAAACGTGTGAACTACGTCCGAGTGTCGGCCGAGCAGCGCCCTTTGCGACCCCCAGGAGGCCGAGGGTGGCGGCGATTGCAACGTTGTGGCGGCCCCAGCGGGCAAACAGTGAAGCCGAGTGCAATTGTTTGCGTCGTCCACTAGAGGTGGTGCTAGTGTTCGTGACGAGCAGCGCTTCTGGGGGTCGGTGGCCACGTTTGGTAGCGTGCCAGGCTTTTGCCCGAAGGGGGACAAGGGGATTAGTAAGCAACTTCTAAAATTCAATGTACTTATTTAGAATGGACTAGTAAATATTTAATCTTTTAAGTAGCAATACATAACGACATAATCATGGTTATAGAGTTGATCTGACCGATGATCACAGCTGGTAAGGCCTATTTTTTAACGTTGCATGGGAAACACACAGCTTTGAGCTAGTTGCGTTTCCCGGCTAGCAATGGTCGAAGGTTGCATGGGAAACATACAGCGCTGAGCTAGTTGCGTATCCCGGCTAGCAATGGTCGAAGGTTGCAGGGGATACATACGGCGCTGAGCTAGTTGCGTATCCCGGCTAGCAATGGTCGAAGGTTGCAGGGGATACATACGGCGCTGAGCTAGTTGCGTATCCCGGCTAGCAATGGTCGAAGGTTGCATGGGAAACACACAGCGCTGAGCTAGTTGCGTATCCCGGCTAGCAATGGTCGAAGGTTGCATGGGAAACATACAGCGCTGAGCTAGTTGCGTATCCCGGCTAGCAATGGTCGAAGGTTGCATGGGAAACACACAGCGCTGAGCTAGTTGCGTATCCCGGCTAGCAATGGTCGAAGGTTGCATGGGAAACACACAGCGCTGAGCTAGTTGCGTATCCCGGCTAGCAATGGTCGAAGATTGCACGGGATACATACAGCGTTGAGCTAGTTGCGTATCCCGGCTAGCAATGGTCGAAGGTTGCATGGGAAACACACAGCGCTGAGCTAGTTGCGTATCCCGGCTAGCAATGGTCGAAGATTGCACGGGATACATACAGCGTTGAGCTAGTTGCGTATCCCGGCTAGCAATGGTCGAAGGTTGCATGGGATACACACAGCGTTGAGCTAGTTGCGTATCCCGGCTAGCAATGGTCGAAGGTTGCATGGGAAACACACAGCGCTGAGCTAGTTGCGTATCCCGGCTAGCCATGGTCGAAGGTTGCATGGGAAACACACAGCGCTGAGCTAGTTGCGTATCCCGGCTAGCAATGGTCGAAGGTTTAATGGGAAACATACAGCGTTGAGCTAGTTGCGTATCCCGGCTAGCAATGGTCGAAGGTTGCATGGGATACACACAGCGCTGAGGTAGTTGCGTATCCCGGCTAGCAATGGTCGAAGGTTGCATGGGAAACACACAGCGTTGAGCTAGTTGCGTATCCCGGCTAGCAATGGTCGAAGGTTGCATGGGAAACATACAGCGCTGAGCTAGTTGCGTATCCCGGCTAGCAATGGTCGAAGGTTGCAGGGGATACATACGGCGCTGAGCTAGTTGCGTATCCCGGCTAGCAATGGTCGCAGGTTGCATGGGAAACATACAGCGCTGAGCTAGTTGCGTATCCCGGCTAGCAATGGTCGAAGGTTGCATGGGAAACATACAGCGCTGAGCTAGTTGCGTATCCCGGCTAGCAATGGTCGAAGGTTGCAGGGGATACATACGGCGCTGAGCTAGTTGCGTATCCCGGCTAGCAATGGTCGAAGGTTGCATGGGATACACACAGCGCTGAGCTAGTTGTGTATCCCGGCTAGCAATGGTCGAAGGTTGCATGGGATACACACAGCGCTGAGCTAGTTGCGTATCCCGGCTAGCAATGGTCGAAGGTTGCATGGGAAACACACAGCGCTGAGCTAGTTGTGTATCCCGGCTAGCAATGGTCGAAGGTTGCATGGGATACACACAGCGCTGAGCTAGTTGCGTATCCCGGCTAGCAATGGTCGAAGGTTGCATGGGATGCATACAGCGCTGAGCTAGTTGCGTATCCCGGCTAGCAATGGTCGAAGGTTGAACCAGCCCTGCGATTTTGTAACTTTTACGTGATGCCGTTATCGATTCTAAAGGATAAAATCCCTATTGTTGTCATCGCCATGTAACCGAGAACGGCAAAGTCAGAGTTACGAAATCGCAGTGCTGGTGTTTACATCGGGTAGCTTTTAATAGTTACTTGTAGGTACGATTTTTTCTATGATTTTATTTGCTGTGACCTCCGTTATAGGACCAGCCACAGTTTAAATCCGACCAGAACTGTGCTAAGCACATGATTATTTAATCAAATCCAATCCAATTTAATTTACTGTCCAGAGATCAACAAAAATGATAAAAGACAGTCAGAATAAATTAATACATTTATTTTAACACAGTTAAAATATCTACACTATACACAATAACGTGTTACCACAAATGTGTTACACAAAATACATAGGGTTTCGCGAAAGCAATTTGCGTTGTGTTGAAGATGAGCGTTTGTTTTGAAGCGGGTATTTAGGTGATCGCAGAAAGTCGTAGACTGTAACCCTAACCATCATGGTTTTTTACACATGTCAGAGATGCTTGGTTTCAGTGCATCATTGAAAAGGGGTTTTCCGTTCGGGAATCATTAATTTCAAATTTGTGACGAGTCGAATTTTCGACCAGTTACCACCTCATTCGTTTGCCGAGTACGCAGGCGCAAAAAGCAACACGTGCTCGGTTTAAATATAATATCAACAAACAGTTGCTATGTATAGGTATTAAGTGCTGCTATTTTAAAAACAAACACTTCTTTCCAGACTTAGTTTATTAACGACGGGAAAGTTTTTGAGCGTGAAGAAAATGTGCAAACTTTCTGAATATAGGTACCATTCTTACATAATCTGGTGGCAATTATGCAAAAAGCAATGGCTAACAAATTCACTTTTAATTCCAATTTTCCTAAAATCATCTCGCGAGATCAAAAAGTTATTTCGTTTCTAAATTGCCAAACAGTCGTCGAGTAAAAATACACAAGTACCTATACAACGACTGGATTTTCAAATAAAGTAATTGACTTTCAAGATTTTATAAGTTCATCTCATTTCCTTGCTCCACGACGCTGAGTGGTTTTCCTTTGCGCCGGTAGGCAGCGCTCTCGTCGTCGTCGTCGTCGTCGTCGTCGTCGTCGTAATATGCAATGAATTTCACTTTTTCCACGAGTTTAATAATATTATTATCATTATGACTAAATGCGAAAGGATTTTCTTTTAAACGAAGATGTCGAGAGAATTAAGATGAGAAACGCGTGCGCCTTATAAAAAGCGAGCGAGAGAGAGAACCAAGAGAAAGGAAATTACTTATTTAATCTATTCTTGTTTTAAAAATGTGCAATTTTAATTAGCGACTGAGGCGCGGCGGGCGGCAGGTTCAGGAACTACGCCGGCCGAGATCATTCTTTCTTTCTTTATACACATCGGACTGAGATGAAAAGTTTATTTCCTTCTAAGCGGCAGCAAAAGTCAATTACCGCCACACGGGTGCGAGAGCGAGAGGACGAGCGTGACAGCCGCGAGAGCGAGAGAGAGAGAGATGGAGACACCATGGAGCTTCGGCAATTCATTAGCGCAAAACGCAATCAGCGAGTCGATAATGAGAACAAGTGTAGACGGGTTATTTTTCCAGAGCCGTATCCTTTTGAGGAGTAATTAAATAAAAATTCCATTTCCCGGGACGCGCTAACGCCATCCGCCCACCCCCCTCTGGGGGGTTGGCGTCCAGGGAAAGGGTTGCCCTCCGAAGTCGCGAAGACGCCGGAACCCCCCGCCCCCCCCCCCCCCCATCGGTCGTCTTAAGCTGTCGACGCCGACGTCGTAATTGCAATCGCATCTCTGAGTTGATTGCGTCCTTTCGGTGTTACTCAGCGCGGGGAAACGCTTCCGTCCTCCGACGTCGTCGGGTCCTGCTCGGCTCGCGTCGGGTTTCTTCGTGTTCGCGGTATTTTGGTGGCAATCGGTCAACAATGTTTAGCTGTACACTTTTAATTGGTCGGTCGCAATTCGTGCCTCATAAAATATGCGGTACACAATTAAGTATATAATATACTATACATATTATTAACCCTTCGTTGCATTTTGTGAAGCAAAACTTCTATATAAATCTCAAATATAGATTATAGATTGTCTCATAAAAAATATCATAAAATTACATATATTACGTAGATGCTACCCCTGGACGTTTAAACCAAACTAGTTTTTTAATAACCCGACCTGGACTATTTTTTGGTCAATGTTCAGAAATTTGTGGGGCTAACCACAGTTGTATACCTATATATTGTTATTGAAAGGAGTACCAACAAATATTTTCATTAACTGAATCATATCCCTAAGAGAGGCATCATCAGATGACTGAAAGCAAGTACTGGTCTCTTAAACCATTTTATACTAAAGTAGCACTTACTTCTGATGAAAAGAATTAGTTAAACAGCAACCTTAGTATGTCATAGGTACTAAAATTACCAGTATTAATCTGGTATTCTTTGATTCCTCAAATAGCCCCTATTAGTTGATTAACCCTTTTCATTGCTTTTTCCATAATTTTATTAATTTTTAATTTCGTAAATGACTACTCGTTTCTCCCTAAAACCCCAGAAATGGTTTAAAAAACTATTTCTACTATATGCAATTTTATGAATATCAAATTCTTTCAATATATCATTCTGACCAATAGGTACATAGAACAACAGGATCTGCCAACGAATTTAAAAAGCTTATATACGTATTATAAACTTGATAGGGTATATCAAGTGTAGTATAGGGTAGGTATATACAATATCTAGACAGTCGTTTTCGTTTATTAAAAATATCGGCCTTCTCATGTTGTGCAGGGCTAAATTACCTGTTAATTCTACATATGCGGTTACAACTTCTAAAAAAATGCACAACATATTTGCTAATCAAACGCAGAAATGTATATTATGTTTTGTAGATCTATATTTTCTGAATAGAATTCACAAAAGAGTGATGCAAATGACGCCCGCAGCGTCCCTTGGCAGAAGCCGACCAATCCCGCGCACACCTCTCGAAACCTCCACTGTGCAGGGATCACCTTTGGACGCGCTGACAATTAGCACCGAAGCACCAATGGACCGTCACACAATGCAGACTTCACTCCTCGAGGTGTCAAAGCCGCTAATCCGACCGTGGACTCGACGTCGACCAAGCGGAAGACATCGGCACTATACAGAAAACCAGAGATTAACGCACCAAAACCAACACCCATTGTCACCATTTTGGAGCACATGCTTTTATAATAATAATATATACCTATATCTGTGCCAAGATGCCGCCCATGCCCCGGGACCCTCGATATATAATATAATATAATGTTGTTTGCAATAACACGGACTACACATTTTTTTTACACCGAACAATATAAAATGTAAACTGGGGTTTGTTATAGGTTATAATGCGCCTGGCGGTGAATTGCGGGAACTATAACCTGCATTCGAAATCACTCGACTGGAAATGTGTGTTGAACTGTGCCAACAATGCATCTCATCAATATTCAACGCAGTTTATTTAATGCGCTACACACAAACCTGTGTTGGTATTATCACGAAAAGTTGCCACTTAATGTTAACGTGTAAATATCGTGCACGGCGGTATACTTGCTAATTATACCTAATCCAGCCAGGGCAAAGGCAGCTTTTGCCATTCGTATAATAAAGGTAATAGGTTTTACTTATAGGTATACCTAAGTGATATAGGTATAACACAAGAGAAATTGAACGAAATTGAATTACCATTGGGCAAAAGTGGTTGTTCGTATACCTCTATAAGTATTCTACGATGTATATACCTACGCATACAAAAAGTTGATATAATATAAATTGCAACAATGGCTGTGCCCACGTGCGTTGCATTTGCCGGACAAAAGAACCGAGATTTCAATTTGGCCGGCAATTTGGTAGCCCTGCAGCTCTATATAGATCGACTGCCATGATTGTCGACTCGCGCTCTCGACAGAGATCGGAATCGCGTTGGAGGAGGAGCGACAGCGATTACCTTAGAGAGATGTGTCAGCTTCATCCATCTACATCGGCATCTGGTCAGAACAGCAGCTTTCATTGTAGCACATTGTGTATATAAATAAAGACCGACCGTGTACTATAGCGGCACAAGCACTGAGTTTTACGTTGGGTACGCTGAGATCGTGGACATCTATATCTTGATCTAAGATGGTTTGTAGGTATATCAGATTGTTGCTGTGGAACGAGCTAAAGGTAGACGCTTTATATGTACTCAATTTCACGTTGAGAAGGAGAGTGGATTTGCATCTTGTGCTGCTAGACACGAGCTAAGAGTAACAAAACTCACAAGCCATGTCTTGAGTCGGACAGAAGGCTCTATGTACAGTTTTGAAACTCTTGGCTCGTGTCTAGCAGCAGTGGGTCCTCGAGAAAGATGCAAATCCACTCTCCTTCGCAACGTGAAATGGAGTTTAGAGAGTAGAATTCGATTGGTGGCAAAGCGCGTTATGATTTCAATTATTCAAGACAGCCTACACACATAGAAGCAATAACGATCAGCCAATAATAAAATGAACCCCCGGCTTCGCGCGTTTGAAATTGCCAAGTGGGTGCGTGTAATCGAGCATGCCGTGTGTGCGTCCGATAGAATCTCCTCGAGTGTGAATCAAGCGTCGACAGCCGTGCGGCACTTTTCAACGCGACACCTATAGAGATGGGGGGAAAAAGTCCGAACGGTCCGAAAGTCCGGCCCGACTCTCGGACCGAGTCGGAATCTCGGACCGTGTCGGACCGTGTCGGACTGTCGGACCGTGTCGGACTGTCGGACCGAGTTGGACTTTCGGACCGTTTCGGACTCTCGGACCGAGTCGGACTCTCGGACCGAGTCGGACTCTCGGACCGTGTCGGACTCTCGGACCGTGTCGGAATCTCGGACCGTGTCGGACTTTCGGACAGTCTCGGACTTTCGGACAGCTTCGGACAGATGTAACGTTTGGACAAATACTTCGGGCCGGGCCTGACTCACGACCGGTCGGGCCGGTGTCGGGCCGGGCCGACGGAAAACAAGAAAATCCCATCTCTATAAGCGACACCCCGTCAACATCGCGCCAGTGAAAACGGGGCAAATCAAACGCCTCTCCCTTTTAGATTCGTACACACGCAGTCGAGGCAAGCTGGCACTTTATGTATAATATACACATATAAACTAGCTCTAAATTCGCTCTAACGAGGTTGATTATTAAATGACGCGTCGTTGCGCAATTCCCATTAAGTATTAACCAATAATAAACAGGTGTTGCGTGGCATTAGGCGACGGCGACCGAGTGGAAATGTTTCCCACAATTTTACACCGACCCCCCCCCCCCCCCATACCCTCTTATAAGGGTCCACACACGTCTTGGCCCCCCTCCCCCCCCCCCCCCTTCCCCCACGGGACCCAATTTCCGGCCCAAAAGTGCGCATTACGAGGAGATTAAGCGCAGAGGCTAATTCACTCTATGCCGACGACGACGAAGAAAATGACGACACATTAATGGAGCTTGTAGCAAACACAGATGAATGGGGGTAGCGAGTCGTGTTTTATGTAATATACCTACGCTGAAACCGCGGCTTGAAAAGCTTTTGTGTATCGTCTTCGTAACATTATTGCTATAAAGAAACCGCTATCGTGAAAATGAGACGTCTTTATCGGCGAATGTAGCGACAAATTCGCTATAGACGTCTCTCTCTATGTGAAAGCGAAACTTGTTTATTTCATTCACTTGCCGATATAATGCGCAACTGGTTGGTGGGGGGGGGGGGGGGGGCGTGCCGGAATGCACTGCACACTGGACGATATCGCATGGCCTCTTAGACACTCGACACTCGCCGTGTATCGATGTGTAACTATGCTGTAACGATCCGCCCGGGCGTGCACACAATCGCGGACCCAGGAAGCGCGGCATGCGATTCGGGGACAGTCTTTTGTCTACGCGAGCGCCGATTTTTGCTAAAACGTTTTGCTACAAAGTATATATATAGACATTTTTGTTAACCGAGTGAGAGAGAGAGCGAGCTATAGATTGCAGCTGCATTCGCGAACCATTCACGTCTCCGCATCGCACTCTCGACGGGGACCCCTAAACGGCGACACAGCATCGAGCGATACTCCTGTCCGACACAAGCGCCCTCGTCGTCGTCGTCGTCGTCGTCGTCGTCGTCGTCGTCGTCGTCGTCTTCTTACCAAAGCAATGTGTATCTACACAAACAGCCCGCCATTATGATCATTGTCAGAACCGTCTAACGGCTTCCTCCATTGCAAAACACATGCACTGTCATGTGGTTGGCCGTTTCGCCGCCGAGAGAACTGTGCGACTCTGCTCCTCCCATCGCGACAAGCATGCCGAGACCGCGAAGAGACACCAAAGTGTCCATCGTCGACCGATTGTCATGCGTTTTCTTAGCCCGCCATTGTCGCACGCATTTCGCCTGCGAAAAGCACTGCACGCACCGACAACAAACGCACGCATAATGCGTGAAATACAATGAAACTAATCTCTGCAGCTATAGCGAACCAAATACGCATAATACACTATACTAACCCATTTCTCTCTTATTTGGACGCCTGCTAGAGCGCGGTATATATAAGGTATAGTATAAACGTTTGTTTGGCTAAAACGCTACAATTGTTACAATGCGTCTGTTAAATATCAAATAAAGGCGATCGCGTTCGGCCCAAAGGACCCATTGTTCGGGCCAGCTGACGGCGTCCCGTCGCGCGTACTCTAGTATCTCTAGTCCCAAGAGCTGCGCCTCCAACCCTTAAAGGGCCAGGGGGTGCCTAATTGTGAATTCACCCGAATTCACTCGATTGAGTGGCGAATTCACCCGAATTCACCCGAATTCACCCGAGTGAGTGGCGAATTCACCCGAATTCACCCGAGTGAGTGCGGCGAATTCACCCGAATTAACCCGAGGCAGCTCTCGAAGGGACTCGAATGATCAAACGAAGAACGAGTTGCATTTAAGAGGGCTTATAGCACAGATGTGTGCACCCAGATGGTTAATCGAAATGATCAACGGCATATATGGGAAATAACGGTGGTATGGTTGGGTAGGTGTGACTCGGCAGTGCCAAGTGGTGGGAGAGAGAACTGTGTAGCGATGACGGGCAGAGCGAGTGAAACAGATGTAATAACAGTAGTGCCGGCATCCCTTGATTGTATTCCCATCTACTTGGCTTGTAGGCGAGGGGAATGCCAAGGCGTGGGAGAGAGAACTGTGTAGCGATGATGGGCAGAGCGAGTGAAACAGATGTAATAACAGTAGTGCCGGCATCCCTTGATTGTATTCTCATCTACTTGGCTTGTAGGCGAGGGGAATGCCAAGTCGTGGGAGAGAGAACTGTGTAGCGATGATGGGCAGAGCGAGTGAAACAGATGTAATAACAGTAGTGCCGGCATCCCTTGATTGTATTCTCATCTACTTGGCTTGTAGGCGAGGGGAAAGCCAAGTCGTGGGAGAGAGAACTGTGTAGCGATGATGGGCAGAGCGAGTGAAACAGATGTAATAACAGTAGTGCCGGCATCCCTTGATTGTATTCTCATCTACTTGGCTTGTAGGTGAGGGGAATGCCAAGTCGTGGGAGAGAGAACTGTGTAGCGACGATGGGCAGAGCGAGTGAAACAGATGTAATGACAGTATAGTGCCGGCATCCCTTGATTGTATTCTCATCTACTTGGCTTGTAGGCGAGGGGAATGCAAAGTCGTGGGAGAGAGAACTGTGTAGCGATGACGGGCAGAGCGAGTGACATTTTCGACCAAACTTGTAAAAACCGTTTGCCAAGTGCTTAGGTATTATAACTGTAACTCAAAATGTATATCACATTCACAATAACGTGTCCCAGTACAATGCATGTTAAATAGAACATGATTTACTAAAAAACGCAATCCGATTAGATTAAACCGGCCCCTGAAAAGACGCGACTGAACAAAGAACGAATAAAAAGCGATGAAAGGGTGCAGATATACCGTCCTTGTTTCGCACTAATAAAACCCACCCCTGGCCACTCGAGCCTTTCACATATAAGGGTTGGTATAAGGGCATGACAATGCTAAGAGAGTGTTTAGCGGCACAAAGGGCGATTACGCCGATGTTCACCTGTTGTCATTCTTGAATTCATGGCTGTTTCATATATATAGAGGCGATGTCAATTTATGTAACGTCAGAAAACCTTTTCTCCGCGTTCCCCGTTTTCCGGCAAATAGATTGATCGCTTCACGTGAACCAATTCAACTTTATGTATCGCAAGTAACGAGAACTTTACGAAGTTGAATCAAATTTCATCAAGCAAAAGCGATTCGTGATTGGACTTTATAGATCGCATTGAAAGTTTTTCAATCGAGAAATTACCCGTTTTCGGGCTGCGTCGAAAAAGAAAACGCGCCACCCGAGCCGCGCCACCGCCAGCCGGATTTCGTCTCGCTCAAGCGATGATTCGATTTGCTCCTTTCAATAAGAAGGCCGTGCCGGGTCGGGCCGCGTCGCGTAGAGTCTTAGGGGCCGTGGGCTGGGCAAGGGCATTTTTTCTGGGGGGGGGGGGGGGGTAATGGGGCGAAATATTGCCGCCCGCGGCGCTGACGTCGTCGATTTGGTCACGGCGACTTGGTATACGCAACCGGACTTGGATCTGGCGCCTGGTACTTTGGTGCTTTGGTACTTTGGTGCTTTGGTACTTTGGTACTTTGGTACTTTGGTACTTTGGTACTTTGTTACTTGGTATCCGCGCAGGCCTGCAATTATTGCTTCAAAGAGCCACGCTCATCTTCAACGCGAAACGAATTGCGTTCGCGAAACGAACAGCCAACAGCGAAATTGCCACCATGCCCAATATAACACAGGGCTAGTGCAGGAGGCAGGGGACGCCAACGTGCTTGACGGGCAGGCAAGGGTCCGTGGCCGGGTGAAGCATGAGCGTCCGCACTCAGTAAATTAACGTTAGTCTTATGAGACTACGAGTGAAATTCGGCCAAGTCATTTAACATTGGTCTTATGGGAAATGTTGAAGCCCTCCACTCAAGGTCAACGGTGGAAAATTGGAAATGTGTTTCCACAGGGCGCTGACCTTGGAAAATTCACCTAGCGCTGTCTACAGTTTCCAGCAATGGCGGATGAAGGTCATACGGCACCGGGTTCACCTTTGGCTGCCCTCCAAGCTAGACAAGCTTCGTCATCAGCCTAGCATATACACTGGAATTCAAGGCCCTAGGCACTGAGTTCATATCCGGCTACCTTCAAGGCTAGGAAACCTTAGCGTTAGTAGAGCATCCAATACCAGTCAAGGCCATGCGGAATCGGGTTCACACTCAGCTGCCTTCAAGGCTAGGCATGCTTCAACTCCAGCCTTGAATTTAATAGTGTCACTTAATCGACTATAAGGTGGAATTGGCCATGTATACATTACGTAGCAATGACTAGATAGCAGCACGGGAGGCTGACGAGGTTGGCGGGCACGCAAGGGTGCTTGGCCGGGTATAACCGCGAGCGTCCGCACTTTGACAGTGGCCGGCGAGTGGGCCAAATCTCCAAATACCTCGACGTTATGCTGCAAACTTTTTGAACAATGTGTTCCTTAGCGTAGCGTAATTTTGAATTTCTCAACCCCTTTTTCGCAACCCAAATTTACAATTTAACTACACGAAAAAAAGCCACTTGTGTGTTTTCTTGCGTTTTTGCGCGCGCTCTGCAGACCAAACGCCTGCTCCGATTTTGATGAAATTCTCATGGCGTCTTCCTTTGTTGTCAACCCCCTACGGCACGTTTTCGAGAAAATCGATCCGATAGGGTTTAAACACAGACAAATTTAGTAAAACATTAAAAAATATTTTTTTTCGAAAATTGAGTGACGTATAGTAGAGACGAAAGTTCTGGATATTTTTCTGGCAAAACTCAGCAAAGAATTTGAGGTCAGTGTGAATTTTCTGTATTTTTAAAATTTAAAATTTGTATATATTTTTCAGGAAAATTTTGCGGTTTCCACGGAAATCAGTCAAAATTGTGTTGAGTAAAGATTGACTTTACCCACTACTTATTGAAGAAATAGTTATTTTCAACATGGCTTATGTTTACGAAGTGCAGAATGCACTTTTTTAAACCGCTACAAACTGTAACTCACATCTTCAACACAACGCAAATTGCGTTCGCGAAGCCCTTTTAGTATATTTCATAGCATGTTCGCGAATTCAATTTGTTTAACGCCCGATTATTTAAATCCACACAACACCAAACCTCACTTGCATGCAATCTACGATACACACACACATACACACACAGATTATCATCCCCCGTCAGACAACTCGTTATCCGTCACCCCAGCAGTCCGCGCGGTGTAACACCCATCCGCCAGACGGCTCTGTCCAAACAACCCTCGGCCAATCACGAGGCGCGCCTCGGGCGCCTCTGGCGGCGACTAATTGCATGCAAATTGCTCGCGCCCGCCGCCGCCAGGGGCGCGCGAGGGGACAACAAAGTTAGACGCGTTTTTTAATAATTTATATACCTTTTGTTGTCGTGCTGCTAGGGAAACGATGCCGTCATCCCGCGTTTGTGTTTTCCGGTCGGGTTTTCATGCGTGGCTTCGATAGCCGCTCCCCGTTCCCGTTTGTAGAAAGCTCTAACAAAACATACAAATCAAAAAAATCTCATTTAAATTCCCACTTATCATTTTTGCGTTTCTGCATTAATAGACACGAGCTTTAAAACTATTTCAAAAACTGATTTAAAATTGGTGTGTTGGCTACATTGCTGACTTTAAATGACATTTGACATTTTTTAGAGTAGCTCCGCATGCAAAAAACGTCTAGACGTGTTTTAACATACCTATAGCAGAGATACTCTTCTAAAATTACTTCCACCTTTGTTTGTTTCGGCGTGTCGTATTAAATTAAATTACATACTTTTAATTTTTTGACATTGCCATGAGTCACTCCCGTCTAAATGGCACCGAAATCTCCAACGTAGCCACTGCTCCGTATGATGAATTAATCAGGGTTATGGGTAGAGTTTTGTGCATATATCCGTGAGATTTAAATAATGTACCAAAAATAATAGTATATCAAGTTAACTCCTTCGTGCCGCATACCAGTGGTTAATTTGTGCGTCGTTAAACACCACGAGTCCCCACCGTACCCTAAGGGTCTCTATGAACGGGGGGGGGGGGGGGGGGCGTTTCTCTAGCCTCGTCACCGCGAGACGGGAATCAGTCAGAGGCGCGCGGCGATCGAATCTAGTCCGCCAAATGTCACATTCGCGCGCTCGTTGTTTGCCACCCATTAGCGTTGCCCCGGCGACCGTTTGGTGGCGGGGGGGGGGGGGGGGGGGGTTGTCATGGTAATTGGAAGCGAGTCGTGCACTTCGCCACCGCCGCCTTGATGCTGACCGACGCCCCGGGCGGTGACGCGCTGCTCGCTTGTTTCGCCGAGGGAACGACGACTGATTTCTGGCTTGTTTTGTTTGTTGATTGTTGCTTTTGGGATGAGTGACCATGGCGACAATCTAGCCAGGATTTCGTAACGTATGACGATACTTGAGGTTGGCGGAAACTCAACTCCATTTCACGTCGAGAAGGAGAGTGGATTTGCATCTTCCTCGAGGACCCACTGCAGCTAGACACGAGCCAAGAGTTTCAAAACTCACAAGCCATGTCTTGAGTCGAACAAAATGCTCTATGGACAGTTTTGAGACTCTTAACTCATTTATAGAGGCAGTGGTTTTTTTTTAGGAAGATGCAAATGGAGATGCGACGCACGCTGCCGACCGTTTTTGACTTTTGGAGCTATACATGTTTCACTCATTTATTGTTCCCATTTCTTACATTGCAGTTCAATGCATTCCAACTAGTTATTTTACATACAAACTCCCAAATGGTCCTAGGTTCACGTCAAGTTTAATAAAGAGTTCGCAGCAATTTCTATAGATGTCTGTTGTCGCGGTTGTGTATAGCGAGTTTTGAAACTCGTTTTTCTGTGACAGTTTATTCCATGCTTGGCTTTGCCTAAATGACTTAGATGCAAGGGGAAGCAGAAAATACGAAACTGAATCCTCATTTCCACATTTTCGCCATTACTAATACTCCCTATTTTCACATATCAAACATTGTTGTTTGGCGCTTACGACTATTTTCGCTTGGGTTTCACTAAAACGCGTCCACATATCTCGATTTGCGCCTCAAAGGTAAATGGATAAATGGGTAGTGGGTAAATGGGTGCGCTATGGGTGGGTGGGAAACATGGGTAAGATAAGTTGAATGGGTATTTTAAGTCACAAACATAGAATAATAATGGGATTCTCGCCAAAGTTAGACATTTAAAAGCTATGAACTTCGCGTAGGTATACCAGCGTATTTCTTTGAAATAAAGGTGAGTATATACGCCGTATACCTGCGCGTATACCCTGGACTGCACCACTGGGTGTAACTACACGTTCTGTAACTGTAACTGTAACGCAGTAACGTGCGTAAAACGGAAGCAGCAAAAGTAACGGGAGTAAGAATAGCGAATAGTGAATAAGCAGTGGAATAAGCGAGTTGCAATGTTCCTACTTTTTGCTACTTTTTTTAATTCAATTTCAACCAATCACAGAGCATTAATTTTAATTTTTGGAATTAAAAACACGGTGCAACAAACAAATCGTTGTTGCCATGCCAACGTTTAGAAGTAATGTCACTGACAGCTGTCTGTGACAACATTTTCCCCGTTTTTTAACAGCTTGTATATACTAGTGCATCTACGCTGATTGTTATTTCACTTATTATTCCTATTCTTAATGCAATTGTGCGCACGCTTTAAGGGTCCTCCACACCCCCTCCAAAACGTTGAATGCAGAGGTCCAAGCGAACAGAAAAATGAACCACTAATTATGTTCCAATCTTTAATTTTAAGATACCAGTAGATGAAGGAAGAGTATATCTAGTCATGGATAACCACCAAAATTTGATATTTAAAAAAATGTGTATGGTGCAAACTTTCAAAAGTCGCATAAATAAGGTCATTTATACGACTTTTGAAAGTTTGCACCATACACATATTTGAAAATATCAAAATTTGGTGGTTATCCATGACTAGATATACTCTTCCTTCATCTACTGGTATCTTAAAATTAAAGATTGAAACATATTTAGGGGTTCATTTTTCTGTTCGCTTGGACCTCTGCATCCAACGTTTAAATGGGAGTTGTGGGTTAAGATCGAAGTAAACGGTTGTCGTTTTGGTCGATTTTCGCATAAATTTCACATTCGTAGGGAACGTCTCCTGGCTACAAATTATTTACAAAAATTTCGAAAAAAATACACGTGTTGTTAAAGAGCTGCTGAATGGCGGATACTATTTTTTTCGTCGTTTTTTAAAAACTGTCAGCTGGGGGAATGTTCGAAAAGTGCCTAAAATGGCACTAAAATGGCACTAAAATGGCACTAAAATGGCACTTTTAGAAAATTTTAGAAAAAATAGTATCCGCCATTCAGCAGCTCTTTCACAACACGTGTATTTTTTTTCAAAATTTTTGTAAATAATTTGTAGCCAGGGACGTTCACTATGAATGTGAAATTTATGCGAAAATCAACCAAAACGACAACCGTTTACTTCTCTCTTAAAGGATTAACTGTGAGGAGCCCTCTTAACGCCGTGATGCCGGGCTGATGGGGGTGTTGTGTGCCGTGAAAAACCACGTCGCTTCTTGCCGCGCACACAAAGCCCAGTCGGCAATGTGCAGGTCTACTCGCCCGGCTTCCAAACAAATTCGCTAACTCGATTTGCCTCGACCGAGGGTGACGTTGAACGCCATAGAGTGCCCTGGGGCGAAGGGGGGGGGGGGGGGGGGGGGAAAGGGCCCTAGGGTGGGCAGGGGGGGGGGCAAATTACCACCGGGTAACGAGGTAAAAACGCGCTCGCCCTTTATGCATGTGTGTGTGTGTGTGTGCTGCTTTACCAGAGAGAGAGAGAGAGAGAGAGAGAGAGAGAGAGCGGACAAATAGCGAACTATGTCGGTGCACGTCGGTGAACTACGCGACGCCCGTGGCATGCAGGTTCACGTTGTCGCAGATGATTGCCGGCAAATTGAGATTTTTAGTGGATGCGACAACTTTTAGTTTTGGGGTCGCGACGCCAGGCGCGGTGTTGGCGCGAGGGAGACGGAGAAAATCACGTCACCCGCTCGCCGCGCTCGCCGTGGGGGAAAATCGAAATGATGGGTCGGAAATTATTCTTTAAATATGAAACTGTTATCGCATCTCTCTGGGTGTAGACATGGAGAGGCGAGAGTAATTTGGTACTCAATCACGGCCGCTTGGATGGTGTGTGGGGGTGGGGGGGGGGGGGGGGCGTTGTGTCTCGTCGGGGCCGTGATGAGTCGTCGGGCAAGGTGCGATCCAGATGGCGCTGGCTGCAGCGTGTGGCGAGATCGTGACCTGGGGTGCGATTGTGTGACTTTATTTCGTTCGATTTGGCTCGAAATCACTCGATTTCAAATCACTGCCCCCGTGTTAAACCATAGGCAGTGAGTTTGAAAACGAATGGTTTTGAAATCACAAAGTTACATGATCGCCCCTCTGGTCGTCAGCGCGCTCTGCATTATTGTCCGATCCCATGGGGCCGTGTGTGCACAGAGGCCGTTCGGTGTTGAGACGTGTGATTTCAATGATTTGGTCACAGATTTATGGTCCATCGATGAAACGTCAGCTTAGACGCATGACTTTTTTATTTTTTTATTTTTTTGCCTGTTAGTTCTGGGTAAATCATAAAACAAATGAAAATCAAAAAGCCTGCAGGCGCACAGGCATAATTTAGCATACCTTGTTGGTTAAAAATTGCATTAAAGTTTAAACTTACTTTTTGCCAAAAGATCTGAAAACTCTAAATCAAATAATAAAATTTTTGACAAAACAGTACGTCATGTGTTTTAACGTCACGGCCTGTTGTACAATATAAAGCATGCGGTGGAAATTGAAGGCATATTATTACGTATAAGTTTGAAGTTGTGAAACTATTTGTGATCCTTCGGTGACGGTTATAGAAATGTCTTTACTAGGGCTTCGCGAACGCAATTTGTGTTGAAAACACACATAAGTGCTTTTTTTTTAGCAGTAGTGAAATTGAAGATTTCGCGTCGCTCGCGTCGCTCGCTACGCTCATCAATTACCGAAAACTGCCGAGCTCCAACGAACCTAAACTTCCGTCATCGAGACAACTCTACATCAACCATTGTAATATACTACAAGCTTGCACATGAACGTATGAATCAGATAACGGCAGCCAAATCAGTAATAATCATTACTTAATATCTTATAAAAATACAAACTTTTAAACCCAATCAAATCCGGCTGAAATGCCGGATGGCACCATGCCGTCACCATGCCGATCCTAATCACAAAGCCGACTGAAAGAGTAGCCGAGTGCTCGCGCCCGGCCCCCGCGATCCCTGCCCCGCGTGACGTCGCGCGTCCAGGAGGCCGTGCCGCCCCTGCCCGCCACGATCCACCGCGTCGTGGGCCGCAGGGACGCAGACAATGTCGCAACGCGGCCCCATGGAGCTGCAGGCCGGGGAAATGCAACGCTGCGACGGAATAACGTCATTATGGACTTTTTAAACGATTCGAGATTGGCTATCGCGGCCGTTTATTTCGACGAAATTGACGTTCGCAGAGTTGATTTTACCCCCCCCCCCCCCGGCCCCTCCGCCCCCCCCCCCTAGTATCCTTTATCTCTTTCCACCCCTCGACTTTATCGAGTTAGCCAATCTCTATACATAAGCACGATGGGGCCTCTCTTTCGAAAAGCTATTCGATTCAAATGCGTGTGTGTGTGTGTGTGTGTATGTGTGTGTGTGCAGATTGATAGACCCTTTTGTTTGGCCGCGCTCTTAAGTGAATTCGCCAAATAAACTCACTAGTGTAACTCAATTTGTCGCATCATAATGTATATAAAACATCAATAAAAACCCTCGCGTCCATATAGGAAACGACTTTTGCCCTCTATATACACGAAAGGCATTAAGGTGATATACGCGTCGTGCAATTTGCAAAGGCAGGAGACACAATGCGATTGGCGCGCTGTACGCGACATCTGGCGGACGTTGAGCAAGCGTGATTGCGTATTCAAGCACGGCACGGCCCTCTTGACTGCAATTAATAAACAATTCGACGCTCTCGCTCTCTCTCTCGCTCTCTCTCTCTCTGCTGCCCAATAACAACTTGATAATTCGGTCCAATAATTCCATTAGGCCGTGAACAGGGGTGTAAACTCCGTGACATGTTCCGTGTATACACACCTGCAGCGCTCTCTGCTCTCGGACGGAACCATGATACGACAGAACCATAGAGTCTAGAGGGCAGTGGCTCCCAATGCTGGTCTGCAGTGGAAATGTTGCCAGCATGGTTTTTGTTTCATGCGAGGAAGAGATTAAGTGAATAAAATTGACATTGGCAGAATCGATGGTAAATGATGGTCAGTTTTACGACATTTGATTAAGTACTTGTCAGTATTGCATACAATTAACGTCTGGAGCCGTGCTGTGCGATGCCTTCAATGTTCGATTAATCAATTGCCATGTGGTGGCAACGGGCCCAAAACAGAGCTGGCCCTCCAAACTCCATTCTAAAACTGCCCACAGAGCCTTTTGTCCGGCTCAACACAAGGCTTGTGAGTTTTCAGTTTTGACACTCTTGGCTCGTGTCTAGCAGCAGTGGGCCCTCGAGGAAGATGCAAATCCACTCTCCTTCTCGACGTGAAATGGAATTAATACTTCCGAAGGCCTTGGACTCCAAGTGACCTTGGACGTCAAGGACACTGACCGCGGGGCCTGATTGACCCGAGGTTCCCAGAGGAATTTTATTGCAACCAATGAACACATTTACTTAACCTTACTTGGGCCCTTCGCCTCAGCCCAAAATAACACAGCCACCGTTCTTTGCAGAGCGTGGCGCATCCAACGGGCCGGTGCAGGACGTGGCGCCACCAGCTGTCAGCCCGGTTTGGGAGCTTCGAGGGTGCCGTGACGGGCGCCGGTGAGTGGACTTGATTGGTCGAGAGCGCTCGCTCACTTTGTGTGGAGACATTCGTTGATTGACGTTATGGGCTACGGCTTCATGGGCTGTTCTCTCTTTGTCCTTTGGTCAAGAAATTACTTTTACTGATTTTAAAGATACTGATGAGCCAAGTAAGCACGTACGAAAGGAAGCAAGTAAGCAAGTAAGCAAGTACGCAAGTAATTGGAAGTTAGTAATTAGTGAAAGTGAAAGTATGTGAAAGTAAGCAAGTATAATAAAGAAAACAAGTAAGTATCGATTTGTGACAAAATAAATCATAAATTTTATACTTATTAATTAAGTATTTCTCGTTAGTTTAGATAATATATATTTACTTCATCCCATTCATCCCACAATCATCCCATTTTATTTGCTGATTCCCTATACATACCTACAAAAACAAATTAATTGTAGGTACATATATATATATTATGAGAGGCTGCCCCACAACATAACTTTGTCCCCAAATCATTATATACCCACTTCATTAAAACACGTTTACTGATGAGCGTAGCGATAACGAAGCGATAACACGGTAATACACTTCACACGATGTGTTCCTATATAGCGCCATGCGTGACAGCCTGCAAGCACATGTGACAATCGCCCTCCCCCCGCCCCCATCCCCCGAAAGTCGTGGATCGTGATCGCCGTGCAGAGAGAGGCGTTTCATCAGCTTAATGCAGGCGTCGCGACCGACTCGCTAGGCAGAAATGCCGATTAATTATTAACCCCTATGGCAATGATTGCATGGACACCTCGATACCAACCCCCAATGGTAATGATTGCACATGGGCACCTCGATACCAGGTTCGGCTCTCAGGGCAAATGAGCTTCGAGCTCGCGTATTTGGACGTCTGCGTGCCGGGCGGACGCCGGCTCGCGTGCGCACGCGCAGCCAGAGCCGTTTCAATTACTTTGGATTTGATTAGAACCGGGTACGGTTCGTGATCGACGAATTCGAATTGAGTTATATCCTATGGAATATTGATCGCAGTCGAGTGCGCGTGAAAGTGGAACTACTTTTTATATACCATACATTATCTTTCGGGTCTTCGGCACAGATGCATTCACTCAGACGGTCCATGCATGTGTTGATATTCCCCTCGATATCCCCTCGCCTACAAGCCAAGTTGATGAGAATACAATCAAGGGATGCCGGCACTACTGTTATTACATCTGTTTCACTCGCTCTGCCCATCATCGCTACACAGTTCTCTCTCCCACCACTTGGCATTCCCCTCGCCTACAAGCCAAGTAGATGAGAATACAATCAAGGGATGCCGGCACTACTGTTATTACATCTGTTTCACTCGCTCTGCCCATCATCGCTACACAGTTCTCTCTCCCACCACTTGGCATTCCCCTCGCCTACAAGCCAAGTAGATGAGAATACAATCAAGGGATGCCGGCACTACTGTTATCACATCTGTTTCACTCGCTCTGCCCATCATCGCTACACAGTTCTCTCTCCCACCACTTGGCATTCCCCTCGCCTACAAGCCAAGTAGATGAGAATACAATCAAGGGATGCCGGCACCACTGTTATTACATCTGTTTCACTCGCTCTGCCCATCATCGCTACACAGTTCTCTCTCCCACGACTTGGCATTCCCCTCGCCTACAAGCCAAGTAGATGAGAATACAATCAAGGGATGCCGGCACTGCTGTTATTACATCTGTTTCACTCGCTTTGCCCGTCATCGCTACACAGTTCTCTCTCCCACCACTTGGCATTCCCCTCGCCTACAAGCCAAGTAGATGAGAATACATTCAAGGGATGCCGGCACCACTGTTATTACGTCTGTTTCACTTGCTCTGCTCATCATCGCTACACAGTTCTCTCTCCCACGACTTGGCATTCCCCTCGCCTACAAGCCAAGTAGATGAGAATACATTCAAGGGATGCCGGCACCACTGTTATTACATCTGTTTCACTCGCTCTGCCCATCATCGCTACACAGTTCTCTCTCCCACCACTTGGCATTCCCCTCGCCTACAAGCCAAGTAGATGAGAATACAATCAAGGGATGCCGGCACTACTGTTGTTACATCTGTTTCACTCGCTCTGCCCATCATCGCTACACAGTTCTCTCTCCCACCACTTGGCATTCCCCTCGCCTACAAGCCAAGTAGATGAGAATACAATCAAGGGATGCCGGCACTACTGTTGTTACATCTGTTTCACTCGCTCTGCCCATCATCGCTACACAGTTCTCTCTCCCACCACTTGGCATTCCCCTCGCCTACAAGCCAAGTAGATGAGAATACAATCAAGGGATGCCGGCACTACTGTTGTTACATCTGTTTCACTCGCTCTGCCCATCATCGCTACACAGTTCTCTCTCCCACCACTTGGCATTCCCCTCGCCTACAAGCCAAGTAGATGAGAATACAATCAAGGGATGCCGGCACTACTGTTGTTACATCTGTTTCACTCGCTCTGCCCATCATCGCTACACCAGTTCTCTCTCACACGACTTGGCACGAGTCACACCTACCTATGACTGGCACCGATATTTCCCACGTGGCCGTTTCTCCATGCGGTGAACTCTCTTAGTAGTAAATCTGTGTTTTCGAGAACAACAGAACGAGGTGTATTTATACTCTCGCTGTTTCGGCATGTGCCGGGCGGGCTGTCAAGTGCCCCGTGATCGATGACTCTCTTTATAACGACGCGTTAATTAGGTTCGACTTGACCCGGGCTCGAACCGGGACCTCTTGGCCAATAGTCGCGTCTTCATTAAGATTGGGCTGACCTTTGGCCTTCGACAAGGTAATCATTTGCTAGCTCGCCTGCGTCGAAAACGCATTCGAAATGCGTGAAACCACAGGCCAAAAATCGAATCAAAAGCTAAAATATTTGAATCGATCGAATAGAAAACGCCGGCTTCTTCGCTGCACTCGCTACGCTCATCGATTAATTGCCTTGGTATTACGAAACTTAAATGTTAATGAGCTAACTAATGTCAGTGAATTAGCCAAATTGCATGATGCATTAATAATTAAATTCCAAATTTCACAACATTTATTATACAACATAATATTTTTTATTTTTGTAGGTACCTACTCTTTTATCATTTTAAATCATTTGCCCCCTATAATATAAACATTATAATATACATATTATATAATGTTTGTATTATAAAGGGGGAAAATGAATTTATAAAGAAGGAAAACGTATTATAATGTGATTTATATACCTAATAATATAGTATGTAGGTACTCGTTTCTCTATTTGCAACCACAAATCCTGCATACCCTGAAATTGTATTAGTATTTGAACATCTCCCAAAACACAAGCGTCCCCTCAGCCAAATCCCCTATAATTCCCCAACGCACCTCATCCAAATACGCGCGCACAAAAACCATCATCACACCGAAAACCAGCCAGAGTCGTTTAAACGCACCATCCCATCCCCCCCTCCCCCTCCCGCTCCAATCCCATCCAAGCACTCGGCACCCCCGGTCGCCAACACACACACCCAGACCCCGCCCCCCGAAAACCCCGCCCCCCCCGCCCCCCCTCCCCCCCAGGAGGCAGTGACGCTCCAGCTGGCCGTGTCCGCACCGACGCCAGTCTCTCCGCGTGCGGCCATGGACGTAGACTGTTCCGGGGATTCGAACCAAGACCCGCCACCGCCGCCCCCGACGACGACGACGACGACGACGACGACGGCGTCCTCGCGGTGCAGTTCCGCCGACGTGGTCGAACGCGGCTCGACCGCCGGCATCCGCATGCTGCTGCACCACCAGCCGTACGGCGGCGGCGGAGGCGTCGGCGGGAAGCCGGCGACACTGCTGGGCGGCGGCGGCGGCGGCGGCGTGATGCAGACGACGCCGGTGCCGCGGCACACGATCGACGCCATCCTCGGACTGGACGCGGCGTCGCGACGCCGGCCGAGGGACGTCGCGACGCCGGCGACGGCGGCGTCGACGCTGAGTCCGGGCGACGCCGAATCGAGCGGTGAGTGTTTTGTTGTTGGGTTGTGTTGTGTTGTGTTGTGTTGTGTTGTGTTGGAACCCAAAGAGTGTGTGCGAGTTAAACTGTATATTATACCCTTGGACATATACCGATATATTGGATCTATTGGATCTATTGGGTCCGCGGAATCTTTGTGTATGTGTGTGGTGATTCGGTTTACATACACCGATCTAGCACAAGTTGTATATCAAGTACAGCAATGCCACATTGTGCCATCTTTATCAAGCCCTATGCCCTATGTTAAATGCGACGACAACGGCAACTCCTGTTGCCTCAGAGTACCTTTATTATGCTGTTCGCACGATGTAGGTATACCTATCTAATTGGTCGCCAGGCCCGGGCTTAGACCTGATTTATTTCAATGCCGAAACGATGCATTACAAATCTGCAAGAATCATTGTAGTCATATGGGGAATGTGAGCTGGACCGATAGGGTTTAGTGCGTTTTACATGTGATGTGTTTTGTGTTGTTTAATACCGTTATACAAGCAAGGGTGTGTAAAGTGAAGCTTGCAAAAATATTTCGGTAACCGAGCGGGATACGAACCGGGGACCCCGCGATTGCCCGGTCCATCCCCGGGCTCGCATTCTCCCGCTTTGCGCCGGGATGGGATAAGGGGATGACCATGGTAACAACACGTCCTCAGGATAGGTACAAAAGTTGTGTAACGTACGTGGCAATGGCATGATTACTCATTCACCAATGTCCACTACCTCCAATTAACAATGTCGATGTCCAATAACTTCAATAACAATGTCCACTCCAAGCTGATCGCGGTCCTTTTGCGGGTCATAGGATCCTTATTATCATGCGGCTCGCAGCGTGTCTTTAGTCCGCGTAATCGTCCGGGCTTAGGCCTGATTTTATGTCATATCTTAAACTACACTTAAATGCAAGAATCTACGTTTGGATAACATGCAGTTCTTGAAGCTTTGTATATATAGATTCACATTATATGAAACGTATGAGTAGCCCATTGTAAAAATGGTGTAAGGTATCCTTTTAATGAATAAACCGACAAGATTTGTGTTAGAATCCACACATTTTCCAATTTATGAGCGCAGTTGCTTACCGAGATTCGACCAACCATGTGTGCAGTGGAATAAATGACAAATGTGATCACTCGAAGTCGCGAGCGATGCGGGTCCTATATAAGGGACGCGGAGCCAAGTGGCCGTGTGTCGTGGATCGAGGGTAACGCCAGACGGGCCGTTGGTTGCCGCGCTCGGCCACGTGGATTTGCCGTCGACCGCGCGCTCTGGGACGCGGTCCGAGTCCTGTGTGCCGTGTTCGGGGCTCGGTTCGTCGAACCGTGTGCAGTGCTGGCTGCCGTGTGACAGTCGCTCGCGTTTTTCGATCACTCTGCGTTTGGTTCGGCGTGAAATTAGGACATTTTTCGATCATCGTTTCGTGGATTTTCGCGGATTTCCACGACGTTTCCAGAGCGCCGTTATGCACGAGCTCGCGATTGTTTTGCACCTTGAGCCCCGTTTGTTTACTAATTCAACTGCGTGCATTGCTCATGGACGATCATCACATCCAGTGCATCAATCACTTATGTACCTATATAGCTATGTGTGAATTGGCAATCATTGCCGTGAAAAAAGCATTGCGTTTGTTCGACATCATAAGTGTGACACCGGAACTGCAGTCATCCAATTGGCAGTGGATATAACAAGAACAGAAAGCACCGTTTACATGGGACTGCATTTTTGACAGCAGTCTGACACAAAAGTTAAAATAACACGGCTCTAATATTAATGTTGTATCTATATTGACAAGTATATCTATATACAGTTTATTAAACTGTTTTAATGTTATATACTTGTATGTTATTTATAATTAAAATATAGTATATTATGATAATATTATACTTACACCAATATAACATGCAATATGACCATGTTATATCTTGACGGCATACATAATATTTATGCTATATGGCAGACTTTTGTCAAAATTGCTGTCCTATGTAAAACAAGGGGGTTTGATGCTATTTCTAATTTCAATTTTTAGTACCTGAGCGTTTCGGTTAAATGATCTTTATGTATACATGATCACAATTCCCTTTTAAATCCAACGGTATTTGATATTCAAGAATGCAATCTTTATAAATTCGTTATTAAAAATGTACCTAATGTATACCTACCTATTTACAATTGTATTTTAGAATCATGTTAAAACATTGCTAAATTCATTCGATATTTAATATAAAGTGCTTCGATTCGGATGTGTAATCGCATGCCACACGCGTTGTGCGCATGAGCAGTGGACTCGATTGCGTCTAAAAGCGCAATTACAGAACACGGCATCGAATTGAGCTGAAAAAACAAAATGCGAAAACCCGATCGCCACGCAAGAGTGGATTCATCGACAAACGATCGCCGCACGGCACGGCACGGCACGGCACGGCACGGCACGGCACGGCACGGCACGGCACGGCACGGCACGGCACGGCACGGCACGGCACGGCACGGCACGGCACGGCACGGCACGGCACGGCACGGCACGGCACGGCACGGCACGGCACGGCACGGCACGGCACGGCACGGCACGGCACGGCACGGCACGGCACGGCACGGCACGGCACGGCACGGCACGGCACGGCACGGCACGGCACGGCACGGCACGGCACGGCACGGCACGGCACGGCACGGCACGGCACGGCACGGCACGGCACGGCACGGCACGGCACGGCACGGCACGGCACGGCACGGCACGGCACGGCACGGCACGGCACGGCACGGCACGGCACGGCACGGCACGGCACGGCACGGCACGGCACGGCACGGCACGGCACGGCACGGCACGGCACGGCACGGCACGGCACGGCACGGCACGGCACGGCACGGCACGGCACGGCACGGCACGGCACGGCACGGCACGGCACGGCACGGCACGGCACGGCACGGCACGGCACGGCACGGCACGGCACGGCACGGCACGGCACGGCACGGCACGGCACGGCACGGCACGGCACGGCACGGCACGGCACGGCACGGCACGGCACGGCACGGCACGGCACGGCACGGCACGGCACGGCACGGCACGGCACGGCACGGCACGGCACGGCACGGCACGGCACGGCACGGCACGGCACGGCACGGCACGGCACGGCACGGCACGGCACGGCACGGCACGGCACGGCACGGCACGGCACGGCACGGCACGGCACGGCACGGCACGGCACGGCACGGCACGGCACGGCACGGCACGGCACGGCACGGCACGGCACGGCACGGCACGGCACGGCACGGCACGGCACGGCACGGCACGGCACGGCACGGCACGGCACGGCACGGCACGGCACGGCACGGCACGGCACGGCACGGCACGGCACGGCACGGCACGGCACGGCACGGCACGGCACGGCACGGCACGGCACGGCACGGCACGGCACGGCACGGCACGGGGAATTAATTTCATCCATAACTCGCCCGGCGCGCGGTTTGCAGGCAGTTTGTTTGTTTGTTTGTTTGTTTGTTTGTTTGTTTGTTTTGCGTGGCCGCCGAGTGGAGCGCGCGGTTGCGTGCGCTTCACATTAAAACAGTTAATTAAAATCTGGATGAAGGAAATGGCCGCGTGGCGCGCTGCATGTCGCTGCACCAACCAAGGGACCGTGCCGTCGCTAGCACCGCCACCTGGATTTGCATGCGATCGCGCTGCAGTCCACGTTCACTGCACACGCGTGCGGCGCTGCTCGCGTGTGCGTGTGCGTGTGCGTGTGCGTTTTGTTTGCGCGACCCGGCGAGCAGCGGACGCCCGGCGATACGTTCGCGCGTTTGATGTTTTAATGCGACTTAATTGCGCCCAATCTCGCGGCGGAAACCGCGCGCGCGTTCGTCGCTTGTTTGTGCGAGCGTTTGCCGCGGGGAGCGCTGATGGATGCGACGAAATATCAACCCCCTCAAACCCCCTCAAACCCCGTCCCCCCCCCCCTAACCAGCTCGTGTGCTGCATATACAAGCTTTGGGTAATTGGGAATTGTAATTGTGAAACGATGTCGCTGTAAACACGGCGTACTGATTTTGGGCAGTTTGGGCCGTGATCATTCTATTGTCGTGTATATCAAATGTTCTGTCCGCGGCATCCCCTAAAGTGTGAATCGGCAAAGCGCCCGATTCAATTTATTCTTTTGAGCGATGTTTCTATATAATAGACTCGTGTTTTCGTGAAATAAACTGCAATATCGAAAAGGATGATACAATTGTTACATGAAATTGAAACGGTTTTTGTTTCAAAAATAAATTCTTTTATACTTATATATATATCACAATTCACATTGTATATATCTGTACTTATATACATACCTGACAGCATGCACTGTAATATGGAGCAGGGTATAGCTAATATTGTGTAGGTTGGGTACTTAATATTGGTATATTCCATCTCCACTCACCAGCCAAAATATATGACATTGCTCTGCTGCATTTGAGTGTGCAGTATACCTATACACAAAACTATACCAAACTAAATGTTATATATACTGTGAAACCGCTGCAATCTTCTTTGAAACACCGGCATATTAAATATTGGTCCTAACGCGTACAAGATTGGGTTGTGCCAACCACGATAGTAAAGGTTTAACTGTTAGTTAAATTTCATTATTTGTTAACAGTTAACTCTAGATGGTTGTGAGTTGATAACTATTAGTTAAATTTTAACTAATTGTTAGCTTAACTGAGTTGGTACAACCCAATCTTATGTCAGTAAAATCATACAACCAATCTAAAGTACCTATATGCAATTGTATTGTATATTTTGCTTTGTAGTTGCCAATCCAAGAACACTGTATTAATTAAATTCAAGCCAAATCATTTCTTCACATCACCAAATCGTCCATCGTCCACGCGTGGAAAATTGACGGACAACGCAGACGTCTAGTTAGTGTTACATTAAAAGTCCCTATATAGGCCATTCAACGTCCATTTAGCCAGCCAGAAAACAGTCCTCCACCTCAACATTAACAACAAGCTGCAGCTTCTGCCGACGACCAATCTAATTATTTTAATAGCCCTGCCACCACTCGGACCATCGCTATCGGCTGGCCATCTCACAGCTAACAAGACGAGATGGTGTTTATCCGTGAGGATTAGTCTTGGGTTCGGTAAGGGCTTTCGATGGTTTTTTTTGTTGTCGTCTTATAGGAGTTGGGTTAAGTGATTTGCTAATGCGGCGATACCAATTCGAACGGCTGTCCGGTGCATAGCTAATTATGCCATTAGTTCAAATTAAATAAAACACCTCGTCATCTGCGATGTCCGATCTCTTGTGTCTTTGCCAGGTGGGTTGTGGGTAATTAGTTGGTTCAGTCGGTTAGAGTCTAACGAGAGACAACATGACGCAGACAGGTCTCGGAATTGTTTAGGGCTTATATCGCTCGTGTTTTAACAAGACTGGTTTTTGGTTGAGTCCCGTATAGCGATGGCTGAATTGGGAAGGAATGGAGGCTTCGACGGGGTTGCCGGGACTTGGGATGGTCTGAAGACGGTTGATTTTAACGGGACGGGACGGTAGATTTGACATGCTTGGATATACTTTGATGTGAGGGTTGGTGTTAGACCGTTTTCATGACTATAGGGGATGCATTGTGAAAAGCATTTTCTTAATGTGTGTGTGTGTGTGTGTGTGTGTGTGTGGGGAATAAATAATTCTTTATCAGGTTTGGGTTGGTCAGAATTTAGGAATAACAATCATGGGGTCCAATCGGTTATCGGTTTCGTTAAAGTTTTTGACATCCTACATTCATATAGACAGAACCAAATTATTGCCTCAAATCAGCAGCACAAAAGGTAATTTTCGTTCCCATAATGTACCTCATGCAACTTTAATAACAAAAAAATATATATACATGGCGCTGTAAGAATCTAGAGGCGTGTTCCTCCCATTTGAAACCGTGCTGAAATTGCCCAAAATCAGCCCCGTGCACAGTTCGAGCTGATGGTGCCGGTGGTTTCGTTTTGAAACTGTACAAAGCGCTGTAAGAATCTAGAGGCATGTTCCTCCCATTTGAAACCGTGCTGAAATTGACCAAAATCAGCCTCGTGCACAGTTCGAGCTGATGGTGCCGGTGGTTTCGTTTTGAAACTGTACAAAGCACTGTAAGAATCTAGAGACATGTTCCTCCCATTTGAAACCGTGCTGAAATTGACCAAAATCAGCCTCGTGCACAGTTCGAGCTGATGGTGCCGGTGGTTTCGTTTTGAAACTGTACAAAGCGCTGTAAGAATCTAGAGGCATGTTCCTCCCATTTGAAACCGTGCTGAAATTGACCAAAATCAGCCTCGTGCACAGTTCGAGCTGATGGTGCCGGTGGTTTCGTTTTGAAACTGTACAAAGCGCTGTAAGAATCTAGAGGCATGTTCCTCCCATTTGAAACCGTGCTGAAATTGACCAAAATCAGCCCCGTGCACAGTTAGAGCTGATGGTGCCGGTGGTTTCGTTTTGAAACTGTACAAAGCGCTGTAAGAATCTAGAGGCATGTTCCTCCCATTTGAAACCGTGCTGAAATTGACCAAAATCAGCCCCGTGCACAGTTCGAGCTGATGGTGCCGGTGGTTTCGTTTTGAAACTGTACAAAATCAGCCTCGTGCACAGTTCGAGCTGACGGTGCCGGTGGTTTCGTTTTGAAACTGTACAAAGCACTGTAAGAATCTAGAGATATGTTCCTCCCATTTGAAACCGTGCTGAAATTGACCAAAATCAGCCCCGTGCACAGTTCGAGCTGATGGTGCCGGCCGGGGGGTTTCGTCGTGTTCCCGAGCACGCCGATTCCCACCCCCCGTGGCAGCTGACATGTCGAGACGTTGACCACGCCATGCCACGTATATGCTCCACGACGCCACGCCAAGATTGTGTTTCAACAAGGCCCAAATCAAACAAAGCGCCGTGCGTTCAGCATGCCGAGACGTTCGGGGCCGGGCGTGCTGCATTGTTTCTAAACCGCGTGCGAATCGCATGTCGCCGTGGACGCCTGGTGGTCGGGTGGTGAACTATCGGCTGCAATGTAAACAGAATTAGCCGAGTGCGGGGCGCTCGCGGCACAAAGATTACGTGCGCAGATAGGCTTTTTAGAAAGAGTGCATGGCTGGTAATATGTTTACATGCCGTGTTAATGGTTTATTATGGCAGTCAACTTATTGTGAGTATATAAAGGTTTTTATGGGGCTAATTTCATTTTGTGGCTGAAAATGATAAACATGCTTGGTAATTAGTTTTCACTGAAAAATTACCTCTAATTTACTCGAGGAAATTTATTCTTTGATGTCTTACTGAAGATTTTTCGCACTTGTGTATACTTCAAACCACATGCACATTTTAACACATCTAAACTCCATTCCACCTTAAGAAGGAGAGTGGATTTGCATCTTCCTCGAAGACCCACCGCTGCTAGACACGAGCTAAGAGTATAAACTCACAATCCCAGAGAGCTATATGAAAATACTAAAGGGCTTCGCGTTTACGTAATTTATGTTGCGTTGAAGATGATCGTAGCAATTTGTAGCGGATAAAATTAGTGCAATACAGGAAGTCAATACCCTGAATCAATATGCCAAACATCAATTACCATGGCAACATCATCCAATTGCTCTCCATTACAGTGATGCTTACCGATATATCCGCTAGGCTGCACTAACAATCGATTAGAAATAGGTACACACCAATCATCAAATCGCATGAAATGGCAAACGCAATTTCCATGCCATATCCATGCCATTCCATGCCATACCCCTTTACCCACACATGCATAATGCATTCATATGCATCGCCAGCTAGGAAGGCACTGCACACAATGTAATGCACTCGTGCAGGCTACACATATGCACTTGCAAATGATCACACACACACACACACATCATTAGGTCCCCATGCCTCGGCACTAACAGCAAATTGCAACTGGCTACTCTCATGTTGGTGGTGATGTACACACATATGAAATCGATCGATCTCATTGACGAATGCATGATTGCTGTAATCGACTCTGAGCTGCTGCAGAGTATCATAATTACAGCGAGTCATGCCGAGATATTATCGTGTGCATTTATCGCGTAATTACCACTAGACAACGACGCGGTCCCCTCGCCGCTCCCCAAACGCGCACCCCGGCACATGATGCACATGCGTTCGATCATGTGTCCGCACTGGCACACAACAAGCACCACGATAACCGTGACCACGCTTCAATATATCCACCATCACTATACCGTCTGCATATGGTTAATGCACTTAATTCCATTTCACGTTGAGATGGAGAGTGGATTTGCATCTTCCTCGAGGACCCACTGCTGCTATAGACACGAGCCAAGAGTTTGAAAACTCACAAGCCATGTCTTGAGTCGGACAAAAGGCTCTGTGGGCAGTTTTGACACTTTTATAGATTGTGTCTAGCAGCAGTGGGTATTCGAGGTAGATGCAAATCCACTCGACTTCTCAACGTGGAATGGAGTTTAGGAAACGCTGCCGCCGTGCTCGCGTTGATGGATGAGCGTAGCTGTTTGCAGCGGATGAAAAAGTGAGTGCGTCAGAATGTTGTAAACAGTCGATGAACCGAATTTCACGACTTGAAAGAATATAGATTAATTAAGCAGAAGTATAATATACTTCTATATTAATAATTCTATATATTCATATTATGAGGACGCCCATGAAAAAAACCACAAATAATTTAGTGAACATTTGGGGCAACCCCCAACTTTTTTGTTAAATTTCCGGATATATTTATCCAAATTTCCCCAATTTCTGATAATATGAGCTCTTGCATGTTTGTGTGATTTGAAGAGGAAGGATGTGGCCAGGGGTGTCCTGAAAAAACTCAGGGGGAATATTTATATTGAGAACAAAGATAATGCATAATATATTTCCTCAAAATGTCATCGAAATCTCTTTTCTATGACTCAGAATTTAGTGACGGATCATGGAGATCTCTCTCCTATGCCTTGACAAGGGTAACTCATAACCATTACCTATACATAAGTATGGCAACATTCTCTCTCGCCTATAATTGCCGAATAGCTCCAAATCATGATGAAGTAGCTATTCATATCCATGCCATTATATATTATGACGTAGTGTTTATCGCTGTAACACACTTTATATACCCATAGCAACACTGCCTGGACCCCCAATAACAAGCGCAGGGTGCCACGCTCTCCCACGCGGATCAAATTCCCATCCCCTGTTAGTTAGTGCCGACCCCTGCCGCAGCGCGCGCCCTCCAATTGATTCCTCCTGCGCGAGAGAGAGGGGCTAATGAGTGTGTGATCGAGACAGAGAGAGAGAGAGCGACATCTAGCGATGGGTTGGCGTGTTGTTCGTGCTGTCAAACGGCCATCGAAGGGCACGGGGTTTTAATCAAGGGTATAGGAGCTATAGCGCCGGCACCGGCTTTAGGGGTGGTTTCGACCACGGGAGCTTTATATTAGGGGCTTCATAATGTAGTCTATTAATTTGTGTTTAGTGTTTATAATAGTGATGTAGGGTGCATGTTGTTTTAGATTGGTTAGGTAACTTTGGAGTTGCTGGCTTTGGTTTCAGTGTTACGCATTTTTATTTCTATGTGGGGGGTTTACCTTTTAAACACTCATTCGTTATTTTTAACAAATTGTTTTGTGTTTTTTACATTATAAAAGTATGGTAACATAACAGGTGTCATTAGATGTTCTATTATTATTAGTTTATATAGTGCAACTGCCTAATGATGGTAATAAATTGTGAAATGAAACGGAAATACAAAAATTTGAAAAGCTATGGTTGAGGCTATGGCCATGGTTATGGTTATGGTAATGGTAAAGTTGTGGTTAAGGTTTTGGAAAGCTATGGAAAAGCTAGTTTAAGGTATGGAAATATTACAATTTATGAAAAAATATATACGCAAATCATACGAATACAAATGGAGCATCTTTAGTATAGGTAAATTAAGCATAGCTCTCCGAGACGCCCTCAAATAAGATCGCTTATCCTGAGTGTGACTTCTGACGTCACTAAGGCGACCAGTCATGTTTACTTTGACCTTTTCTCGGACATTAGGCCGCATTTTTCGACGCGAAATTCTTTCTAGAAAATCAACGCTAGCTTGAAATGGAATCACTCAGATTTCTAAATTGGCTTAAAACGGCCTTAATACACAAAAAGACTTTGGCCGAAATCATGTGTCGATCTCTGAGCGGATTCGATCGATTTTGAGTGGATCCATCGACGTTCAGCTGTCAAAAGCAGCGCCACGTTGAAGCTTAGCAGGTTCTCGATCGTCACGTGTCCGTACCCTTGTCAATGTAAACATAATCGACGAAACAAAATCGCGCAGCTCCGCGGAGATGGTATCTCGTCGCGCTGACTCGGAGTCAATTAGCCGTGATCGGGGAGGCGGTGCAGGCCACTCGTGTTTGTCTTGGGTCTAAGTGACGTCAGCGGTGGCGTACCTTAACCTACCCTGCATCTTTATTTACTACAGAAACACGCTTTAAACACTGCGAGATTGTCAGTCATATTCGTCGCTATGCTATATTAAATTTGCATTTTTTCTGGGGATATAGGAAGTTCCTTTATCAACTCTTTCAGTTCTAACAATACACACAAATAAATGCGACATCGTAGTTAATATAGTTATTTGTATTTTTCTACCACTTTTCAACTTTATGCTTAACAATAATACAAATGGTGAGTTACAAAATTGTTAGAATCCATCCATCTCTTGACAAAAATGCGCCCGTTACTCCCTTTTGTTTCCATCACTACGCCACTGGTGGTGTGAAGCACACGGGCCACACTGCCAGCCAGCGTGATGCTCACGGGCCGCACTGCACGCGTGTGAACGTGTGAACGCTAATGTGCGTATAGGTACGTAAAACGCACACCTGCGCTCCTCGGCACAATCGGGTATGCCGTGACGAGCGCTTCACGCCTGCACGGCCACCTAGGGCTTAGCGTCGGGCCGCAGCGTCAGAGTCGATGGACCACGGGGCGGCCACGGTCGCTTGGATCCGACGCTGCGTCGGATGACATCTCGCGTCCAGCGGGCCGAGGGATTTACGCGCGTCCGAGCGCCATAGATGTCTTATCGCGGTGTGCGAGTCTAGACCGTCAGCTGGCGATCGCTCGGCGGATAAAATGGCCGATAATGGCGGCAATTACGGACTTGACAGACGGCGATTAGGTGTTCGTGTGACGTCGAAATTGTGACTTGTTGTGCGAAGGTGAGCTCGCAAATCCGATGGTTGTCAAGCTGCTCGATTTTATCGCGCTAATTCCTCGATGCCAAACCGGCGTGTCCGCGTTGTCAACGACGACGAAGACAATTCATGGCCAGCAGGAAACACCTGAACTCGATTACCGAATAAGGCGACAATTGGTCAAATTGCCAAATTTTCAAACTGTCAAATTGTGGGAGCTATTTCTTACACTAAAGTAGAACTATAATTTGGGGAATGTGCCGAAAGTCATTCGCTCATCTTGATGTCGCTATACAGGCATGGTCAGTGAACTTTTTGTTTTTTCTCAGACAAATAATAATATAATTCAAACAATAATGCAATTATTTAAAGCATACGAACCTATTCAACAAACTTGTATTTTATATACTTTTATACTTAAATATATATACTTAAATATAAAATAAATCTTATAATTTATAGAATATACTTCAATAAATCTTCGATCTAGTTTCGCACAATTAGACTAAATAAACAGTGCTGCGTCCGCATTTCATTGCTAAAAACATCAAGAGTTTTGTAAAAAGGTCCGGTGTTAAAACAGCTCACATCGAAGCGACTTCTAGCTCGCTTCGCTCGCCCAATCCACGGTCCACGAGAGCGTGATTGACTGACACTCCGGACGAGATCCACTAATCGCATTAAGGTTTAGTGCGTCGTCCGTCCGCCGCGCGCAGCGCCCTTAGCACTCGTCGTCGTTCCTGTCAAAGAGTTTGTTAAAACAAGTTTTTTCAACCGCCGTCCATCTTTCTCTCTCTGTTTTACATTATGAAGAGCGTATATAAGTGTACGTACCTATAACTATAAACAACACTGCATTAAGGCACGATAGAATCAAGGTGGTCGTTTTTGAAATGTGGTCACTTTTTGTCGATAAAAAAGCTTTCTTGATTCTCGCTCGTCCAGCGTTTTTGAAGATTTATCGAGCGTTAGAGTCGTTGTTGTTGTTTATTTGCTTCTGGTTGTTGTACTATACAATTGTTTTGTTTTTGAGTGAAAAAACTCTAGAGTGACGCCTCCGACGGTGAATATAGAGGTGCTTGGTGAATTGCTCGATGGCATCACGGTGGTAATACACGGTGGCTTCTTGCCGGGACGGAGGCGTTGTGAGCAACACAGGTGTTGCATCGAGTTAGGGAAATACGTGGTTGAAAAAATGCGAAATTATCCAGTCTCTTGCACTTTGTGATTCGTGACCAGGGATCTTTTAATAGGTGCTTGTCACTAATGGTGTGTTTTCGTCAAGACAAAGGGTATAATTTTAAATTTCAACCAAGTACACAGGCATAGGTATAAATATTTTAACTTTGAAAATACTTTTAGAGTGGATGTAATAGAACGAATTTACGAGCATGCCTTAGCCTATAACATATATGTAAAACCACCGGCACCATCAGCTCGAACTGTGCACGGGGCTGATTTTGGTCAATTTCGGCACGGTTTCAAATGGGAGGAACATTTGCCTCTAGATTCTTACAGCGCTTTGTACAGTTTCAAAACAAAACCACCGGCACCATCAGCTCGAACTGTGCACGGGGCTGATTTTGGTCAATTTCGGCACGGTTTCAAATGGGAGGAACATTTGCCTCTAGATTCTTACAGCGCTTTGTACAGTTTCAAAACGAAACCACCGGCACCATCAGCTCGAACTGTGCACGGGGCTGATTTTGGTCAATTTCGGCACGGTTTCAAATGGGAGGAACATTTGCCTCTAGATTCTTACAGCGCTTTGTACAGTTTCAAAACGAAACCACCGGCACCATCAGCTCGAACTGTGCACGGGGCTGATTTTGGTCAATGTCAGCACGGTTTCAAATGGGAGGAACATGCCTCTAGACTCTTACAGCACTTTGTACAGTTTTAAACATAGCAGTTTTCACGCAGTTTTTATGCTAATTATCGCGAGACTGCCTCTGAGAATATTCCTAAGTGCGGGGCGCACAACGGACGACGACGACGGCGACGACGGCGACCCAACCTCGTTTGGCGGGCGAGATCGAGTGGCCCCCGGCCGTCGTACGTCCGCGTAGTCGTCGACGGCGATGGATGGACTTGTGCCGTGCCCCGGCGCTCGGCAAGAAGTCGACGCTCGGCGCGGCGGTGGGAGGGAAACGAACTAATCGGCAGCCATCTGACAGGCCAATCTTGCGGCTCGCAACTCTCCGGGCCCTCGAGGAGTAATTGCCCTTTGACGTATGCCCACCTCGATTCCTCCCACACTTCGTCTTCTTCTTCTTCGTCTTCTTGCCAACTGGCCGTCCCTTCGCGCTGCGTTGGTGCTGGTGTGATGACGGCCCGGATAATTAATCATTAATTAAGCTTGATTGCTAATTAATATCACGTCAAGCCAACGTACGATACTTGTTAGTAGTGAGGGCTTCGCACTGCAAAGGTGGATGTGTAATGTTCCAAGTCTTGAGACCAGTGCAGCACGAATTCGTGGCACGGCCCCGTGGATTTGTCGGCTCGATGGGATCCAATGGGCTGTCGACGTCGTTTTAGTTGCTCGACTGTTTTTCACTCGCCGTGAGAAAACAAGCATTTGGACATTGTTGTGTGAGATGAATTAAAAACAACGACAGCGTTCGCGATGTGAGTTTACGTTTTATTGATCACTGCTTTAATTAATTGCATTTCTATTTACAATGATAATTAGCAGCTGTAGTTGAAAACTAACTGGTTGAAAACTAACATAAGCATTTCGCCACATTCTTTTTACGCACACTCTTTTTTAGAGCATATATTTTGTATTTTAGGTATTATAATTTACAAACAATTATACCTATAACTAAAGCTTCCCGTATATTTGTACCGATTTTGGGTATAAAAGCTGAAACAAACATATCGATAATATTTTCCACCAATTTTCTTTCAAACCTACACATATTATTATTCCCCTTCATGAAACAGACGTTACATCCCCAATAATAATCATCTAAAATACACTCTAAATATCTCTGACCCTTCCACCTCCCAAAAACACCCGACACTCAGCGTTGCACCCCGACGGCGTCCCGACGCCTATCCCGATCGACGCTCCCTGCAAAACGACGCCGACGCCGACGACGACGCCGAGCACGAAAATCGAGGCCCGGCCCGAATCCCAGGCAATCGCGACCCGCCGTTTATATAGCATGCCTTGCTAATTGACTAATTATACTGCACGTCAGAAAAGCACACGACAACCCCCCCCCCCCCCCCCCCCACGTCACTACTTACAAGGTATTAGCGATCACAACGCACAACTTAATAGAGCCGGGTATATTTATAATCGAATGGTCTCGCACATAATTACCTTCATCAAGCCCTATCCCAAGCACAACAACAACAGTATGATGGGCTTTGTATAGGCTGTATATACTCCTATCCATGATGTACCGATGTGCTATATACAAGACGCCGAACGCATAAGGGTATCGTGTTTCCCAGCCATAGCATGTGAGAGTGGCATCAATACCTTATGTGATAACCCGCGTATAGTGAAGGTAAGGTACGGGATCTTTCCGAACGGCCTGCTATAGGTTTTGTGTGCCATTGGGAATCTTCACAAAACGTATATACCTATTTACGTACAATGGATGCCATCGCGTCAAAGGGCCGGGCCCGCCACTGCCATCGTCATCTTGCCCGAGGAACCCCATCCAGATTTCGGGGCCTAATGCTGTTACAGGAAATCGCTTCCTTTTTATCAAAATCGCGACGAAGATGAAATACGAGTAAGACCTATATTTTATTATATGTATTAGTGATAAGCGTTTTCTTAATTTTGTGCGGAAAAGTATTTTGACTTGGACGCAAATTGCAATCATGAATAAGGTAGATTTTTTAAAACTTTTATGCCTAATTTTGCAGACGGCTTACGACCGCACCGTTGACTTTAGCGGTTCAAAATTCGAGAATATGTTGCGCGAGTTGTTGCACTTTTACATAATATGCACATTGCACATATAGTGTACAAATTAACTTTAGGTAGCATATTGGGAGCGAATTTTCAGGCAAAGGACCGTTGTGTGAAAAAATACGTGCGTTTTTTCCCTGCAACATAGGTACAAACATATTTGCATGCGTGCACATGGCCTTGCTCTTGAACCGGATGCAAATTTTGTTATGTGCGGCGATTATGTAACTTTTGAGCGGTCGGTATCTAGGGATAATAATCGGTATATCTTGGGGCATTTCAATGTTATTTGGTCGAGATAACGAACGTTATCTCAAACGAAATTTTACGTAATCGCCACAGTGAACTCCCAATTGTCTAGTCGCGGGATGCTCGATCCTTTTAATCAGCGTCCTTCCACCCAAGAGGCCGTGCATCGCGGCTGAGCCGTGGGGCAAGGATCACACAAGGCCGTGCAAGGCATTTGAAATATCGAGGCGATCCCAGCGCGGCTGAGCGTTTCTTGCGAACTCCCATTGGTTGATAGGTGAAAGTGAAATTAGGTCGCACGCAATTGAAAAAGGTTATTAATTTAGGTCTTTAGACTGTCTATAGAAATGAGCACCTAACTTTATAAAGCAAGTGATGAAGGAGTTTAATTTGAAATTTATTTGCTCCCAATCACAAAAACACAAAAATGCAGGCGGGCCAAACTACGCCTTCAAAATACAAAATGAAAAGCCTGAATTGACTGAATTGACCAGGTATGACATGGATGCAAATAAAAAACACATAATAGAGATCGTCAATAATCATATCGGATGTCAATAGTAGATGGCTTTCGCTGAATGCAACCTCTTAATATAGAAGTGTCCGTGGGGCCTCAATGCACTAATAATGGGCCGCACAATGCCAGAACAGCGAGCATGTTTACTCGCATATACCTACTTCAAATCAAGTGCAAAAAGCGACTCTCAAAATAAGCCCCCCAAAAGTGCACGGGGCCCACTTGACTCCCCCCCCCCCCCCCCCCCCATTCCACTACGGGGGGGGGGGGGGGGGGGGGCAAGATCTTGTCCCACTCAATCCATCACTGCCTCGCAATCTGATTGACACCCCCCCCCTTTACCCCCCCCCCCCCCTTCACACGATGGGGTCACGTTTTGGATTGTAATTAGCAACACAGTGCTGACTCTCTCTCTCTCTCTCTCTCTCTCTCTCTCTCTCTCTCTCTCTCTCTCGCTCTCTCGCTCTCTCGCTCTCTCACTCACTCTCTCTCTCTCTTTCTCTCTCTCTCTCTCTCTCGCTCTCTCTCGCTCTCTCTCTCTCTCTCTCTCTCTCTCTCTCTCTCTCTCTCTCTCTCTCTCTCTCTCAGTCTCACTCCCTCTCTCTCGCTCCACCAAATAGCTCGATCAATAATTAACAGACAGCAACAAGACTGATTAACAATTGCCCAACGCCGGCGCGGCCAGCAACAAGACTGATTAACAATTGCCCAACGCCGGCGCGGCCAGTGAGATGGCCCAGCGTGACGTCACTCAGAAAGGGGTAGCGGCTAATCACCGCGAGCGGGCCGTGCTAGACAAAAGACGGTCGGACTGCAACATTGCGCGTCGCTGCAGCGTTGATGAGCTGTTGATGCCGTTCGCTCGTCGGTTGCCATGGTCACGGGGTGTCCGGAGTGGCGTTGCCATGGTAGTTACCGCGGGTGCTGTTAACGGGTCGTTTGTTCGCGGGACTCCAGCCGGCGGTGATTGTTTAATGAGTGGCTTGACGTGGTGTGCCGTGGATTTATTGATGTCTCTATTGACAGCCTGTCTGCATGAGTACCTATACCTTGTATTACATCGTTTTAAAATTGAGAGATTGCTATTTTGTGAGATCGACGGTGCCGTGTGTGTTGCGAAAATCGCGAATGGGTGCAGTGGAATGGCTTCAGTCCCAGAGTCAATTAATTATGTTGGCCAATGATTGACGCATGGTTTATTGCGTTTATTTGCCCACATTAGTGATCGACTCTGGAACGAGATACTCATAGTCATTAAATACGTTCCCATGCTGCATTTCGTAAAACGAAATAATTTCAAACTGACAGAATCAACAATATTATTATGTACACAAATTAGCCTCCCAAAAGTGTTGTCCATTCCGGGATTTGAACCCGGGTCCCCAACTTTCGCGGCTGGTGCTCTAACCGCTGAGCTAAATGGCCATTAAATTTGGGAGAAGTAATTTGCATACAGGGTGAGAATCCCGGAATGGACAACACTTTTGGGAGGCTAATTTGTGTACATAATAATAAAATGAATAGCCAATTACGAGCTTTCGTAATTTAAATAAGATTAAAGGAGAATCAACAATATTTCAATAGTCTACAAAGTGATTTAAAGCGCTAGATTTGTGAATGCTCCGAATCATTCGTTTACCAGAAGTTGGTGCATCCAACATCGCCCCCCCCCCTTCCTAACAAGGACCCCCCCCCCCCCTCCCCCCCCCGAACCGCTCGGGCCAATTAGCCCGCTCGACCGCGCTCGTTTTCTATGACGTCAGCTTGATGCATGCACCTGAGCACAAAAGCATTGCATCTCAACAATGTATAGAGTATAGATCGATTCAATGGGCAAATCTTTCGTTCGCACGAAAAACAGTGTGAGTCAGGGAGCTGCAATCGCTGCCCCCCCCCCCCTATCCTCCATTTCACGTTGAGAAGGAGTGGATTTGCAGCTTTCTCGAGGACCCACTGCTGCTAGACACGAGCTGAGAGTTTCAAAACTGCCCACAGAGCCTTTTGTCCGGCTCAAGACATGGCTTGTGAGTGTTGATACTCTTAGCTCGTGTCTAGCAGCAGTGGGTCCTCGAGGAAGATGCAAATCCACTCTCCTTCTCGACGTGAAATGGAGTTTAGGGGGGTTGTTCGGGGGGGGGGGGGGGATGCATGTTTTCAGTGCACGCTCGAGCGCGGATGTCAGTTCTCTAGAGTCAGACAAAACCTTATAGCTCTCGTGGTGATTGGTGACCTAGGGACCAATTTCCCCCGATTTACAAAGACAGCTGGAAAAGTTTCAAACATTTCAGTTAACATTGCGTTTCCCCCCAAAAATGAGTTAATAAGTATTTTTGTTTGTTTTTCATTTCGTCACTCTTGATTGATATCCATCAAAAATGTCCGCAGTATTTTCATTTATTTTTCATTAATTTTTTTATTCTCTGTGCCCTTTGCAGGGTATTACCGAAAAGGAGTCCTGTAAAATGTTACAAAATTTATTTATAAACAAGATCAAGGAAACGATCGAAATTTTCCAAAGCTGCTCATAATTTCTTCAGCAAATGGTAAAACTACTCTAATCTGGGGGACAGTTTCCGGCAAAAAGGAATTTTTAATACTCCGCAAATGTACACATTATAAACTTAAATCACATGAATGTGCGGAACAGTGTTGTGACTAGATAATTTTTTTTCCATCTAGATAAAGATGAAGATAATGGGCAAATTTTTTATCTAGATAAGATAATAGATGATTCTTTTAAAGTCATATAGATAAAAGATAATAGATGAAAAAATCTATCTAGATAAATTTCTTTAGATAATAGATAATTTATGAAATTGGGAATATTGGGAAATGATGTTGGTTTGTTGCGAAATTCCAAAAGCCACATTAGTGACTGATAATATTATATTACACCTACCTAACAGTACAACACGAGCTCTTGGAATCGGATTCCCTATTCCCGAATCATTACTATCAAAATTAGACATGTTTGAAACATTTCATTGGGATGGCAATGGTTTTTGAAATTCCTGACACTCTGAATGACAATGTAAAAAATCGGAATAAAATTGGCCAAAATCATCTATTATCTATTATCTAAAATATGGAGTTTAGATAAAGTTTTTTTTTATCTAGATAAAGATAAAGATGACAGTGCACAATATTATCTAGATAAAAATAATAGATTAGAAAAACTATCTAGATAATTGTATCTAGATAAGTCACAACACTGGTGCTGAAATCGCAGTTGGTCCCGATTTCCAAAACATCCCCGAGACAGAGTCGCAAAACGATTAAACCCCGATTTTCAGCTACAATCTTGCCCTGACTTCGGGACGGCAAAGTGTCTTGGAAATAAAACGTCCCTCCCCACCCCCTCCCCTCCCCGCCCCGCCCCCCCCCTTCTCCAATGTCATTGCCACGCATGGAGTGCGTGTAACGTGCGCGGTGCGTGCGGCCAATTGATTCCGCGTGCGTGTGACTGTGCGTGTGACTGTGCGTGTCATGCGTAGCTCGGGGGGTGATTAAGATGTGTCAAAATCCGAACTATACCGATTCACTCGCAGGTGGACTGTGAATTGGGGGGTTGATAGTTTGATGGGGTGACTTTTGTGTCATTTGAGAGGAAGACCTACTTTATTTCTGTGGCCGCCTCAGCTGTTTTTGTAAATGCAGAGGATAAATTAATTTTAACCTGTGATACGACCAAATACCAATGCTGATAATTATGTCTATTAGGCTACTAGGGCTTCCCGAACGCAATTTGCGTTGCGATGAAGATGAGCGTAACTGCTTATAGCGGATAAAGAGGTAAAAGCAGAAAGCCGTTAAGAACAGGTCATGTGACGATTACAATTGCTTCCATATAATCCTATAATGGGAATCTTATAAATCAAAACGGTTTTTGTTGAATTTCCCATGAAAGCGATGAAATTTTACTAAAAAAGTACATAAAAAATAACGAAGAGAAAGAGAACTTAATGCCATGGCTCAGCTATATTAATATAACATTGTCAGCTTCAAAAGTATATAGATAAAGATGATAATTCGATGCTGTATTTCCTCTGCCTAATGCAGCAATTTTTACCGCGTATAGCTATTGCTCCTTATGGTGAAATATCAAAGTATCTGTGCCAATGTGTGTTGAATTTCCATTCTCATTGAACGCGAATTCCCACGACGACTCTAAGCACCGCCATCTAAATGCACAGCAACGCCAATTGCCAGCGATGGGTTCCACTCGTCGCCGGCGCGGCGCTCGGCGCAGTCACGGCGTCCTCGACGCTAGCCGGGCGTCGGAGTTTCCCGCAAGGCCGTGTGCAGTACGAGTGTGCACTGGCGTTGTCTCTAGAGGGCACTGGACGGGCAGGGAGTGGCCGACTGGACGTGGACGCCATGTTTATGTTATTGAGCAAGTTTGCGAGGTTACTCATCAATGCATTATTTTTGCGCCCAATACACAAGAAATCTGCTTTGAAAATATGGTTCTTTTATAAGAGGCCCATTTTCTACCAGAAAACTATTTTTTTAAACCCTAACATTTGCACCGAAATCTTCCGTATATGGAAAGAACTTAACCATTTTATTTTTCTGCGGTAAAATATATAAGAGCATACGTGGTTGGCATATCATTTGTACCTACATCCTTTGCTGGTATCCTATAAGATTATTAGTAGCAACACCTTCTATTGCAAGTAGCGGTTCTGGGTCATAACAATATAGATCATCGCTCTCTATTTGTGAATCACGTGAGTGTAAAATATGTAAAATCGGACATAATAATGCAGAAATGATCGTCTGTCCTCCCAATTTAAACAGTTACCGCAGTTCATTCATCAACAGCTGTCCTAGTACACAAAACCGTACACTGCACACCAACTCGCTAGCCCACTCTGTGACCTCGGCCCTCTGGATCCGACCGGGTCCGTCTAGCGCTGCCAGCGCCAACGGCCGAACGGTGAACTTCCATCGTGGCACAATGGATCACGGCGGGGGAGATCGCGCCTGCCTGTCGATCGATCAATTAGCTCATTAACAATCGCCAACAAAACACAGTGCCTCGCGCGTCTCACATCCCATGGGCGGTGGAAAGAATCGAGTCAATTTGGACACACATCTTTATTTGTCACGGCAACCTAACCTCAATGTTAGAAGAATCAGGAGCGGACGTTGAACTTTGCTATAGTGTTTTGTTTTGGCGATTGACTAACGAACGATTTGGAGGATTAAATGATTCTCAAATAGTCACAAGTGATTTTTGCAAGATTCCTGGGTTTTGACCACAGAATTTAGTATCCAGATGGTTCGTCGGATGGAGCAACGGCTTTATGAGATACATTGATGCTAGTTAGGTGACTATAGTGCCAAGTCGTATGAGAGAGCAATGATAGATGTAGATGATGTAGATGATGATGAGAGATGTAGCGATGATGGGCAGAGCGAGTGAAACTGATGCAATAACAGCACAGATATAAGGTTACCCAGATTTTCCACTCCCATGCTAAAGCTGCTACGCGATAGTCCTCCGCCCGCAATAATAGTTTCGCCGGCAGTCAAGGGATGGAGCCACTGTTTGTTGATACATCATTTGTAACCAAGGTCACTGAAGCCACCTAAAGAAAATTGGGTCCCTTGATTATAATTTTAAGTTGTGCCATGACCTGGTAGATGAAGCCATAACTGTAACCACCTGAGGATTATTGGGTCCCTTGATTATAATTAACCTTGTGCCATGGGCTGGATGTTATATGTAATAGCGGAAGAAAACCCATTCACGATATTTCACGTAGCCAATATTAACATAGACGAAGACCATGATCTGCAAGTTGAAACACGAAGATGATATTAAACTCTTCAAAATATCTGGTTATTGAATTACGAACCGAGTTATGAGTTAAAATGCTTCTCGATTTGCATGTGTACATACACTTTTGCTGGGTTCCACCGCTGGCCAATGGGCGCATGGCGTGCAAGGACCTATTAAAACATAGAAACACAAAGCCATTACTTTGTTGTGCATTTAGAGCGGGTGCAGCATGCAATTTGTGCAGCGTGGCCTAAACTGCCAGCAGTTGTTTAAAATGCAACTGTTTAAAGTTGTTTAAAGTTTGTTTAAAGGTGCCGGTTTTTCCACGGCCCGTTAAAGGCCACATCTCATCTCCACGACAAGCTGTGCTGTAGTGGCGCACGATAAGGCTATCTGCAGTGGCGTCAGATACATGCCCAGTGGCACCAACGTCCTAATAAGAGATTACCTCCTTGATCGTTGGTTATAATTTGGTATAGTGGTATAGTGTGGTCCAAAAGGAGCTGTATCATTCAAAAATCCAAATCTGACGGGTTCTTCAATTCGGAATCCAGGGTTGTTCACTTCGAATCCAGGAGTGTAAAAGAAAATCGCTACAGCAGAAACTCCCACCGGCCAAACATTGTTACACTATTTTCAAAGTCAAATAAGTGGTTACACTTTTCTTCCATAACAACACTTATTTGCACATTGATAAGTTTAGCTGTATAAAAGCTCAAGAATTCAAAAAATTTAGAAAATACGCGACGCCGATATTTGTTTGCCCAAACATTACGAACAGTTCACTTTCAAATGTTTGCCTATCTACAAAAACAGCTCCTTGAGTGGGGATTAACTAATCACATCTTATGGGCGAACGAAGTGAGACAAGATATTAATATGCTTGTCACGAAACCCACATGCAAATGAATCTTGCAAAATCTTGAATCTTGAAAATAGATAAGATCGAATGGCATGTACCCACCCTTAGGTACACCACTCTAGTTAAAATGAGACAGCCAGGGCCAAGAAGAGGAAGAAGGGTGGCAAGCCTGGAATGTAAAATGGCCGATCGGATGTAATGAAGTGGCGTTGCTTACGTCCAATTACTCACGTCGCGTATATATATAGTTGCCGCGTTCGCCGCACGAACGCAGCGCCAATCTCCGTGTGCACACAGAAGGCGGTGGCGGGCCTCGAGAAAAATGGCGCACATAATGAGGCTTAATTAATCAAATTAGCCGTGCTCGACACGCGAACAAGCGAGGGTATGGAATTAGCCAGTGCACACTAGATCGCATGGGTGGTAACACCACACTCCAGCTATAGAAGGATCCTATCTGAGAGGAAGAATTTCACTCGGCTTGAACTTCTAACATCTCGGCCCCGGCACGCAGTCAAAAGGCCGAGGGTTCGGTGCTGATTTCAGGACTGACATGCGAATGGAACCCAGCCTGAGAAGACCAATGTCCCCTCTTTGTGCCCGGCTCAAACATCTCGGTCCCAGCACGCAGCCAAAAGGCCGAGGGTTCGGTGCTGATTTCAGGACTGACATGCGAATGGAACCCAGCCTGAGAAGACCAATGTCCCCCCTTTGTGCCCGGCTCGAACATCTCGGTCCCAGCACGCAGCCAAAAGGCCGAGGGTTCGGTGCTGATTCCAGGACTGACATGCGAATGGAAATTAGCAGATTCGATTGAAGAATCATGATAACAGAAGCCCTAACGATCCGTTAGAGATGATAACTGATAACCGCCCTTTTCTGGTAAGATCCGACTGTAGGCAGCCGTCTTGACTTGGCATGCAAGGCGAACGCGTGCAGTTGTTTCGCGTCGATTCGACCGGGCCGTGAGCCGCATACACACGCGCCTCGCACAAAGTGGACAGTGACAGATGTCTTGCCGGTTGCCGCCGGCGTCCGCGCGGGGCGCTGATTGCCGTATCGCGCCGAGGGGGGGGGGGGGGGGGGGGCGTTCGTGTGCCGTGGAACATTACGCGTCTCCAGGGCTCCATGCACACGTGCGGTCCGAAGCGTGATTGTTTGTTTCAGCGCTGAGTCAGACGAGATTGTTGCGTTTTGATGCAAAGAAAGCTTTAAGATGTTCGTTTTTAGGGACTCCCATAGACAAAAAGGTACATTACTAAAAATCAGTAAAGTCGACGGTAACTAGAATTCGTTCTCATGTCACTGCCAAGTGTAAAGCAGAGTTTGGAAATTGAAAACAACCGCGGGTTGTAGTTGAAAAATGCATAGCTATTTGCTGTGACGTCATATACCTCCTCAGTCTTCCAAATTTCTACTGAACCGAAAAACTGTAATCAGAACGCATCCACGGTCCCCCTGAGTATCGTACGTGACTAGCCCCGATCCCCGTGACCGGCACGGCCCGCGAGAATCGCACCGGCCGTGGCTGGGCGGACACGGCCTCCATGCCGCGATATCATCTCCTGCACGGCCACTTCGATGACGGCCACTTCGATGACGGCCACTTCGTCTCAACCATCGGGCCGTGGCCAGTGACAGGCCGTCATTAGCGCTGAGTAACAAGCACTCTCACGGGCCGTGCTCCGTGCGCCGCGGTAATGTCCCCATCAACGAAACAGAAGCCAGTCTTTTATCGAACGTCGTGCTTTTTGTTGGGGGTTGGAGTTTTTTTTATCGCCACCAATCGCGAGCCATTTGTTGTTCGTCTTTGGTAATTTGTTGTGAATGGCTGGATGATTGCGTGTAATTGGACGGTTGGTGAGGAGTCGTCACCGCGAGCTGCGTTTGTTTCGGGACGTTATATTCCAGGTGTATATAGGTATTACCTTTTGTTCGAATCGCACATTGACTGATTAGTTAACATGTTAAATGTTATAAATGTTACATACAAGGAGTATATTATAATGTTGTTGTTGTATAATTGTGAAAATACAGCGTAGGGAAGAAATAAGCTATAGGGCTGGCACGAGGAAGTGATTCCAGAATTAGTTGTGATATTAAAGAAAAGTAAATAATGTTTATTTCTAAAATGCTTTTATAATTGGGTTGCCTAAACTAACAACTGGCTAAAAACATGCACCTTACACTGTATACGCATGTTGCAATTCGCGTTTCTTTCAAATTTTACGAATCATTTCTGCTCTCGCACATAAGGGTATAGCTGTACGTGACCGACATCCTATAGAAACCATGTCCCCCCCTATTCGTCCGGGAAACATCTGCCCGACATCCTGTATGAATCCCGAATGCCGTCCTGTTAAACTGGCTGCCTATCCTGTCAGCCGCAAGTACGTACACTCTCAAAAAACTGCCCATGGACCTATGTGATAGTGACATGAAATCATGGCAATGATTGTAATCAAATATGTCGTGGTAGCTTCCCATGGCTTCCTGGGAATGATTCTCTTGCTTCTCGGCTGCCAGTGCAGGAGCCTACGGGAATTTGAGGTTAGGATGCCCCGAGGAGGTTTTAGACCTTTCATTGGGATGGTTAGCAAGTTTGGGAGCCGATTATGTAGAGTTTCCACTGGATTGCTCTAGTTACCGATATCACTGCCCGATACGTCTCGCAGCCTAGTGCCTATACCCTAAACATTCGTGTTCAATGGGCCACATGGCATGCGCTCATGGGAATCATTGCCATGGCGGCGTGGATGGCGATTTTAAAATGGATTGATTAACATGCCAATTACTAAAGATCACATCGAGTCGCTCAAGATAATGCATTCACATATACAGGCCATGTGGATGAATCTGAGAGTGTAGCGCGTCGAGCCCCGAGCTTCCAGTTCGAGTCTGGATGCGTCAAGCCACCGATACCGATCAGCCCTGGACAACCTAGGGGGAAACATTTGTGTCCGGCATAAATAAGCATAATTAGGTGGATCACAATTGAAAGCATATTACCGGCACCGCGTTAACGATACTTTTTGTCGGCTTCATTCTCTTTGCTATCAATTAATTGTATATCCGAAGGTGGCAGGTGGTCCCTTTTGGTGATCGTGCATAGGCAGTGCTCTTGTTGATGGGTTGGCTCAGTACGACTTGCTGTAAAGCCCCGTTTACAATGGGCCAGCATTTTAGACTGTAGTCTGCCACGGCATTTTTATTAGGGATGTTCAAAAGATCGATATTATCGATTCGATAAACGACATGGCTATTTGAAACGATATTCGATAGTGATTATATTATCGAATTTATCGAAAACTGAAATTAAATGCTAAAAACCGTACATTGCCGTCGATTTTATATGTTTGTATCATGACGGAAATTTCGCTTCTCTGCTTGGAGCGCTGCGTTTCGGGAAAAAATGAAGCTGTAAGCTTATAATTTGTCAAACTATATTAAATGACAGTCCCACCTAAATAGCTCACCGCCTAAGTAATGTATTTTTGCATGTGCTGTGGTTGGTTTGGCTAAATAATGCCCGAAACTAAATGAAATATTGGTTTCCATAGTAACAACAATTTTCCATAGTAACGGATGTTAGCGCCAAACTTATCATAGCACAAAAATTAATTTTACATAATTTGAAATCCTTATACACATTACCCAGGAGGTGAGCTATTTTGGTGGGGCTGTCACAAATAGTGTGCCTGTAAACAATAATGTTTGGTAGATATCCGTTGGATATCTTTCTGGTCATTCTTCCTTAATAACTTACTGTTTGTCTCAAGACACATTTAATAGTTACTAATTTAATTAAAATTTAATTAATTGGTTAGAAATGCTTCACGGTCACTGCTCTGTTTGATGAGATTGTCGGCCCTAAAAAAAGGGCCTTGGTTATCCACGTTTCGACGAGGCACGGCTCGTCATCTTCAGGAGACTCTGGAAATCCCCACCAAACCATTTAATTAATTATCAAAAATTTAACATAAAAAAATAAATAACAATAATATGTTAAAAATAATTTGAGTAAAGCTGTGTTTACATCGGTTCAATGTTTCGTTCTATGCATTGAATTCAAGGTTGAATTCAATGCATTGAACCGTGTAAACAACAATTGAATTCAATGAATCATTGAACGAAAGCTTGAATTCAAGGTTTCATTCAATGTTTTCTCATTTAGGACGTGTTCTAAATATCGTTCAACTTTCCTTTCAATACAAGGAAGTGTATGTTACTGCCTTCTAGAAACAAAGATTTTGGAAGGCTGTGCCACCATTTTCAATGAATTTAGAACATTGAGTCGTGTAAACGGCTCTTCAAGAGCATTCAATGTTTCGTTCAATACATTGAGTTCAATGCATTGAGTTCAATGCATTGAGTTCAATGCATTGAGTTCAATGCATTGAGTTCAATGCATTGAAGTCAATGCATTGAACGAAACATTGAACCGTGTAAACACAGCTTTAAGCATATTTGTCCCCATGAAGCAAGTGTTGACCCAAGGGTTCGCTCCGTTGCAGGCGAGAACAGCAACTCGAACGAGGCGTTGTCCGACCTCCGGTGTCGACACACGACGCTCGACAGCGACGACGACGCCGGCAGTCCAGTGGCGAGCAGCGCCGCCACCGGCAGCACGGGCAGCGGCGACAACGGCGACCACGGCGCCCCGGGCGGCGGCAAGAAGAAGCATCGACGGAATCGCACCACGTTCACCACCTACCAGCTGCACGAGCTGGAGAGGGCGTTCGAGAAGTCCCACTACCCGGACGTGTACAGCAGGGAGGAGCTCGCCATGAAAGTCAACCTGCCCGAGGTCCGCGTGCAGGTCAGTCGGGGACTGGACTTTATGAGCTGTTAGTCTTTGGACTGATGGGGTTAGTTTTAGGTTGCAGACTTTTCGTTGAAGCTAACTCCATTTCACGTTAAGAAATTATGAAGGAGATTTGCATCTTTCTCGAGTTCCCATCTGCTGCTAGACACGAGCCAAGAGTTTCAAAACTCACAAGCCATGTCTTGAGTTGGACGAAAGGCTCTGTGGACAGTGGTACTCTTTTTGCACAGGGACAAATAAAGCAAATGTGTTACCACTGCGGGCCGCAAAGGGAAATTTGACACAAAACTAGCGAATTGCAAGACATTGCGTTGTGTAACTTGTGGGTTTTGCTTGAACGCATTCTCGTAACTTGTACTTGCTTGTACTTGAATGAAAATTGACACTGCTTACGACACGATGGGGTGTTGAGGGTTCAATCCCCAAGAAAATTTTGATTTAGAGCACTTTTATGGTGCAAATCTATGCTTTTCAGGGAGTTTCGACCTTAAAAATACCTTGAAATGACGCACTTGTTTCAAGGAGGTTTTAGAATTTTCAAATCAATTCATTTTCCATGGCGAATTGCATGATAAGTTGGCATTTCAAATTTAATACAAATTTTGAGGCGGGCCACAAAAATATGAACGCCGACCCGCATGTTGGTACCACTGCTCTAAATGAAGTATTGATTCTCTTGGCTTTTAGTATCAAACAGCAGTGGGTCCTCTCCTTCTCGACGTGCAATGGAGTTTAGGCGGCTTTTGCCTTTCACTGAAATCAGCCAGGTCTGATTCTAAATCGAACTTGCTGACAATGCGTTATATACTTATCTCTGGTTACTTTCATTCCATCAAGTCACAGATTTGTAAGATGCTTTATTACAACAGACAAACATTTTTGAATATTGCAGTATAAACACTCATTCAATTTAATACATCAAAGCAAGGTTCCTTGTTTCTGCGGAACGGATTTCAATATTTCTGATCACTCATAAACAAATAAAAATGTCGAAAGGAGAATGTGCATGCCAAGCTCATCACTCGAACGTCTCTAGGTCAGGCAACAAAAAGGAGTTGGTTAACAATCATGATTGTTATCGTTAATGTTATCAGATCTATTGTTAACAATCACATCGTATAGACAATCGGGGCTTCCGAGATCGCCACTCGGCATTCAGTAACACCTTAAGGGGGTGGGGGGATACGAAGCTTTCGTATAGAGTGCGAGTTATTATTGATTTATGATTAGATTTGCTGAATATTTAAAAGCTTTCGAATAAATTACGAGTTTTTTTTTATTGATGATTATTAGATTTTAAGAAAATTCAAGAGTTCAAAAGTTCAAAAAGTTTAAAAAGTGCAAAAGTTAAAAATTGAATGTTAGGTTTTTCTACATTTTCAGCAAGCCTAATGATAACACAAAATTGATTCTTAAATTATTTGAAAGCCTATAATAAATTGCCAAGAGCACTAGCTATTTTGTTTTGGGCTGTCACTGATTATAATCGTGGGAAACTCCAAAATGAAAAGTACGAAAAAGTACCAAATCACAAAATCCGTCGAAGCACGAAAAAGTACAAAACTACAAAATCCGTCGACACAACGCAAAAATTGCTAGCAAATCTTACGAAAATCCTCATTTCCCCGTGCAGACGCACAAAATTTAATCGCCTTTCATCAACAAAGTCCATTCCTAAATAAGCACCAGGTAATAGTTGCGGAAACCTCTAGCTAACCTCCAGCGAAGCCATAGCACCGCAAAGCTCGAAGCACCTCTTGGCTGCATTTACCCCTTAACACAGAACGCAAAGGGTGCAAAAGTCCAGGACGCAAAGTCCAGCAGTGGAAACAAGCCGGCCCAACGCCACCCTCGGCTCCAGCATCGCACACACATCGCTGGCTCGACTGACAGGCCAATTCACAGCTGTCAAATCACAAACGGGGGCAAGACTTGACAGTCTTGACGGCCGTGCCGGCACGAACAGACGAGCGCGCGATTCCTAATAGCCTCGTGGAACGATCTAACAAGCCTTGAAAAACAATTTGGGGGCCGACACGCGACGGGGATGATTCGATCTGTTCGGATGTGTAACGCGGGAAACAACCCACACGGAAGTACATGCAAAAATCATGTATGAAACATAATATATGGAAGGTTCAAATTTCTATAAGAAACATATAAGTTTCTTATAAGATATTACTCTTTCATATATTTTCCCTATCTGTATCATATATGATCGTATTTGCTTTTTCGTGTGGGAAGAGTTTGAATTGCTGCTTTTGGTTTTACAATTTGTTTGTTTTGTTTCGTCGAGGCCGTGTGCGGGCGTGTGAATCTAGCGGGCGTGTGAATCTAGCGGGCGTGTGAATCTAGCGGGCGTGTGAATCTAGCGGGCGTGTTTTCATCGGATTCGATTGGCAGATTCCTTGGACATGCGAGCGCATTGTTCGAAACCGATTTAAACGCGCGCGGGTTGCACTGATTGGCCGCGGCGCGCGCTGCATGGTTCAGTGCAACGCCGCGTCAAACAGCGCCGCTATGAAAATGTAAGAAAATAATACCTGATACAAGCAGAGTGAGTGAAACAGATGTAATAACAGTGGTGCCGGCATCCCTTGATTGTAATCTCATCTACTTGGCTTGTAGGCGAGGGGAATGCCAAGTGGTGGGAGAGAGAACTGTGTAGCGATGATGGGCAGAGCGAGTGAAACAGATGTAAAACAGTAGTGCCGGCATCCCTTGATTGTATTCTCATCTACTTGGCTTGTAGGCGAGTGGAATGCCAAGTGGTGGGAGAGAGAACTGTGTAGCGATGATGGGCAGAGCGAGTGAAACAGATGTACTAACAGTAGTGCCGGCA